>CM044957.1:25061092-25374039 GCA_024516035.1 Bactericera cockerelli | reverse complement strand
TAATTAGAAGTGCGGCTTCACACTGGGCGATTCAAAATGGGACATAACCGCGCCGCACCCTGTATGTACTTGTACAGGTACACTAAGCAAAACAAAATAAGGGCCACCGGTATTTTTAGACATTTAGAACAATAAAAATAAAAAAAATTACAAAAGGGTTAAAATATTACTTCAATACAATTTTCCTTGACTATTTTAAATAAAAACAAACGAGTTTTTATTGAAAAAATTAAGATTTTTTTTAATTTTTTGAAAATGGTCGTTTAAAAAACGAACTTGAGAATGAAAGTTAAGACGCTTTTTCAATTACCACACAGTGTATACCAAGAAGGAATTGAAATTTATCGGCTCCTTAATGAGCTGCTCTTACATAAGAGCTGGAAGTGGGAGACAACGAGTAACAACTGCGAGAGAAGACCGTTTTATGACCAGGAGAGCCCTTCAGACACGTTTCACATACGACCCTCGCGTAATATCTTCAATCGATTAGCCAAAAAACCCAAAATCCACGAAAACCGCTATTTTACAAATTTATGGTCGATTTTGGGTTTTTGACTATTCCGATTGGCGGGGCGCGGACTTTAACGTTACTTTGAGATATCGAAAACTTTATGGGAAACGACCCCCTTAACTAATAGGTAAAACTCCATAAACAATTAAAATAAATTCAAAAAGTCCATGCTGGAGCTCCTTAGGGTGAAATTAAAGTAATATTTTTTCGAATTTTTACTTTCCTTATCCTATAATAAGGAAAGTATTGTATTCGTCGAAAATTTGGCCTACCCAGTTTTTCACATTTCTGGACGAATCATAGCCTCAGGATACCAAAAAAGTTGTTTTCAGCCATTGGTCCGTGCGTCTGTCTGTGTGTGTGTGTGTCTGTGTGTGTGTCTGTGTGTGTGTCTGTGTGTGAACAGGATATCTCAAGAACGGTAAGAGCTAGAGACTTGAAATTTGGCATGAAAAATTAATTTTATACACCAGACGAACCACGAAACTTTTGGTTGCAATCAGCCGCAGAATGCGGCCGCAGGGCCGCAAATATTGGCCGCAAGCGCCGTTTCTATAAATTGGTTAAAGATACAAAAAAAGTTAAAGAACAACATTTTCTTAGATTAAAAAAATAATAGGAGTCTATTCTGATCATTTTTTTGATATCTTGAACTTTTTTGAACTCGGCCCCAATTTACCGGTATTTTGGGGGGACCCGCTTGGACTAACTTTTTTATTATTCATCCTAGATGGGAGTTGTGACATATCAAATTCAATGATTTTAAGGTGCTGATTACGAATTTGATGTTTATTTTTAGCTAAATGTTACCTTTGAGTCACCAGTGGCTTTTGGTCCCGTTTCCATTCCTAATATGATAAGGAAAGTCGTGTGATGTTTACACCAGATTTTTTATATATAAAAATTTAAAGTTTCCAGCAATGAATAACGTTTAAATACTTCTTGTTTTTTTTTTTTTTTTTTTTTTTTTTTAATTAAGAGGTTTTCAAAAATATGTGTTTAAAATTGATGATTTTTTTTTTCATACATACCTGTTACAATATACCTGTACATAATATTTATAGCATACCCTTGAACATCTCTCTCTGCTTCAAACTAGGAAATGTTGCTAAGTCGATACACTCTGTGTTGCCCGGATAGCCCTGCGGCACATTTGCTCCAATCCGTCTAGAACGCTCTCTCCTCATTTGCCTAGCCCCGGGCCCAGATGATAAAATAATAATAGGTTATTGTTCAAGCGCCATGTCCTGCATGCAGAATCCAGCAACTGGTAGTAATCGGAGTCCTTTCAGGTTGCATATTCCAATTCAGCACGGGGCGCTTTTGAATTTTTTAGTGGAGGCACTAGTTTTACTTTCCTTATCTTATAATAAGGAAAGTATTGTATTCGTCGAAAATTTGACCTACCCAGTTTTTCACATTTCTGGGCGAATCATAGCCTCAGGATACCAAAAAAGTTGTTTTCAGCCATTGGTCCGTGCGTCTGTGTGTGTGTGTGTGTGTGTGTGTGTGTGTGTGTGTCTGTGAACAGGATATCTCGAGAACGGTAAGAGCTAGAGACTTGAAATTTGGTGTGGAAATTAATTTTATACACCAGACGAACCACGAAACTTTTGGTTAAAATCGGCCGCATCCCGCGGCCGCAGGGCCGCAAATATTAGCCGCAAGCGCCGCTTCTTTGAATTGGTTAAAGATACAAAAAAAGTTGAAGAACAACATTTTATTATATTAAAAAAATAATAGGGGTCTATTCTGATCATTTTTTTGATATCTTGAACTTTTTGGACCTCGGCTCCAATTTACCGGTATTTTGGGGAGACCCGCTTTGACTAACTTTTTTATTATTCATCCTAGATGGGGGTTGTGACATATCAAATTCAATGATTTTAAAGTGCTGATTACGAATTTGGCATTGGTTTTTAATTCTCTGTTACCATTGAGTCACCAGTGGCGGAATTCGACTCCTTTTGGGGGGATAAGGAAAGTCGTGTGATGTTTACACCAGATTTTTTGAAGTAGTATAGAATCAAAATACTTCAAAAAATTATTTTTCGTAAGTTTACTACATACAAAGTTCTTACAAAAATGATCATTCTTAAGATATATTGGAAAATACAAAAATTGTAACTCATGTTATCTCCTTTATATTTTCCATTTCAAGCCTGATATCTTGCTTCACCAAGATCTGTCTGTCAATTTACCATTCTTGGAACTCGAACCACCCATCTCCAGGTTTAGAGTCTAGTGTTGAAACTACTAGCCTAATCTATGAATGGCTTAAAAGAGGGTGTAGACTGACGACGTAGCTCAATTCCTAGAGAAACTTGTTTAGGGTGGTTTTGTTTCTGGTTATTTCCTAATTGCCGAATTTTCGACTATATCTCGAGATTGGTACATTTTTGTAAATATACCACAGGGTTGGTGTTAGGAATGACATCCAGCGGTAAAATGGGGAAGTGGGAGTAAAATGGGGAAGTGGGAACCAACCATATGAAAGAGGTTAAATAATGCCGACCCCAAGTAGTTTAAGGAAAAAGTAAGTTGAAAGACTTTCTAACCATCCTAATAAGTTTCTCAAGTAATGAGGCATCACCTTTCAAGAACTCTAAAAACCATTTGTTGATTGCACTATACTTAGGTCGGTAGATAAAACTTTAATCTAGAATGTTGGATCAAAAAAAAAAAAAAAAAATGACAGAAAGGAAAACAAAACAAACTTCAAATCCTCTTTGAAGAAAATATTTCAACTTTTTTTAAAGCATTTAGATAAAAGGATTTTACAACTATTATCCGAAAAAGAATTGATGTGGCAAAGGAAGATTTTGACAAAAATGCACCTAATAAACCCTGTTACATCAATTATGCCCATATTCCACAATATCATTTTAGATTGGTATAGGTTCCACGTAGTGTCACTTTTATTTGCCATTATTTATCCAATAAATCCCATATTTCGAAGAAAAGTTCAAATCATTTCAGTTATAATTACTGAAACATTTATAACGATTACAGAAGACCCTACAATACTACTTCTTTTTTGGATTTTATGATTCTGAATTTCTCAGCCTCTGTGTCTTACACATTAAGGGCTATCATCAGACTTGTGTTTAAAAGCTTGTCTGAGTGAATGAGATTTCCTTGACTTCATTCTTACTTTGTCTTTTTCTTTATGCAAATGACTTAGCTTTTGATGTCTCTTGTCATCTTTTTGTTTACTCTTAGCTTTAATGCATCTATAATTTATAATTCTTGGTTTTTTAAGTGTCAGTGGGCGATAACCTTCATAGTTGTACACATCTAATTCTGTTTCATTGCATTCTTCTTCTTTGTCAAACTGATTTAGCAATGAATCTTTGTACGCCTTTTGTTTATTTTTGTTGCCCAATTCATAGCACATCTGTTGAAAATTCTTTTTTCTATTATCAACTGCACGAGAAAAATCTTTGAATAGGGATCCTTCGTATTTTTTAAACTCATTGAAGAGTTTACTGGTTGTGGCACTACAATTATAGTCACTCGTGAGCACACTGTGATTCTGGTTACATTTTTTGGGACTACAGTTATAATCAATGGTGGCTACATTGGTATTGTGTTTTTGTTTACATTTCGTGGGACTAGAATTATTATAACAACTCATGGGTACACTTGTATTGTGTTTCTGTTGATTTTTTTTGGGACTACAATGACAATCACTGGTGGGTACACTAGTATTGTGTTTCTGTTTACATTTCTTCAGTTTTGAGATACACGGTTTTTCAGTACATGGTTGACTTGGATATTGTTGTGGAGCACATTTCTGAGTTGGCTCATATGTTGTGTCGAATGTTTTATACATGCTGTTTGGTGAAGTGCTTGTTCGAACACTTTTAAAACGAACTAATTTCTCTTTCTGAGCTTGTGTTTCATCTAATTCATCGTATTCTTCCTTTTTGCAAGTTTCCCTTTGACAACAAAAATACATGACACCTAAACATACAAGAATGCTAAACAAAAACAAAGCGTAAAATTTCCAACAGGTTGTTGCATTTTTAACAATAAAGCTAGGTCCAATACAATTAGGAGTTCCACTGGATGCTTTTTTTGAGAGATATTCATCTAAAATAGATTTGTCCATGAGCATTACTTTGTTGGCACTTTGCTTGACCATGCTATCAAGATGCTCCATGATATTGTCTTTTTCTACTTTCATATTAGTGATCACATATTTTTGAGTCACTCTGTCATTTTCTTTTACTTGGGCATCACTGCCATTAGCATTTTTCTTGACAGAAATTTTGGTCTCAATTCGAACAATATCAGAAACATTCAAACGAAGTAGATTCAAATCTTTGATATTTCCGAACTTGTCGATTTCTGTACCAAGTCCCTTTGATTGTCTGCTGTCTAGAAAACTGCGGTTCAGCTTGGTAGCGACTTCGACTAGAGTTTTCGACTTTTTTTCCATTTGGTGGTCAAGTGATTTAGCATTATTGGTCTGATTCTTCCTCATGGGTTGAATTACAGAAACATTACCAAATTGATTTCTGTATCCAGCAAGCAGTATTCCACCATTTGGTCTATAAATAGGTAATGTTACATGTGTTTTGTTTACTATGTCACTTGTTATATTTGTGGGTAACATAACAAGAGGTCTGTGAATAGGTGATTCATTGTCTTGTTTATGTCTACTACAAACATCGCAGGACTCTTCATCAATACTATCTACATGATTATTGAACCCTTCTAAGCTTCCTACACCTTTAGCAACCAATGTTTCATAGTTGAAGTTGTGATGTGAGTTAGAGTTTTTTACCATTGGGTTGAGCAAAGCTGCGACAGTCTGTTTACCATGAGTTGTGTTGGAAGACTTTAAGATGCGATGAGTTCCAGGACGGCGTGGTAGTTTGAAAATATTGTTCTTGAGTTTCTTCCAAGGTTTTGAACGCACCCAATGTTTTTTGTTTTTCTTTCGAATATGGTGCACTGGAAAAGACTTGTAGATTTTCTCCACATCTTTGTTGACTATTTCTTCAGTCTCATTCACAGGAACAGGAGAAAATGTTGAAATATTGTGATGAACTCGTTTGTATTCCTTGCCATGATTACTGTGTTTGCCAACTGAACTCAGTGTTCCATGTCTCTTAATTAGAGGCATTTGCAGAGTGATTTCCACTAGAGTAACAAACACCATAAGACTGACGGTAACCATCTTCATCTAGGTGCAGAGTGCTTCCACATTGGCAAGGATTGAATTTGGATTGTAATAAAGAATGTTGCCTATAATTCTCTAATATTTTGTAATGATAAAATGATAAATAAAAGTAGTAGTTCATTAACTTTAACATATTTCTACTTCAAAACGACCATTTAGCCAACTAAATTGTGCTGGGGTAGCGAACTGTATCACTATCCATCATGTACCTACCCGAGTTAATGAAGTTTAATACAAACTGGAATGCTGTAAGGAGTGACTGCAAAATTATATATTTGAGCGATATTTTACAAGGACAGGCTCAACGACGCACTTCATTGGAAACGTGATAGTGGCAGTGATGTCAACCTCATATCTCGTGCGGAAAATGATTAGCTATTTATATGGATAGTTCCCATTGGCGGCATTAAGACAAGGAATGTGTTACTTGGGCAAATGAAGTGATTAGGAGTTTTGTCATGTTGAGCTAGCCACTTCATACACGTATTTACAATAATTGTACATCTACAGGGTTTCTACTTTCTAGTTGTCCTATGGGATTTTACGTGGGATTTTATATACATAGCTGTCGTAATCCTCCCTGTAGGTAATGTGAATAAAATGATAAATATTTGCTAATTATTTCTCAATGAGGAATCCGATAGTATAATTCTCAGTACAACCGGACTTACGGTTCTGGACTTAGTTATTTATTGTCCATAGAATTAACAAGACAATGTATATTTATCTTAAAAAATCATAAACTTATTCAATAAAAAATACTACCTCAGTAAGAATCGAACTTGCGACCTAGTTGTTCGAAGTTGAAAAAGTAGTCCACTCATACCTCGTGAGGAAAAATGAGTAATACCTTGTATGAGTAACGACCAGTGGCGTCATTACCAGAGTAAAAATAAATTAATGTCATAGGGATAATTTTCGTACATACATGAGCCAGAGTAGTTTTTCCCAGGCCGGGAGGACCACAGAGCAGAGCAACTTTATGTACAGGACAATCATTCTGATCCAATTCTTGATTCAGGACGTTTACTTTCTTAAACTTGAAATCTGAGGAATAGAAAAAAAAGAACTTGTATATTTTCACTGAGTTATAGGAGAAGAAATAGAATCACTTCTTAACAGAATATTTAACCATTTGTATTACGTATGTAGAAGAAGACATAAGTGAAGTAAAGTAAATCCAACACCAATAGCTACCTGGAATATTTTTTAATATTAAAATTGAAGTATGTACTTACCATTTTTTCCTTTCATAATCTTACTCTCGTCCGGTTGACTCAAATGCTTCGGTAGGTCTTTCTGAAACACAGCCTTGTCCCATAGCTTGAGCCACTGCAACAGAGTCCTGTTTGTTCCCTCGTCGCTTAACAACTGACGGTAATTCTTTGGGCGATACTTTTCCACCCAGAGTTCTTCCCTCCTAGCCTAGATGTACATGAGAAAAAAACAAGGTAGAACAGTCTTTTGTAAAATAATAATAATAAAAAGGTGGCTCCCACAGTTTTATGTTTTTTCTACTGATACTTACAAATGAATATTAATTTCACTGTCATTAGTCATTAGAAAAGTTAAGTCATTAGTCTTTTGTGACATAAATGTAAGATAATAAAATGAAAAATTTATGGCTGTATGAAATGGTCTTGCCTACTAATACAAAAAAAACTCTTTATGTACTAAATTTCAGTACTACGGAGTCGCTTTAGAGATACTGCTCATTAAAGGAGTCATTAAACAATCATATTAAATTATTACCTCAGGATCTTCTATCAATTCATGCATCTGCCGTTGAATTTCTTCTCTATGCTTGAGGTCCTGTTTAGTTTGGTTTATAGAACGGGCTATATCTAGTAGGGAATCTATGGGCTCGTTCAAAATATAACCTTTGCAGTACTGTTTAGAGAGATTTGCACCCTGAAAATCATATTTAAGACGATTGATTTTTTAGTGGACACACAAACACGCAATGGAGTTACTTTCTCTTCACATAGAAGTTACACAGTACATCAATACATCCTATCTCGTTATACTGAGTCCTTCATACTATACTTTTCCTTATCAATATTCGTTTTTGTAATAAAAAAATAAATAAAAAAATTCTCGCTATTTTTTTAAAAGGAAGAAATAAATAAATAAATCCGATTAAAGAAGATGGAATTTCAAGAAGTAGGTGAAAAAGGATAAATAAAAACCCTTTACAATCAACCAAATATAGTGCCACAAGCTAGGAGCAGACGTATAAGATGGATGCGACATGTTTGGAGGAAGGAAGATGAAAATCAATTAAAGAAAGTGATAGAAGTAACACCGATGGTTGCAAGACCAAGAGGGAGGCCTAGACCAAGTAGAAAAAGATTTTAGAAAAAAAAGATGTCACAGTAGAGGGAGCGCAGGATCGGAGAGCATAGAGTCACGTTGTAAACAAGGCCAAAAACCAAGTAAGTTTCCAATGGCCATGGAGGTAAGGTAAAGAAGGATTTTAAACTTTTTATAGCTTCCAAGACTGCAAGGAAAGTGAAAAACTAACAACTAGATTACTATTGATTTTATGTGATTACTCCATGGCTAATTTATCATTATGAAAATATCACTTAGTTACCATAAGTGAAATGTATGTATGATAGAAAAGAAAGTGAACCCTAGACTTGAATGAATGTAAATTCTTATAGAAAATCTCACTTTTTCCAAGTATCCTTCTTCTGAATCCAGTTTAATATACACACCAATGCCTTGCTTGTCTATAGCTTTAACGAACGGCCATTGTGGGAAAACTCTTGAAAGTCCAGAGTAATTGTTCCTGAGGGAGAAGGATATACAATGAGGTTTCAGATAAGATCAGTTTCCTTTCAATCCTTTATTCAGTTGACAGTTGATGCCCCAATTCGGCTCAAGACGACACGCGGATACCTGCATCTTGTAATATGATATTCCACATGATAAAAAATATGTTTCATGATAAAAAATATGTCACCTCACAGCTACCCGTATTTGGGGCCTAAATGCACCTTAGGCTGGCCGATCAATCTAAAGTTTTAACAGTATCACTTTTAAGCCTATCTTTCAAGCCTTATCACTATAAGTAAAAACATTTTAGTTACAAACTTGCACTTCTTTGCAGTTTTCACGAAAACTCCAAAAGCAGAGGCCGAAGAAAAATTAGAGGCACGCAACAGGATTTGCACCACCTTTTCTGAATTTCAATTTATGAGAGCTTTCCTGGGATATTTATTCATGTATATTCATGAAAATCGGACATAATGGCATTCTTTTATGGCACACAGACAGACAGATACAGAGGCTAATACAATAGCTCGTCATCTCTACTTTTTTTACTTTCTTAATACAGAGGAGGACAAGTTAAATAAAATCACACGAATGCAGGAGTGATTTTTCAGATTTTTTTTTTTTTTTTTTTTTTTTTTTAAATAACAAAATAAAATAAAAGCAATTTGTGATCAAGAAAAATTCTTGTTCCATTGCGATGTAAAATAACAGCAGATAAACCTTGTACTTTTTGTAATTTAGTTTATGATTTTGTTTAACATATTATGCAAATTTTGTATTTTTTAAGCCTAGTGTGAAAAAAACTTCATGTATGAAAAAATGTATGAATGCCAAGTCTCTTTCTTTACCTATTCGAGAAACTTTTTATTGAATTCTTGGGCAGCCCAGATCTTGTCTTCTGTAAGCTCTCCTGACGCAGTTCAAGAATCCGAGAAATGGTTTTCTTCTGTTGAACTTTCAGTGATTCTTCCACAAGTTGAATCTCATTCTCACTCGTTTTGGAGCGTTTCAGAGCACCTGCAATTTCATGAAAGAATACCGAAATTAGTCCAAATACTTAAAAAAAAAAATGAAGTGCTAATGTCTGGCTATATGTAGGTAGTTGTCACTATTGTTCCTGCAGGTAGACAGCACTAGTCACAAGAGCAAGTAATAGAAAGTAAAAAGTAGAATATACCAATAATTGAAGATTTCTAAAAAAAAAATATTCCAGATATAAATAATTAAATAATATACAAAAATCTCGAGAAAGTGCTGTGTCCATATTGGAAGATTTTCACCAAGTACATCCATGTCGTGGTGAACGCTCCGCGCCGCATGTCTAACCGCAATCATTATTTCTCTTCTTCAAAAATATCTTTTGAATGCGAGTGACTTTTTCATTTTGTAAAGTTCTAAGGATAGGAAGGCCCAACCTGTGGTCATACCTATTTTGCGGTTTGACTGGCGCTTCCGACTTTGAAGGCAATACTTTTCTATTGAATGGAATGCTATAATTTTTATTTTTGATAATTTAAGCTTATATTTAAGGTTAAGAATAAGAGGCTTTGAAAATTTTCAACAATCTAATCAGGGGTGGAGCTGGGTGCAAAGTTGAAAAATGTTACACCTTGTTTTTGGTGGAATTTTAGAATTGGCTTTTTCAGGGAGAAAAATCTGCTTTTATGAATTTAAACGATAGAAAACTAAAGGTTCTAGCGTTTATAATGTGAAAGTCATACAAAAAGACTAGAACTAGAATTTTCACACTGGAGATCTTAAATATTGTGTTTTCGCTTTAACAGGATTTAACAACCAATTAAAAAAATCTTACAATTAAAATCCTCAGGAAAGTCATCAAAGTCATCAAAATCTGTGTCATCAATAGTTCTCTTGTTGGTGTTGGCAATGCAACTAAAACCATTTGATGTGGAGGGTGTTTCAGAACTGAAAAGTTGCTTGGAAGGAAGAGCTGCTGATAGGGATTTTACAGGACTGGGATCCAAATTAATGACATCTCCAATTGATACAGGTTTGCCTACATTTGAAATTTCTTTTGTTGAAGAAATAATTGGTGATGCCTGAAAACAGATACAAAAAAATTGTAGATGGACTTGGTGGTCCCATGATTACTCTGATAGAAAAACATTTTTGGGGGCTTGAGATTGTCCCAAATGGTCATTTTTTCACATTGTGAACTATGCCAACAGGCATGGGGGGTGTTTCTCTCTGTTCCTGTTGGTAGCTCTTAGATGCCTATACAACAGGCAAGGACAGAATGCCTTGGGAGTATTCTATTATCCTCCCCCTACCCACAGGGCATTCCTCCCCCTAACCCACAGGTGATATAATCTATGATCAAGTCTCCAGGTTATTATTATTATTATAAGTACTTGGCAAAAACAAAACATTTTTATTTTTTTACCAAAAATAATTGGCAGTCAAAAATAAATTGATATGGTAAAGTGATGAAGTTTTTCTGTCTTGAATTTTTATTTTCTCTAAGGGTGTACCACATGATGTAATCATTGGTAACAGTCATATTTTTTATTCCTATTAATTGAAGCCCAAATGAGGCTAAAATTAATAAGCTTTTAAATTTTTGAAAAACCATGTCTTATGGAAGGGTAGGACCTGGGTAAGACCTGTATGTCCTAAGATATTGAGAATATTTCACAAACAAATTCTTAATTTTTATCCTTCCTAATTATTTCTCATGGAACCAACCAGAAATCTGCATCAATAATTTTGGTAAAGTATTTCTATATAATCACTTATAAGTAATAAATAAAATACCTCCAATAATTTTGGTGAATTCTGTTGTGTTTGAAATGGAGCACTGGAATTTCTGTCTTGAAAGTCAAGGGACCTTTTGGATTTTTTCAATGGTGATGCAACAGGTGGAAAGTTCTCTGAAATTAGTAAAGAGTTATGATTAAAATTTTATTTTTAACTTAAGTAATATACATAATAATTGACATAGTAAAAAAAATTCTTTCTTTTTTCAGTATAATTTCATTATTATTTTAATCAAATTAAGAGCAATAACAATGACTAGATATTGAAAGTTTTAAAAACCAATCAGAGGAACCGATTCTAAGTTCTAAGTATTTGAACATCAACAGAATTATTGCCTAGTTTTTAGAAGTTGTACAGCACAGTAGGGACAGAGAGGAAAGAGAAAGCAAGAGACAGAGCAATGTTGTTCCAGTGATTTGTGAAGACAGACTGAAGTACAAAGTTCTTCAAAGTTTAACAAATGGTTCATAAAGTGGTGGTGGGGTTAAATATTTCTCTTTATCAGCTACTCAGACAACTCAGACCATTTATTTAGAATTGAAATTGGAATTGGAACCATTTATTTAGATTTGGTATTTTATAATCATTTTGGAACAAAACAATGCAGTTTTGCAGATGCTGTCTTCATTTATTTTGCAGAAAAACAAAATTTCAAGGAAAACTTAACTTTCTCTACTGTACATACTGTTACACAGTAAAGCATTAGAAATTTTAATCATTATAGCTTTGTACCTACTACCTACCCAATAGCTACTCATTTTTAAAACTGGAACTAGTATTAAACTATAGAATAGAGTCTATGTTCTATGCACTATATGCAAACAATACCTTACATGAGAATCAATTCCTAGGAAGCCAATCTTCAAAAGAATTGGAATCAGAGAACTGCTTCCAAAAAAATTGAGTCTTCCCATCACTAAATAATACAATTTTTTTGTTGGCTCTGGGATCTTTTGCATGGTAAGTGAATATCTTACCACTGAGCTTAACATGTATTCAATTTCTCTTCATTTGTGTATGTTAAGCATAGTTACCATACCTATTTGACTGTTTGGGTAAAGAGATCTCAATTCAGCAGTGTAAACAATAGTTTTTAAACAATAATTGTTCATGCCAGGTGACATCACTTTGAATTCTCTTCAATACTTTTACTATGCCTTTCACTCAATCTCTATGCCCCTATCTGCTAGAAGTAAAAGTTTAATAACAGATGTTAGGCATATCACCTAATTTTTTTCATTTGATCTTTACGAAGAAAACCAGAAATTTGGTACAAAAGAGTTAGCACAATTCTTTATTCAGATTGTAACAGTGAGTGGTATGTGCTATGTTGTTTCCATTCCTGCTCTACCCCCTAAGTCCCTTTCATCAGCATAAGTACTTTCCACAAGAAGTTGGAATTGCATAGAGAAATTTTTTCAAGAATCAGTTAGAGTAAAAATAAACGATGGACATAAGTTGTGGGCCAAAATTAAATGAGAGCCCAAAGCATAGGGATCCTAAAGTAATGTATCACATGGTTCTGGGATCTCCTACGTCTTTTGAGGATAGGTTTTTCCTCTAATTGGTAATAATCCCACACCCTGGGAGTGGGGTAGTCTTTAAAAAGGTTTTCCTGTCCTCATTAATAAAAAATTGAAGGTGAGACCATCCAATCTCATTTCATAAGTAGTTCTTCTATTACCTTTCCAATGAAAATTTAATATTCTTTGATTGTTTCAATATATTTTTCTATTGAACCAGCAGCCTTTCTTCTTCAAACCCCAGCACCTGGGAAAATTAGGTCTTCTGGCTTTACAGCCCCAGTTACTACATTAATTCAAACTAATTACCTTCCAACTCAAGAGCCATGTCCATTTCATCTCCATACATGAGCTCAAACTCCTCATCTGCATCTGGATAGTCACTCATTGTGGGATTCCTGTGGATGGTGCTCTTTTTAGAGATACTGATTTAACTATTATCAATGGTATTCGAACAAATTTTATTCGGTATAAAGGATCATGAATCTTCTGACTGATAACTTGTTGCACTTGTAATGAATTGTATTTATCAAATTTTAATTTATTCAAGACTTTTTGATTATTATTAACTTGAGTCACAAAAGTGGTAAAAAATGATTTTCTGAATTTATTAATAAAATCTCTTTTTAAAAAAATCAAACCGCCAAATATTTGTAAACATCTTGAGTTCTTTTTACAACAATACATCGATGGATAAAATTGATATTTCACGGATCTCTGAATTTGAAAATTGTGGGCTTTCAAAAACCCTTATTACTTTTTTAAGGTTTTTTTGAAAGTATTGTATTCGTCGAAAATTTGACCTACCCAGTTTTTCCCATTTCTGGACGAATCATAGCCTCAGGATACCAAGTTGTTGTTTTCGGCCATTGGTCCGTGCGTCTGTCTGTCTGTGTGTGAACGAAATGTATGAAACAGTTAAAAAAATTAAAGATTCTATGGAATTCATAAATTTGCAACCCTTTATTCAACCGTTGAATTAATTACAGGGTGATGTTAATGCGTGGTCTCTGATTTGGTAGGTACTATGAATTATGAAAAATACACATCAAATCTGAAATTTTATAATTATGAAGGTTCTCCTTGTATTAAAAATGTACCTACATACCTATATCAGTATATCATACAATAATTTAACCAAATGGGTCACAGATAAACTGTATAATGTTTGACCTTCAGAGAATTTCTGGACGAATCATAGCCTCAAGATACCAAGTTGTTGTTTTCGGCCATTGGTCCGTGCGTCTGTCTGTCTGTCTGTGAACGATATCTCGAGAACGGTAAGAGCTAGAGGCTTGAAATTTGGTATGGAAATTACTATTATACACAAGAGGGCAGCAAAAAAAGGCCGCAAAGGCTTTTTTCTGTGTTCTTCAATAATAAAAAATATAGGTCATCCGATAGATTTCAAGTTCCAAGGCAAAGACTGTTTCAAAATTGGACTTTTCCTCAAGGCAATACTTAAGGAAGATCATAACTCGAGAACGATTTTGAATTTCGAACTTTTGAATTTTTTTTTTAACTTGCCAAGATTTTTAATGTTAATTTCTAGCGTTGTTAAATAGCAGAAAAGGTCCAATTCTTAGCTTGAGACTCCTTGCAAATTTCAGTGTACAAGAACTTGCCATTCGTTTGAAATCAGTTCCTTTTTAGGCAACAGTTTTCAAAGTAACTATATTTTCAAAGGATTGTTATTTTCATGGCATCTTTTGAACACGAAGTGTATTTTTGGGGAACATCATGCATTTTTTGTCGGTACTTAAAACGCTTAATACTGTTGATTTTATAAAAAAATTAATTTATGAATCAATCTATTTTTAATCATTTTCTAAGTCTTACAATTAGAGTCCAAAATAAAAAAATCTGGTGTAAACATCACACGACTTTCCTTATCCCCCCAAAAGAAGTTTAATTGCTCCACTGGTGACTCAACGGTAACTAGTAGCTAAAAATCACTGCCAAATTCGAAATCAGCAGTATCAGCACCTCAAAATCATTGGATTTGATATGTCACAACCCCCATCTAGGATGAAAAATAAAAAAGTTAGTCAATGCGGGTCCCCCCAAAATACCGGTAAATTGGGGCCGAGGTCCAAAAAGTTCAAGATATCAACAAAAAAAAATGATAAGAATAGATCCCTATTATTTTTGAATCTAAGAAAAGGCTGAAAACAACTTTTTTGGTATCCCAAGGCCATGGTTCGTCCAGAAATGTGAAAAACTGGATAGGTCAAATTTTCGACGAATACAATACTTTCCTTATTATAGGATAAGGAAAGTAATAATAATAATAATAATGCTTTTTCTTTGTGTTATTATGTCACAATTTTAGTGGGTAGCGCAGAATCATAGGACTTTACCACTTTAATTTACAATATCTTGTATTATTTTTTTTTGCCTAAGATTCTGCCACTGGTCGCTGCTTCAAATTAAAGCAGCTACTCATTTTTCCTCACGAGGTATGAGTGTACCCCGAACATCCAAGTACAGAGCAGAAAAAATCCTCCCCCGCTGGGAATCGAACCCAGGTCACCATGTGTGCAATGCCTAGCGCGCTAACTCGCTCTGCCACAGTGACTACTAGGATAAGGAAAGTAAAAATGATTAAGTCCATTTTCGCAGTTTTGGGAAATCAAGAAGGAAATTTTCAACAAAAAAAACAAAAGAGAGAGAATTAATATACTTGCCTAATAATGTGTTAAAAACATGCAAAGTTTATAAAATATCCACTTTATTTACATTTATGCGCGTTAACTAAAATTTTGGAGGAAATCTTATTTCTTGATTTCTCAAAACTAGACAGATTTCCATTAGGCTCAAAGTATCACTAGCTAAACTTCTGATTGAGCCCTCTTCCGTGCAATAAAGCCTTTCTTATTTTAAATAAGCTCGAAACAGCTGTCCAGGTAATATGTTCTGATATTCATGTAAATCTGATACAACTTCTCACTTTTCTGTCTATACTGATTTATACTGAAATGAAATATTCTAAAGCAACTAACGTTTCTCAATTCTAAGTGAGTAATGGTCGTTCTTTCTACCGGACCCTGTATCTTTATACATAAATGAGAAATATGGACGGGCTTTGAATCTTTGTGTGTCCGAATTATTTAAGCGAAATGGTAAGAGATATAGCATTACAGGTACGTTATCACCGGGTACCTGCCTCACTTTGTGGAGTTTGTGGGAAGCACTTGAAAACAGTCTCCCAAAATAGATCCAATATTGTCTTTATCTGTTAGGTGCTAAAATGTATGAAACAGTTAAAAAAATTAAAGATTCTATGGAATTCATAAATTTGCAACCCTTTATTCAACCGTTGAATTAATTACAGGGTGATGTTAATGCGTGGTCTCTGATTTGGTAAGTACTATGAAATATGAAAAATACACATCAAATCTGAAATTTTATAATTATGAAGGTTCTCCTTGTATTGAAAATGTACCTACATACCTATATCAGTATATCATACAATAATTTAACCAAATGGGTCACAGATAAACTGTATAATGTTTGACCTTCAGAGAAAAATAATTATGCATTAGGAATTTCCTAACAATAAAGTGCAATTTCGTTCTAACGCCAACTAGTATTCAATGAAATTGCTTTATAGAAACATAATTTTCAATAACTTTATTTATTCTATTGAAACATTTAGATAGTAGGTACTTGCAATCAATCTTCTGAGTAGTATGAAACTTTCATTTGGATGTCGATTGTGCAGCAAATGATTTTTTTTCTTTAATTTTATTGTTTCAATTATTCTCTCTGCTCTACCCTGTAGAACAAGAACGCACAAGCGAAGGAGTAGGTACTCGGTGGGACAAGAAGGGTCTGCCTTGTTGACTATTTGAATGGAATGTTTAAGGTACCTAGGCTACCTAGAAAACTACCCAGAGTTTTGGACCCGTGCTCCTTTTCTTCTAGAAACTATCTGCTTTTCTATGAATTAAGTACTGATAATGGAAAATCAAGGACCTCGCATCCTGTTGTTCCTTCATATTCCTATTAAATGATACCTGTTAATTTTTTAGGTCTTATATCGAAGCTAAAAGAGTAACGAACCTATATTCAAGCGGCACTTATCCGTTTCTATGTAGGTAGTAAGTCAAATAAAAGTCACTTGTAATATTTTTATCTGTTTATTCTTATTATGAATAAAAATTATACCACTCTATTTAAAATTCTAGAGTAATGACCAATTTTTGGAGAGAAAAAAATACCACTTCCGGGGGCGAACCTGGATTACGAGGTCACCACCAGTTTATACCAAATTTGTTCCGGAGATATTACAGGTTAATTTAGATATAAATATATATTACCTACCTAACTCCAGAACATAGTTTATACTAACAATTTTACCTACTAACCTAACGATAAAATTCGGAATGAAAGTATTTTTATTGTAGAACATCCACTGTAGCACAGGGTTGTAATCCACTCAAATTCTTTCAAAAGAAAAAATCTATTTCTTCCGATTTAGATGCTCCTTTTCCGTATCACACAATTAGGTGTTTTTTTTCTCCATTACCTCGTTTTTGATTTTCTCATTATCTCGTGAACAACAAGTGAACAAACGATTTCAACGATACAAATAACGTGCTATCAACTACTATTTTAAAAGTTGGAAAGCCGGCGTCTTGTCGATGGCGTTGAATGCAAGGGTTCTTGTAAGATCACCGATGACACGCAACGTACAGACTTCGTGATGCTGGCATTCCGGCTCAACCCAGGCTGGGTGAGATTAATGTGGGTATTAGCAGGTTTGTGAATTTCCTGCGAATGGAGGGTAACACCCCGGTCGTGATATGACCATGCAGTTGAAAGCAATGTTGAAATCCAAATTGAAAAAAAATGGAAAAATTTCTTTGGCTGAGGGTCACCCCATTTTTTGAACTTAAGATCTCTGGAACGGCTTCGGTACGAACAATATTTTCAACAGTACAAACGAAACACAATCTTTTTCTTGGAAAAAAAAACCAAAATTCCAACTGGAGCGAGCCGTCGTCAAGTTGACCCAGCCCACAAAAAGTCAAATATCTCGAGAACAAACAAAAATTCCAACGGTTCAATCTGCTACAAACAAAGTACAAACTATTTCACAAAAAACAAAAACAAATTTCCACATGACCAACTTAATCCACCATTCACCTGATGCATTGACAGTAAGTTATTTTTTGAGGAGAGTCTTGGCCAAGTCCTAGCCTTGACTGGACGTTACATACATATAACTTCAGTGTAAAAACGAGGTGTATATTTATTACAGGAACTTCTAGTTCTTCCTAAGTGCTCTGCTTTAGGAACATCTAGAATTCTGGAAGAACCTAATAGGAACTTCAAGTTGTTCCCAGATGTTCCTGATAAGAACTTTTAATTCTTCAGGAACAGCTAGTTATTCCTGGCTAAACTAGGAATTTCTAGTTGATCCAAGGAACTTCTGATTTTATTTGTGAATAAAATTATCTAAGATATTCGAGCGGGCGGGATAGACGTTTCAGGTGAGAGTAGAAGGCTCCGCTGCTAACTGCTACTACGGCCGAAACGGTAACAGATTGCGAAAGTCGATCACACACTACTCGAAAACATCATCATAGGGGATTCTCGTAGTGCTAGGTGGAAACACTGAACCGCAGCGCAGGCTAATACAAGTAATAGTAATACCTACCTAATACATATCGGGGGTAGACCTCGACCCAAGCGGGGAAACGGCTATTCCGCTTTATAGAACACGTCGATACCAGCAAACTAAATACTAGACTCTGCGCAGGAAACCGCGATTACCCGCCAAGTACCTCGTCCAAAGTACCTCGTCGCCAGCATCACGAGAACTGAAATTCAGAAATTGAAAATATTTGCAGGAACATCTAAAGTTCCTAGGTTATTCCTAAAGGTTCCTAGGAACTTCTCGTTGTTCCTAGAGCACTAGGGAAGATTAAGAGTTTCCTGAAAATGGAAAGTTCCTGTAACATAATATATTAAATTCCAGGTGCCATCACCCTCACCTCTCATGGCATGGCTGACAAAGCTGACAGTATTTACATACAGATTTATTAATTTTATATTATGGCGAATCCATCCCTGAGTTTTGATTTTGACGAAGATTCATCATGCGTGGCGGAGTAGCGAGAGAGAGAGAGAGAGAGAGAGAGAGAGAGAGAATGTGTGTCTCCATCGCTGTGTCCGCCATTTTCTTTCTCTCTCTGGTAGTCTGGTAAGATGTTAAGATTAGCAGCCCAGTGAAATTGAACAAAGTAAGGGAAAAAATACTCTGCCAATTATAATTATGGACAAAATACTTCCTCGTGATTGGTTCAAATAGTATACAGTTGGCAATTTTGAGATTTAATACTGAATCACTTGAACATCCAAAACTTTTCAACTGATTTTCCTCAATTTTTTTTTATATGGTAGAATACTGTTTTCTCTACATTCTAGATCTAGATCCTACAAAAAAAATTCTGTATCGGCATTCGTAGAGATTATTATTTTATGCACTTTTTTGTCCAAATGTTTGGATTTTCTTAAATATCAGAGCTAAATCATATTTAATAAAAGAAATAATTACAAAAGCACTATGTAAAAAACTAATACGCATATTATACTTGCAAAATTTCATCAAAATCAGGTGTACCGTTCACGAGATTGATTCCGGGTGGGGGTTCTAGAGACGGTTGCCTATCTGTAACCGTTCCGGCTGTAGAAGCATTTTACGTCCATTCCATTAAAATCAGAAGTTACTGAATAATTAAAAATTAAAATCAGGAACATCTAGAAGTTCCTGAAATCGGAAAGTTTCTGCAACAGGTATATGTATATTATACTAATGTAGTCCCTGCCATGCTAATTTAACCACTGATAGATACAGGTCATTTTTCTTGTTGTGTTGTAGTTAATGGTTACTCGGTTGGGTCCTATGTGCTAACCCTTCTCTACACCCAAGACATTTATTACTACACTAATACACTTGAGGCATGACCTATTACTACACCTGAGGCATGACCATACATGTATTTTCCCAACCAACCACACTCTACATTTGAGACATGACTTGAATCATGGGCGTAGTCTGGAAGGGGCAGGGGGGCAGCTTTCAATACAAAAACCGTTTTAGGGTCCCCCAATTTGGATTTAAGTTTCAGCCATTGATCCTTGTGTGTCTGCAAACAAAATCGGTTTAATTTAGATACCTACTTAAAATTTGGTATCTAGACATCATATACTATAGGAAGATGATGCATCACTTTTCGTTGAAATCGGTCGCCAGTGGCGACCTTCAGACCGACTTTTGGCTGCGTTTGGTGGTTTTGACTAAACGGTAAGAGATGTGTATTTTTTTTTACGGAAATTAATTACTCTTTGGCCGATTGGGCTACCTTTGTTACACAGTAAGCGATATCAAAGAATATGTGAGTTCAACACCATTTATTAAAGACTTAATATTAGTCCCCAGTGGTGTAATTCGACTTCTTTCTAAAGGATAAGAAAAGTTGTGTGATGTTCACACCACTTTTATTTTGTATCAGTTGGCAAGATTTTTTAAAACTTAAAAACAAGTTTCATTTGATGGCAAAAAAAGGGGATAGGGGGATGCGATATCCTTAAGGGGCTTCGCACCACCAAGTTTGTGGACTTTCTGGGCCCCGCAGAAAGATAATGCCCCGGTTGCAGGCCTATGTATATATCATGGGAATTCATCGAGCTTATATTTGGACACACCCCTCAAGACTAATACAACAAGTAATTGCTTCTTTTGCAAAAGGTTAAAATAGAGGTTATAATAAAATATAGAGAACAATTTCCTGATACTACGGTAGGCCCAGGTAGGTAGCAGAGGGTCAGTAGGTTGCATAATAAAACGATTCAATGCCTACGCACACATAAAGTACACTGCCATGGTTTCCAGTTCCGTCAACACCAGCGAAACAAATACTTGAGACTGAGATCATCTCAAATAATAGGACAGACCTAATAGTTAAACATTTTGTAGTAATAAAACCCACACGGTGGGTATCTTATTATTTTCCAATCGCCCTCTTCTTAAATCTTGTATCAATCGACCAGTCTGACTTTTAATGGTACCTACTAACAGTTTCACCAATATTGTAATCTACCCTTACTTTTCCTTTTTTTTTTTTTTTTTTAGCGCGGATGAAAGATGAAAGGCTCAATGAAGTTCAAAACAATCGAAGCGTGTTACATCGCCGATTTTTATGGCACTTAACCAAACCAATTCTATTTTTTATTGATAGCACACAATATCGGCAATGACCTTCACCTTCGAAAGACCTCTACTGTAGAGTGGAGGGTGCCGTGACTTTATATTTATGACAATCTACTCAAACACTCCTATTTTTCATAATATGCACTCCATGTCCTACAGACCACCATTGCAGACAGGAGGACGATGCGATGAGTCATCATACTCCAAGGGTTATTAGTTCGAATCCTCAAACAAAATACTATCTATTGTGTCGACCTTTTTTTTTTTTTTTTTAAAAAAAAAGAAGAGACAAAGCTGCCGTGCAAGGTGCTAGTTTTATTCAGCCATTGCCTGTCACCGTGGCTTGGGTTCGACCCCCTGCAACAAATGTTCTGCTCTGTACTTGGGTGTCAAGACTGTCAAGAGTCCACGGATACCTCGTGAGTTGTGAGGAAAAGTAAGTAGCTATTTGTATGGATAGCGGGAAGGCGAAATTACAAGGAGGAATATGGATATTGGAAAATATTTTATGAAATTTCATAAGGCTGAGCTAAACTAAAGTTGTGACAATTGTGACATACTAACACAATAAAACCACTTTCATAAGCATTAATAACGACGCATCAGACATATGAATTTGTTGTTGATCATGTGCAGGTACAGGGAGGGGAATCAATGACTCATTTACCTTTGGTTTTAGACCTAGGTGTCCTAGGTATACAAGAACCCTTGTTCCAGAAACCACTCTCACTCTCATAATCCCAAATCTCCCTCTCAACTCTCACCCAAAGCATTCTGATTGGTAATTTCGTTCAATCTAAACTGACAGAGTGCATTTGGTGACGGTTGAAATTTTGAAGGAGATTTGGACATAATGAGATGGAACAAGCTTATATGAACCTATAATTTTATTGTGTGTCTCTTTCTTTGTATGGGGCATTCTTCACACCTCGGCCGAGGTCTTTGATAAAATGTACCGTTGCATCGTACACCCAACAGTGTTTGTGGGTCGTACTCTGATCACAATGATTGAATTTTCTTCCCAAATGGATTCAAGAGAGAAATGCTCTGAAAGCCGCCTTCCTGCCCTCTAGCAGGTTGCCAAGATGACAAATCGTACCATATGTGAGTTGAAATAACAATGAATATGAAAATGTAAACCAGGAAGAGAAATAAATATTATAATATCAAATTTTGGATTTTATAGAAAGAATTTATCGAGATGTATATGTGGTTCTGATATTAGATACCATAAATGTGATTTCGGAGGATTACTCATGACTTCCACACCAACAGGTTGAAAAAGGTACCCTTAATAACCTGAATTAGAATAATGAGTATTTTCTTGCACTGAACGTAATAACACTAATGACGTAGTAGACATAAAAACTGCTAGGTTAAAGAGACCTACTAAACCCCCTTCGAGAAATAAGTAGCTAGGGTTCATTTTATTCATTTGTTCGCCAGTTTCAATAAGGAATAAGGAACTTATGAAACTATGAACAACATTGTGATTTGAAATAATCACATACCCGGAGCTGAGCTCAATTTGACTGGACTAACAATGGAGGGAGGTGTTTCCGTATACAAAGATAGCTCTAAGCGGTTCTTAATCTGTTTTCTAAACTACATAAATTATAGTTATAGGTGGCGATATGTGGAAAACACTTATAGCAAATCGAACAAGTGTAACATGAAGATATTATAATATTTAACAGTAATGTATTTTCTTACAAAATAAAACATCCAATTTTCATTAAAAGACAACAGCACACATCAGAATATGAGTATTATTGATTATTCGATTAGCCTTAACAAGTAATATTGGTGGTCTATTTGGCATAGGAAATCATGTAGGACCTTTGCTGCAGTTAGAAAATTCCTCCTTCAAACTGTGAGATGCTATCTAGTGAAGATTAGTGTCCTTTAACAGCCCTTTTCAATTTATCTTGTAATGTGCTAATTGGCTTCTAGTAAAATTTGAATCAATGAACTTTAGAAGGCGGCCACAATGGAGCACCCTAGACTCTCGACCCCAGACCCTGGTACCTACAGCTTGATATACTCTAGACCCCAGACCCTGGTACCTACACTACAGCCTACAGCTTGATATAGACGATTTTCAGGACTCTGTTGAGGCGGCTTACATTTAATAACATGGTTAGATTATTTTACATGGTTTATAGGCCTCCATTGTGTTCGCACACTTAAGCTTTCCTAATTTGAGTTTACGTTTATATGCCAATATGACAATCGCATTTATTAATGTGTTTTGAAGGGTGATTCAATGGTTTTGATCATTAAAGTCTTCAACCATATTGATGGCATTTAAGACATAGATATTGATTTAACATTCAATTTATTGATCAAGGCAATATTGATTCAATATAATTGATCGTCTAGGTGAAACCTCCACTGGCTGCTTAAACTTAGTTATGGATATAAATCCATGACTAAATTTAACCGTTGAATAAAGTAATGTGCCAGTTGATAAACGTAGCCAATGCTGTTAGTGTAGATTTTTGTGAGAAACAAGTCTAATAATTATGACTGTTCATCTTCATAAAGTTTACAATAAAGGAATAAAAATAAAGGAATAGTTTACAATAAAGGAACGTAGAAGAATGATAAAGTTGTATACCTCTGATTAGGTACCGCTGGCATCTGCACCGTCAACCGAAAAAATTCTCTTCTAGTCCAGCCCTGAGTTTCATAAAAAAGAGATAGTGTTATGGAAAAGGTATGCAGGTAAAGAAGGATAGAGTTCCTGCGTACCCTATCCCCTCTCCTATCAAAACAAACAAAACTCCCCCCAACCGGACAATAGGCTTGTCTGAGCGCGCGTTTTGTTTTCTTTCTTTTCTTCTAGTTCTAGGCTTCATTAATTTCTAGGTTGCAAGTTGCAATTGCTGATTTGATTTTGAGACGGTCGTTGTCTGAACTGAATTTTGTCGTTGAAACCTGTGTAGCTCTTAAAAAATCATAATTACTTTTAAATATTAGTAAACTGTGGCTCAGATATCTGTTACCTATTTCGAAACAATTTATTCTCCATTCTTCGTCATTTCTATAAAATAATAATTATCTATCTCGCGAGCTTTTCAAAGTTTAAATCAACTGAATTCCCAACCAGGTAAGCTTTTGTTTTCCAAAAATATTTGTTTGGACATACCTATTCAAATTTTATACTTCAAAAAAAAAATCACACAGACTTCACTGTTGAAACTTATCAATTCGGTACATACCTTAGGTAGGTACTTATTTGATTGATTTAGATATTATTTTGATTATCTGTTGTAAATAGGTACCAGTCTGTAAATGTAAAGTTAAATGTGAAATAAAGAAATTGAATATTTAAGAAAATACATATATTTTTTAGTCACTTACTTTTTTTGCTCTTAAATTTTAGTCACAGTTACCTGTCGGTTATAATTATGTTTGATTTTCAGAAGGGACGAAGGTTACCAAATATTTTCCTAACTTTGCATGTTAACCTGCTTCGTTCAATAGTTTTTAAGTTGTTTCTATCCACAATATCGACCTAAAAAACAAGATAGCCAGTTCCAGTTGCACAATTAAGTTAAGGCAGTGAGGTTCACCTTCACCATAGCGGCCCTCATCCGTCCAAAATCGGCACAAGAACAATAGATAAAATTCTGTTTGAACTTGGGTTTTGGACAATTTGGCTTTCGTTTGTCTGTCTGTCGAGAGTTATCGCGAATTACGAACGACCGTATTCTTCAAAATTATTGAAATTTAGTACAAATGTTCCTATACCTAAGTTCAAACAGAATTTTACCTATTGTTCTTGGGCCGAAATGATTTTCCAATTTTTTTCAATTAAGCAATGCTCTTGAAATTTTGAAGAGTCGTTAAAAAATAATAACTATTTGATTTAAGTAGTGTAATTTTGTGATCGTGGAAGCTAAGGGCCCCAAAGAAAGAGGCCGTTTGATATTTATTAATGAAACCCATCGAGTGGGATAGTGAATGAAAGGTTTATGATTCGATAGTATTATCTGTGTGAGGTTTACAGTTCACAGAACTACTAATTATACTATGTAATATTAAAAAACGGATTTTGTCATGAATTTAACAAACAGCTGTCTGCTGTAAGCACCGTCAAATCGAGGTAAATGTTTAGTTTAGATGGCAAATTTTGTACTGCAATTTTCAGACAAAATGAGGTTTATTTCACAGTAAACTGACTCAGCTGCGCAAAGTGAAAATGAACACATATCGTGCATAACTGTATGTTGTACGTGTATGGCCGGCTTTACGTTTTAATGAATAAGAGAAAACATTCTTTTGAGATTAAAGAATAAGAGAATACATGAAAATGTATAAAAATTCATCATTTGTGTATTTTTTAACTTTAGGCAGCTAAGTCAGTCTCCTGAACACAAGAAAGTGACATACATTCTGTCCGAAAATGGCAGTACGAAGTTTGTCGTCTAAAATAGACATTTACTTCGATTTGACGGTGCTTACAGCAGACAGCTGTTCGTTAAATTAATGATAAAATCCGTCCTTTATTATGTACAATGTACAATAAATTGTACATAATGTACATAGTTTAATTAGTAGTTCTACGAACTGGAAACCTCACACAGATTCTACTGTCGAATTATAAATGTCATTTCAAACATGAGGACATCAAGACCTTTCATTCAATACCCCACTCAATGGATTTTAATTAATAAATATCAACCGCCCCTTCTTTGGGGTCGCTTTTTCGATTTTTTTACCACAGTGCGCCCCCTAAGCTTCCACGAAAATTTCACTACTGAATTCAATTACAGTAGAATCCCGCTAACTCGAAATTCAAGGGACTGGTACCTTATTTCGAGTTATCGAGAGTTTCGAGAAACCGGGATTTCGACTTATAGGGAGAGAATAAATGAGAATTCGAGATATCGGGAGTGAAAAATACATAATTATGTACATTTGTTCATGTATTTTTACAAAGAAAGTAGGTAGACATACACAGTGCCAGATTAAGGCTGCGCGGGGCCCTTGGCAATTTCAAGGCGCGGGGCCCCAAAATTATACTGAGTTTATTATAAAATACTATTTTTATAACCTTGAAATCGAAGCCAAGTGTCCTGAGCACCAATCCATAACAGTATCAAAAACGGCGTTTATATAACACCGAAGGTAACATTTTTTGCCTTTAATGGTACTAGAATTGCACGTCTTGAAAAACAATCCAAACCATCAAGATAAGTAAATTTGACGGCGCCGCAGGCGAAATTTTGGCATGGTTATGGGGTAAAGTACTCGGAAAATAGATACAAAAAGATATCTCGAAAAATTCATTAAAAGCGCCGCAGGCGACTATAATGAAGATTATTGGTTAAGATGTCGATAAAGCCGATCACTGAGCACTTAGAAGACACTTTATGGATTTGATGTCAGAGATTACCTACGGCGATAATCACGTCCTTTGTCAATATGATTCTTTTAAAATACGAGTAATTATATTATATTATATAAAGAGCCACAGGCAATAGGTATAGAGATCTACCTATTTTCATATATGTGGTCGATTTTAAGGGAGGCCCCGTGGTTTTTCTATTAATATTTTGCTCAACGGGCTGTAATTTTATTTTATATTAAAATCCAGAAAAACCGAGTTAAAGGTCATTCAAAAACACTTATTTATATAAGCTGCCCGAATCGTGGGGCCCCCAAAATCGCGGGTATCTTGGCATCTACCAAATCCGACATATTGGTAGGTTGATCATTGTTTATTCGAGGAGAGATAGTAGATAATAGTGGGCTCAGCGCTTTTCTTTCAATTTATGTACTTTGCTGTGAGTGTGTGTTTTTTTCACTTTTATTTCTTCTTCTTCTTACTCATTATCCAAAAATACCTAATGTAAGCTTTTAAAAAACTCATAATACCTAGTGTAAGCTTTTTAAAGAACTCATAATATCTAGTGTAAGCTGCTCAAGCGCGGGGCCCCCTAAAGCGCGGGGCCCTTGGCATCTGCCAAATCCGCCATATGGGTGATCCGGCACTGGACATACATACAATACCAACAAATCAGGTGCTACTTAAGTCACTGTATTTTAAAAGTTTAGGGAAGTAGCAATTTGAGATTAAAAGTTCAATCTCAAATTGCCTGGCAATGTCCAACTTCTTTCCTCCCTCAGCCACAGCTTGAAGGACTAGCTTCCTCTGAGCTAGGGAAAGGGTTTTGAGTACCCTACGTTTACTGATTTTCGAACTCTCACACTGTACTCACAAAACTAAGAGAGCAAGTTGAAACGTCTACCTACGTACCGGACGAAGTGTTAAGACAAACTGAAATAGAGATGGGGATCGATCTTCGATTAAATCGGAGATCGATCTTTTGATGAGAATCGATCTATTTTTTGAATCGATCTTCTATCTTGAATCAAGATCGATTAATCAAAAAAAAGAATCAGATCGAGAATCGAGATCGTAGGTATATTAAAAACCGTTTAACGCGTTTTGAGTTTATTTGGCTTTGAAAAAAATATCAAAATTTTGAGACTTGAGAGCCGCTACCGACGAAGGATTTAGATTTTTAATTTTAATCGTTCCTCCCGAACTGTCCCGAAGGTCAAATATAAGCTGATTGTGACGTATGGTCAGTGATGCCAGATTCAAAGGTTTTTCCTCAAAACAGGTTTTTTTGCTCTTTGAGGATATTCAAAGGATTATCAAAGGTTTTTTTTTTCAGTCAAGCTGCAGAGTGCAGGTAACACAATTTTATCTTACGTTTAAGGCAATCTCATACCACATAGTGGTAAATTATTATTATTATTATTATAAAAATCGAAGATCGATTTCTACGAAATCGATTTTTTAGGTGAGATCGATCCATCGGATCGATTTTTACACCTCGATCTAAATCGATTCAATAAATCGATCTTTTATGTGAGATCGGGCATCACTAAACTGAAATCTAAATGCAAAAGTGATAGATTTTACTCTTGTTTCTGATTCCCTGCATAAACTTGTCTGAACTTGTCCGGATCCTCTGTCCAGCAATTTCATGAGAAGAAAATTTCGAGTTACCTAAAAGACGTCACCGTATTGAATTTCGAGTTATAGGGAGTATAGTTGGAAAAATATTTCGGCTTATCGAGAGGACTTTTTTACATGCGTTTCTTTCGATTTTTTTCGACTTATCCAACGGCCGAAGGATTCTTTCGACTTATCGGGATTTTCGACTTACCGGGATTTCGAGTTAGCGGGATTCTATTATTATTTTTTAACGACTCCCTACAAATTCTCCACCACTCTCTCTCACGCTAGAATTTTTTTTCTATTATATTCACAGTACCTAGTTCTTCCCCCCCATCATTCTATAATTTTCTTCTCTCTTCTTCGAATCTTGGGCATTATAATAACGTGTGTTCAGGACTATCCTTATTACTACGATATCCACTCTCTTCTGACCGTACTGTTTTCATTCTAAACAAATAATTGAATGGGTGAGTAGAACAACCAGGAATGTCAAAAATCGATTTTTTTCCGTAGAATAAGAAGGAATGTACTCTTTTCTATCGTCTCTGTGAATATGAAGGAGAAATACCCCTTATAAGTATAATTTTTTTCGATTTTAAAGTGGGGGAATCATACTCATTAGCATGATACTATTTGTCTTATTTTTGCTTTCCTGAAAAGTCGATTTTTGACATTCCTGGTTCTTCTACTCAACCATTCAATTATTGAAGTTTCCGTGCCCTATGATGGACTGGCTCAGTTCATAGGTGAGCGACTCATGTAGTCTATTCCTCCACTTTTCTATATTATCCTTATTCCTTAATCAAATTTTTCGTCCCCTGTCCTCTTTTTACTTCCATTCTCCATTTTTTCCAATAAATTACTTTTCATTTCAACTTCTTTCTCTTTTCTCTCTTCCTCTTTCCTCTACTATCATCTCTACAAGTAGTGATCGTGTAAGGACTTGCAAAGCTGGTCTAGATGAGGTCTAATTATGCTCTCGCCATTCTCAGCAAAACTTTACGCAGTACTCTAATAAATTCACATATTTCATCCATCTTATTACACTCCTTATACAAGCGCACCATACTGTAAACTTGAATGAACAACACTCGCTAAAATTTTCCTTTTCTCATTATCTGAACCTCTTACGTTTGGGATAGGTGGTGAGTCCGGTCAGATTAAATTTGTCGCTCTTATTTTTCTACTGTGCTCTTTACATGCACTTTAATTCCTTTCCAAGGGATCCAATTAAATGCGTTTTCTTACATCTAGTAGGGTCGCCGGGCAATCTTTTCCTCTTCTTTGGACTTTCTCGCATACATCATAAATTTCTGCATGGCATCTATCGTACTAGGTATTTACTTCCCGGAAACCATATTGGTTCTCTGCAAGATCACCTTTTTGTTATATTTCATTCACTGGTCTAATTTTTACTTTCCTTATTCTATAATAAGGAAAGTATTGTATTCGTCGAAAGTTTGACCTACCCAGTGTTTTACGTATCTGGACGAATCATAGCTTCAGTATACCAAAAACGTTATAAATAAAAAAATCGTGTGATGTTCACACCAGTTTATTTATATACATGGCGATGCGAATCCCTACCACTCCTTAATTTAAGATTTTGTTATTATTTGTCTCGCATTACTTCAGGGCACTTTACTTTTACATCCATGCCATTTCGGAAACGGAAAATTTCGGTCAGTAATTTCCGCTCCGGCCGGGATTTGAACCCGCAACCTCCGGGTCAGTAACCAATGCTCTTAACCGCTGAGCCACGGAGGTCGGCAAATAGTATTTGTCTAGTAAATAATTATCCATAGCTCATGGTATTTCCTATTTTGATCTTGTAATATTTGTTTCAGCAGCGTTAAATTATGGCTTATCGTCAAATAGTAGCCGCCCCCAACCATGGTGGAGTGGGCACGAATCTCTCAGGCGAATTCTCCAGGGAGGTAGAGGCTCCAATCATATCCAGGGAGGTAGAGACTCCCATTATCGTACAGAACCTGGGACAAGAGTCGGACTATGAGATCGCCATGAGAGCTCTGCTGACACGCACTGGTTACAGACTCTCCCAGAAGTGCGGGCAGAGCATCTACTCGCAGCCCCCTAACTGGAACGGGCCCCTCCTCCTCGAGGTAAGTTATCCCCCCTCTCTTCCTTACGGTTGGGCATTTGCTGCTGGAGTTGACGAGAGCCGTATTTTTCTTTTGGATTTTTTTTTTAAAGTTCGGTATTTCCAAATATTTCCATTTTCTTCCAATTTTAAGCTTCCCCACTTTTGTGAAAGAAAAATGCGTTTCGGTACTTTTACAGAGAAATTAAACATTGAAATAATGAAAACTTAACCTATAAAAGAAATGGAAGCAAAGATTTTATAAATCCATTTTGGTTAACCAAACGGGAAGAAGATGTTTCCTCTTCCAAAAGAAAAATGACTTTCTTCCAGTTCGTCCATTTTATTCCATTTGAATCCATTTTGGTTAGAAAGAAAAAATACGGCTGAGTAGACACCCTTGGCGCTCAATACAAAGTCGATTATAAACCAGACAGCCCACGTATTTTTTCCACCCCATCACGTCACTTGGTGTTAATTGGTGTGTCTCGGAGATAAAAACCGGGGTCAACCACCAGGTCTTCACTTTGTTGAGCGTTGCTTATCTTCCGCGATCTTACTAGAACAGGTGTATCAATGTGGTATCGCTGCTTTCTTGAATTTCGATTTCGTTTAGTTGTCAATAATAATTTCACTATAATATTTCTTTGACTTAAAATTGCTAATAATTTCACTATAATATTTCTATGACTTAAAATTACATTGTGTATTTTTTGTTTTTAGGCAGTGAAGTCTTCCTGTGCATTGCGAGGGACAGTTTCATTTTTGACCTGGAGCCCATACTCTCGCTCTTTGGTCAAATCTACGAGTTGCGCATGATGGTGGATTTCAGCGGCACTTCTCGCGGCTATGCCTACGTGCGCTATGCGTCACCTGACGTAGCGCGGACAGCAGTGAATGGACTGAAGGCCACCAAGTTCCGTACTCTCGTCAAGAAAGCTGCCATCTCGGATGATAACAGCGAGGTGTTCGTGTTGGGCATTCCTCAACACTTGACGCGGGACGATCTGTATGAATACTTCAGGTACGTTACCTTACATGGTTTTGACAAGAACAAAACAAATACTTATTTCTTAACCTAGAGAGCGGATTTAAATTTTGAAAAATGTATAAACACTTGTTCCCTTATATTGAGGTAGAAAATATTTTCTACTGGGTTTTGATCTTTTATTAATACCCGTTATGTCAACTTTGAAATATTAAATGGAACTACCCTGTTTGAGATATATTTCTGGAAAGTAGTTGACAATGAAATTATATTAAGACAAGTTAAAGTTTTTTTAAAACAACACAGGGTCGGAGATATTGTATGCATTTCAGAGGTTTTAGAAAAAAAAGTTATAAAAAATTAATTGTATTTTTGTAAAAATTGTTAAACACATGTTTTGTCATCTTATATTTTAAAATGATTATTTGTGTATGTGTGTGTTTTGTCGTCGTAAAACACGAGAACCACAAATCGGATTGAGCTGAAATTTTGCATGGTTACCAATGACAGGCTCATTAGCGTTATTCGCAAAAAAAGATCAAATTTTCAAAAGTAGTTTTTATAGGAGCTGTTTGAAGTATTGGGATATATCGCGAAGTACAGGTCCGATTGAGCTGAAATTTAGAATGGTTTCTTATGGCAGTGTAAAACAGATTTTTAACTTTTCCAAAATTTCCATCTTTTAAAAGATGAGCCTTTTTACACCCAAATCTGAGCTTCCTAATAGGTCTCTGTAATGTGAATTCTTAGAATCACTAGATACCGCACAAAAGGGCTACCGATCACTTGCGACAATTTATCTTAAAAAATCCGACATTTGCGACAGCAGAAAAAGGTATTCACTGTAACGTTTGCGACAATATCAGACAGACAAAGGAACAGGTTAACTCTTTTGTTCATTTGGGCATTTCCAAATAAATACCGGGTCGACTAAAATATTGATGGCCTTTCCAAATAAAATGTTGATGGTTTGATAAAAAAAAAGTGTACCTAATAAATGTTGTGTTTCGTTAGCCGCCTAGGATAGCTTATGTGAGGGGCATAGGTTAGGTTGAAATTAGCGCAGGGTTAGATCTACCATCCTACCCGACAAACTGAAGTCAGTGATCTACCGTGCAATCTCACCTTGTTAACTTTACCTAACCCTACCTAACTACAAAATTCCTCTAACAAAAAATTCACTTACGCATCAATTTCCGCCCGGATACCTAGGCACCGTAAATCAAAGGTATAACATACACCTACCAGTACGAACTAAAATTTGATTCACACTGTATGAAACATTGAAATCTATACCTGCAATATATTGTCGCAAATGTATGGTTTGAAACCTTTTTTCACTGTCGCAAATGATCGGTTGTAAACAAAAGATTTCCGCAAGTGTCGAATAGGGCACAAAAGGTAGACGTATGAAGGTTTTTTTTTTGTAGGTATACAGATGATGACCTTTTTAATTTACGAAAATAGTTACCCTTAGTTTATATTTCTTACGCTATCTATCTAGCTATGCAATGAAGTATCGTAATAGGTAAACAAAGACTGTATTTAATTGATTTGCCCCAAAAATATTCAATATGTAGTTCATAATCAAAGGCGGACCCTCTACATTTATAAAACATCTGCGATTCGATCACAGAGCTTAAAATAGTAGGTATTTTCATCTGTCTGATTCGTGAGATATCTTGAACGACAGACTGAAACAGTTTTTAAATTTATGTGAGACTTGATTATAGCTACACAAGCGGGCTGTCGCCCGCTTTGCGGGCCGAGGCATGGCCGTGAAAGCAAAAAATCCTTTTTCGCCAATGGCAGGTGTTGTAGTGGGAATTTCGAAAAATCCCGTCTTATTGCACATCTAGACTATAAGACAAAGCTACCTACCAAATTTCAGCTTCCTAGGACTTACGGTTTGGGCTGTAGAGCGATGATCAGTGAGTGGTCAGTCAGTGTCTTTGACATTTATATATTAAGATTAATTACAATAATTACCCTATAAGTGGAATGTACTTCAGTTAGAGCTGCTCATCTTTGTGTTGATAATATATGTTTGAATCATTTTCTTCACTGTCACCAACGTTCATATCACGTTGAATACACCAGTTCTCGTCCGATCACTGAAGTTAAGCAACGTCAAGCGTGGATAGTCAAGTACTTAGATGGGTGACCGCTTGGGAACACCGCGTAATGTTGGCGTACCTTTTGTCACTTTTTAAATCCAGACAAGAGAAAAAAAATTATGCCCGAACTAGCTTAGCGAGTGGGTATAAGTGTAAAGAGCCCTAGTTCAAAATATTTATTTTTCCGAGTTTGCATTTCCAACATACCTTTGTAGGATGTAAATCTAAACCTCGATAGGAACAATCTAAGGGAACATAAAAGAATTAAGGAACACGGGCTGTTTTTCTGCCTGTCATTAGAAACGACAAATCAGAAAAACTTCCAAGAATTGCACTAAAACCAAAAGTCCTTACATCTATGTTTTATTTGTAAAGCAATTTTTTTCAATGGTAAAATGGACGATCAAAATTATACACTTAGATACAACCACATGCCTAGACGTGGTTTACGCCGCTTACGCCACCTCTACAACTGTAACTATCTCAACCACATATTCCTGTACTTTTCTGGCTGTGAATATCTTCTTTTAATCTGCAGAACGGACGTATTATTACGGGTCTAGCTCTTTATACAGTTACAATTAATATACAAGTGAAAAAAAGGTAATTATAAGCTTACATATAGGTAAATGAAAAATGCAAAAATCAAAATTATATCGGTAAAATTTTCAAAAAAAAAAAAAAAAAAAAAAAAAAAAAAAAAAAAATAGATAGATATTAACAAGAAATAAGAGACTAGAATTAAACAAAAAATAATCATATTGAAATATTTATTCAATTAAGGCTATTACTTTCTTGTTGCAGTAAAATAACCGAGCGCCTGTGCTCCGTCACAATTTGCAAGTCAAGAAATGAACAAATGGCTAACCGAGGCTTCTGCTTCCTCATGTACGTGAACCATAGCTACGCCGCACAAGCTAGGAGGGAGCTTCTACAGGATCTGCATGTCCAGGAGTGGAGGACTACCTTAGTTTGTGTATCCTGGGGAATCCCTTACAAGTTGAAATACCCTTCTTCGGTAAGAACTTGACTCTTATCTTATGAATAGGTTCCTTTCAATTTAGAAAACTGCTATGACATATTTTCCAATTGATATTACCTCCCTTCCCTTATCTTTGAGAAAAACTTATTGGAAGATCGTTTCAATGCTGTAAGTGTATGGTAATCTTTCCCAGCACAGAGATTCTCTTCCCAGAAGAGCATTTGGCAAATATGCAGCCTTCAGTGACTTTGAAGCTCTCACGATCGCTGTAAGTAATGAATGTGGGGGTTGAGTAATTGACAGGTGACAACAGAACTATTATTTTTTGTAGTATAGCCAATAGTCTCTAGGACGATTGACTTTTAGTTTTAGTCCTTCTGAAATATTAATCTATACTCATCCTGCTTATCCTTGTGTTTCTGAGATTTAAAAGATTAAACGTCCTAGTATTAGGTTACCTTTTAATTTGGGAAACTACTGATTGGAATTGCTATAAAAGCTGTTGGAACATAGTTTAAACTTAAAATATGTGGTAAGAGTAGTGAGTTTCAGAGAAGTTTTTTTTTAATTTTGTGAAAAAATCTTTCCTAGCCTCCACGGCTGCAATTAATGAATAGGTGGGTTTTGAAGACAACTATTGTTGTAATGGGAACATCTCAGCCAGACCATCAACTATTATACTATATGTCTCATCTTATAGGTAGGGGAAACCATTATTAACCATTTTAATATGTCTATATTTTCATAACGAAAGTTTCATAATGTTTTTTATCGCTTATCATTTACATTTTTAAGATGACATGACGATATGTTGGCCTCAATGCAGATTGCATGAATTGAGAGCTGTTCTCTGAAGTTACGCATTGCTTTTACCACCATGTTTTTATAGGGGATAACATTGATTTAGAGGTCGAATAGTATATTTCAATTCTTGTAGGACTTTGGTTTTTATCCAAATCAAGAATACAATAAATTAATAATATCTTCAAAGACATTTCAATGCTTAGCTTGAGAGAATGTCTCAATTCATACTTCTGCATCAAGTCTAACATCTTCATGGTGATTGATGTGATCTTCAAAATGTGAACTGGTGAGTTTCACGATAAATGTCATTTTGTTTTCTACATTTCATCGAGAATTTATGCAGGCATTTAAAAATCGTTCATAATCAATGGCGGACCCTATACCAATCTACGTATTCGGTGCTGGAATCCATATGCCGGCCCCGGTAATTTGCTCGGAAACTCAGTGTTCTTTAATGTCTGTGTTATTAGGACTCGAGAAAAATTTACGTTTGTAATCTCCCGCTTCACTTCAACTACACCAAGCTGCTACATGTCCTGGCTGAGTACACCGACATCTCTTATGTGATGAATGGGAAAGTGGCTTGCGGCAAAGGATTCATTGAGTTCACTCATCATGATGAAGCCAACTATGCCCTGCACATTCTCACAGGTAATTTAGATTTTCTCAAATATCAGAGCTCAGATTTTGATGAAATTTTGTATACATAATATTTTGTGGAATGTAGTATAAACGGTAAAGTACAAGACAAATTTGAAGAGAATCGGTTTCTAAGTTTTTAAGGTACAAGTGATTTTGTATAAAATCTTAAAATTGCCAAGCACATACAATGAGAACCAATCACGAGGAAGTATTGTGTCAATAATAGGCTGTGTATTTTATTTTGAACTTATGGTGATTGAATGAAAGGTCTTATTTCCCCTAATGCTTCAAATTTAAATTCTTTTTGAAAATTTTAGTGAGTTCTTCTAGTACATTTCCATTCAAATCGTGAAATTCAGTTATATTATTTTTAACCATTTTTATACTAACTTAGGAATATTATTTTGACAGCTGTTCCAATCGAAGGCCAGAACCTTTCCGCCAGTTGGGCCAGACCAATGCAGAGGTCCAGAGACCGGGACCAAATCTTGAACTTGCATGCGTAAGTAAAAAAAAACCCATTTTCTTTTAAAATTTATCTAGTTACAATGGTGGTGATAAAAAGAACCTTGATTGAAAGTTCCACCTATCAACTCAAAGTGTATTGAGTTTGGAGCTTTCATTTAACAATCGATCGCCAAATACTGATGAGCCGTTCTTGAGCTACGCCGATCAAGAACAAAAAATGAATGGGTGACACAAAAAATATTCACTTTTTTTCGACATGAAACATTTTGTTTGTGTGACGGTGTTTGATGGCCTGGCGAAGCGGCGTGTGTAACCCGCTAGTAAGAGGAGTAGAATAGTGAAAATAGGAATGTAGTGAAATAGAAAAAGAGAAAACGAAGGTGTTCTAAATATTTATACCATTATTTATTATTAGCTTTTTGTTCTATTTTTTTTTTGGTGGGACGTCCTTTTTTTGTAACCACTAGGTGGTGTTTTTGGGGGATTCTCTTATACCCAACTCTATCCTCACCCTATATACCTCTCTTCTCACCAGGGACTCCAATGCTCTCTGCTTACGAGCCGGGAAGGAAGGAAGCGACCACTCATCCAGCCGCTCGCAGTACTCCGCCTCCCCCTCCCCTTGTCCTCTTGCGGCCATTGAATATCCTCAATGCTACTCTGGAAATGGTACGTTCAACTTAATCTTATTCCCCTGTCCCCACTCACTTCACTTCCCTCATGGGGTAGAATGTTCCGACATAATGCTTTGTAAAAGTGTAAACATAAAAAGTTCATTGTGTGACTTAGGGCGGAATTAATAGACAACATCAATAACTTAAGTCGTTGGTAAGTGTCGATTTTCCCTATCTTACACAGTACGCAATCCGTGACTTAGCGCCACAGAAGTATTACATAAACGCCTATTAATTCCGCCCTCAATCTTACATTGCTAACATATTTTCATCCGTGCGTGCTGCTTCGTTTGTAAAAATTGAACCTTTAGGTTTCAGATCTTTCGATCAAGGAGTGCTGATAAAATGTACTACAGTAGAATTTCGATAGATAGAGGTCTAAGAGACGAGAGTAAAATTTCGATTTATTATTATGGACCGAAGAGAGAAATTTCGATTTAGAGAGCGTATAATTTCTCTTCACCTCCAACGCTGAAAAAATCGATTTTTAAGATGTACACTGTGATGGAAATTTCGATTTGTAGAGTGCAAGATGTGTTGCAAATCTTTCGCAGTAACGAGGGAACTGAAATGCATGCATTTTTTCGATTTATCCAGGGGACCAACGAATTTGTTTGACCTATCGAGATCTTCGATTTTTCGGGATTTCGAATTAGCGAGATTGTATACGAATGGAGAGTGAGCAACTGAGCATAGGGGCGCCTCCTGGGAGGAGAGGAATGTACTTAAGTGAGAACTGCTCAGCTTTGTGTTGATATACATGAATCTTTTTCTCTATTATCGCCAACGTTCATATCACGTTGAATACACCAGTTCTCGTCCGATCACTGAAGTTAAGCAACGTCGAGCGTGGATAGTACTTGGATGGGTGACCGCTTGGGAACACCACGTAACGTTGGCGTCACTTTTTTTTTGTTTAAAAAAAAAGGTCTGATACTTTATATTAAGCTAGATACTTTATATTAATTTTATGCGGCCATTTTCGTTTTACTAGGTACCTAATCTAATGTAACTAAAAACACTGAAATTGTGGATATTTTTCAATTTAGATTAAATCTAATAAAAAAGAACGGAAAAAATTTAATTGTTCGAGAAGAAAGAGGGTGGAAAAAACATCTCTTAGTGATTCGATCTTGGGCAGCAAAAGTATTTTCATCTGTGCGTCTTTGATTCGTTGGATATCTCGAACGACAGAATCGAATACCAAGGTTTTTTTTGGAGTAAGACATTATGAAAAAAACAGCAACTGAGATTTCAGCTTAGCTGTGGCATAAGTAGCGCCTCCTAGTAGAAGAGGAATATACTTCAGTGAGAACTGATCAGCTTCGGGTTGATATGCATGAATCTTTTTCTGTGTTATCGCCAACGTTCATATCACGTTGAATACACCAGTTCTCGTCCGATCACTGAAGTTAAGCAACGTCGAGCGTGGATAGTACTTGGATGGGTGACCGCTTGGGAACACCACGTAACGTTGGCGTCACTTTTTTTTTTTTTTAAATAAAGGTCTGTTCTATGTATGTGGCTTTATATTAACTACCTATATGCGTCCATTTTGGTGTTACTACCTAGTGTAACTAAGTTTTTCTTACGGACTGTTTTATTTTGTAAAACTAGCACAAATAATGGATTCAAATTAACTGAATTCATATTAGCGTAAATCAAAAGTAAAACGTTACCCAAACCAACCTTACTTTAACTATCTTTAAAGTAAGGTTGATAGATACTTTAACTATCTAGCCAGGCACGCGCCGGTATGGCTGCATAAAGTCCTGCTAGAATTTTAAAATTTTAAGCTTCAAAATTTCAAGTCAAAATTGCAAGAAGAAATTGACATCCATAGAAGTCGTTTAAAGGACGAGTCGACAAGGTCAAGAAGGAGATGAGTTAAGAAAAAGTGATTTTTTTTTTGTAAAAGGCCGAGGTGTTTGATACTTCAGTGAGAACTGCTCATCCTTGTGTTGATATGCATGAATCTTTTTTTACATTATCGCCAACGTTCATATCACGTTGAATACACCAGTTCTCGTCCGATTACTGAAGTTAAGCAACGTCGAGCGTGGATAGTACTTGGATGGGTGACCGCTTGGGAACACCACGTAACGTTGGCGTCACCTTTTTTTTTTTTTTTTTTTTTTTTTTTTTTTTATAAAAAAAAGGTCTGTTCTATGTATGTGGCTTTACATTAACTACCTATGCGTCCATTTTGGTGTTACTTCTTAATGTAGTTTTTTTTACGGACGGTTTTTTTGATATCATTTATTTTATCAATTTGATATCAATTTGATATCATTTATTTTTAGCTAATTATAATCATTCTTTTGAGTGTCGCGTTCTTCTTTTTTAAACCACGAAGTGGTGTTTTTGGGGGGATATCAGTTCTTTTTGTACAAAAATATAGATTCATACACTACTGAAACATTATGAATAACAAAAGTATATAAGCTGGGAAAATGTGAATGTACCAAGTTGTCTTTTTTTCAGATATAGTTTTAGCAGTACGTATTTAATTTTTCTAAGGTCAATATGTATTTGGATCACAGATTTGGCCCCCTGAGTCCCCAAAGTGAGTAAATAATATATAAATTTCAATGCAAGACCTTTTGATTCTATACTCAACATGATTAGGTTTATCTTTCAATGCTAAATAGACCTCGGAGCCTCCTATGAGGGACACTAAAACACCTGGATTTACAAATGCCAAAGAAATTCATTTGTAATCAGTTAATCACCTTATCAAGGTGAGTTACTGAGTTCTCTCCCGTTGACCTTTTCTTACCCGAATTCTCTCCGCCTTGTTGCAGGGGTCACCACGAGTATCTCTCCCGGAAATAAGACCATGCTTTTTTACATTAGGCATTTAAGAAAATGAAAACTATAAAATTATCATTTTTATATAAGAATGGGCCTTTTATAAGGAAATCTTTTAAATCTCTACTAATGAAAGGCAATGCCTTCAGTGTATAGTAGAGTTAGGTAAAATACATAGAAGGCCATGCCTCGGGAATATAGTAGGGTTAGGGATAATACATAGAAGGCAATGCCTCGGGTTTATAGTAGGGTTAGGTAAATGTATAGGCCATGCCTTGTGTTTATCATAGGGTTAGTAAAAATAATTAGAAGTCCATGCCTCAGGTCTATATCAATGATTCCTAGGTGTTTCGATTATAATTTTTATGCCAGGTCTAAACTACGTAGGTATAAAATCGGGTAAAAATGCAACCGACGCGACGGGATACAATTTGGTGTTGATAAAACCAGCGGGAGAGAACTCGGTGGTGACGTCCCTTATCAATACCTCACGAGGTATGAGTGTACCCCGGACATAATGGACAGAGAAAAAAAACTTTCCTGAAGGGGATCGAACCCAAGTCATCATGCGTGCAAGCCTAGTATGCTACCCACTTGGCCAAAGTCACTACTTTGTCACAATTTTTAGTGAGTAGCTAATTCATCATATTTTATCTCCATCCAATCATGATTGTCCAAAATCAATCTCGTAATGCCGCCACAGGTCATTGCCCAATTCTGCAACTACTAAAATTTTCCTCGCGAGGGTAATGGGGTCGTCATGAAGATCAAATAGAAAGATCGGAAAAACAAAACAACGTTAAGCCCAAATTGAAAATATAGAGCTAAAATATTTCGTCCCCGCCAGGATTCGAACCCATGCTGACTGGGTGGCGGGTCGAGCATGCTACCAATAGACAAAGTTATCTTCTAAAGAAACTGACGGAAAATTAACTAAATTAATACTTGGAAACTTAAACATTAAAATTTTGCAGTGAGAGAGCGAGGTCGAAAAATACATACTGGCCAAGATCTGACCACTAAGCTAAGGATTCGAAGGTACCTACCCGCCAAAGAAAATGAAAAGGCCACCAGGTGCCACCCAGTGGACCGGATGAAGGAATAAAATCAATAAATTTGGTATCTGCTCATCAAGATCTTTCATTTGATACCACTTAAGATTAGTATTATCCTTCAATTCCCGATTTGGGCTCCCAAAACCCGAGGCCGCCCAAATGGCCCGCCCGCTTATAATTTAGAATTTTTTTTTGGTCCGGGCTCATCTCCATTATATCTTGATCACTTTAGACACCTCACTTAATCTTCAGTGCCAAGTTAAAGACACGAAGTCGGGTCTCAAAGGATCCGTATGAAAAAAAAAACAGAAAAAAAAAAAAAAAAAAAACAAAATTATGAATCTTTTCATGTCTTTCACGATTGTTGGGGGGGTCTCGAAAATAGGGTTCCCGGTGGCCTAGGAAGTCAAACAAAGAGTCAAATCAACTTATTTTTCAACGTAGAGCCCATTTCTGCAATAAAAATCGCGATTTTTGAAATTCATGTTGCACTTTTCGCTGGCTGAAAGTACATGAAATGCATGGGAACTATGTTTTCCGTAACCTTACACTCTGCCGGGCTGTCTCTTTCTTTGTATAGGCGTTCTTCACACCTCGGCCGAGGTGTTTGATACTTCAGTGAGAACTGCTCATCCTTGTGTTGATATGCATGAATCTTTTTTTACATTATCGCCAACGTTCATATCACGTTGAATACACCAGTTCTCGTCCGATCACTGAAGTTAAGCAACGTCGAGCGTGGATAGTACTTGGATGGGTGACCGCTTGGGAACACCACGTAACGTTGGCGTCACCTTTTTTTTTTTTTTTTAAAAAAAAAAGGTCTGTTCTATGTATGTGGCTTTACATTAACTACCTATGCGTCCATTTTGGTGTTACTTCTTAATGTAGTTTTTTTTACGGACGGTTTTTTTGTAACTAGTACAAATTATGGATTCAAATAAACCAAATTCATATTTGCGGCAATCAAAAGTAAAACGTTACGCAACCCAACTTCAAGTACCGAGTACGTGGCTCGAAACACCAACCTTCAAGTTATTATACAAATTCAATCAAGTTTTATTTTTATTTACATTAAGAATAATTTTCGTGTTACTACCTAAAGTAACTAAGTTTTTCTTACGGACTGCTTTATTATTCCCGAAGTTCAATCAGAATCCATTTTGTGGCCACCTTAATTTTTTCCATTGATGAATCTACCAAGACACTCGCAATACTGCCACTGAATGAACAACTCAATGAATACCAAACAAAAAATGCATCAGTCAATTTAGCAAGTAACTCTTGACTTATTGAGCACCAAGCAAAAATCAGAGCTTGTATAGTTATTATTATTATTATACTTACAAGGGTGCAGGTGCAGGAGCAGGTGGCACAGGGGAGACACGGGGGACAGTCTGGTAGATGGGGGAGGGAGGAGGAGGGAACACAAAGGCTTTGGAGCGGGGGGCACTCATCTGAGAGGGGGTCAGGGGCTGCGGGGACCACAGGTTGTTCTATTTCGATAAATTATAAGAAGCCCACTAAATTGGTTGAGAAAAAAAGGGTGTAAAAAAACATCCTTTTTGTAATTCGATCTAGGGCAGCAAAAGTATTTTCATCTGTGCGTCTTTGATTCGTTGAAAGTCTCGAACGACAGAGTCAAACACCAAGGTTTTTTTTTGAGTGAGACAAACATGGTGATAAAATAGCGCTATATGAACCGAGATTCCAGCGTAGCAGTGGCATAAGTAGCGCAACCTACTAGTAGAGGAATGTACTTCAGTGAGAGCTGCTCATCCTTGTGTTGATATACATGAATCTTTTTTATTATCATCGCCAACGTTCATATCACGTTGAATACACCAGTTCTCGTCCGATCACTGAAGTTAAGCAACGTCGAGCGTGGATAGTACTTGGATGGGTGACCGCTTGGGAACACCACGTAACGTTGGCGTCACTTTTTTTCTTTTTTTTAGAGACTGTTTTTTTTTTTTGTTGCTATTAATTATGTTCCCGAATAAAGTTCAATGAGAATGCATTGTTGACTTTTTCCATTGATGAATCTACCAAGACACTCTCGCAATACTGCCACTGAATGAACAACTGAATGAATACCAAACAAAAGATTCATCATTTAATTTAGCAAGTAACTCTTGACTTGTTAAGCACGCGTTGGAGCGGGGGAGACAAACAGCGATATGTGTATCATGGATTGCATTGTCACTCATAACATAACGGACTGATTCATTCATGAACTTAATAGGACATTATAGCCATTGCGATTGTATATAGTTGTGCGTCAAGGTCATGACTTTTAGAATGGATATACAAAACGGTTGGGTATGTGATAGAGAAAATTTCTGTTTATAAGAGAAATTTCGATTTAAAAGATACAATGAGAAAAAGATAAACACGCTTTTTTTTCGATTTATCGAATTGGTATCTAATGTTTTACCTGTCAATGAAAGCTCAAAAAATGGTGATAAAAAGTGACGCCAACGTTACGTGGTGTTCCCAAGCGGTCACCCATCCAAGTACTATCCACGCTCGACGTTGCTTAACTTCAGTGATCGGACGAGAACTGGTGTATTCAACGTGATATGAACGTTGGCGATAATGCAGAAAATTATTCATGTATATCAACACAAAGATCAGCAGTTTTCACTGAAGTACATTCCTCTAATATTAGTAGGCGCCCCACCACTGCTATGCTCACTCTCCATTCGTATACAATCTCGCTAATTCGAAATCCCGAAAAATCGAAAATCTCGATAGGTCAAACAAATTCGTTGGTCCCTTGGATAAATCGAAAAAAATGCATGCATTTCAGTTCCCTCGTTAATTCTAAAGATTTGCGACACATCTTACACTCTAAATCGAAATTATACGCTCTATAAATCGAAATTTCTCTCTTCGGTCCATAATATTAAATCGAAATCTTGATAGTTCGAAAATCCCGGTAAATCGAAATTTTACTCTCGTCTCTTCGACCTCTATCCATCGAATTTCTACTGTAGCACATTTTATAAGCAGTCCTTGATCGAAAGATCTGAAACCTAAAATCCATTATTTGTGCTAGTTTTACAAAATAAAACAGTCCGTAAGAAAATCTTAGTTACATTATTAGGTAGTAGCACTAAAATGGACGCATATACGTATAGTTAATGTAAAGTCATATAGAACAGACCTTTTTTTTTAAAAAAAAAAAAGTGACGCCAACGTTACGTGGTGTTCCCAAGCGGTCACCCATCCAAGTACTATCCACGCTCGACGTTGCTTAACTTCAGTGATCGGACGAGAACTGGTGTATTCAACGTGATATGAACGTTGGCGATGATGAAAAAAGAGATTCATGCATATGAACACAAGGATAAGCACCTCTCAATGAAGTACATAGCGAGTTTGAGTGAAGAGTCAGCATAGCAATGATACAAGTGACGCTTCCTAGTTGTAGAGTAATGTGCTCGAGCATTTTCAAACAGTTTTTGAAAACATGATTTTCAAAAAATGAATGTACTATCTGGCAGATTCCATGCTTTTTTTTTAAAAAAAAAAAACAGCCAATGCAAAGCCATTGTTTTTGTAAAGCCATTGTATCAACATTTGTTAAAATTTAAATTACAAGTAGGTATTACCTAATGAAAGAATGAGAGAAAAAAAAAGAAGAGATTGAGAGAAAATGTTATTGATTTATTTTTTATTATTTAATTACTAATTTTTTATAACTTTATATGTTTATAAATAAAGCCATAACTACAAGTTGTGAAACATGTTCAAAAAAGAAAAAAGAAAGAGTAATATACTTCATTGAGAGCTGCTCATCCTTGTGTTCATATGCATGAATCTTTTTCTTTGTTATCGCCAACGTTCATATCACGTTGAATACACCAGTTCTCGTCCGATCACTGAAGTTAAGCAACGTCGAGCGTGGATAGTACTTGGATGGGTGACCGCTTGGGAACACCACGTAACGTTGGCGTCACCTTTTTTTTTTTTTTTTTTTTTTTTTTTTTTTTTTTTTTTTTTTTTTTTTTTTTTTTTTTAAAAAAGGTCTGTTCTATGTATGTGGCTTTACTATAACTACCTATATGCGTCCATTTTGACAGGTAACACATTAGATTTACCAAGATAGGCGAGGGTTACTTTTTATGTACATATGTAGTGTGTACCTTTAGGTAGATGCAAAAATACTGAGATTGAGATCCAGAGAATCTCTTGTCCACGTTGCTATGAGGGATTCTATTTTAGTTAGATAGTAACTGTCAAAATTACATCTACTCAAAGAGGAATGTAGTGAGATTGACAGAAGGAATTATGTCAGTAGATATGTCTGCACTATGAGCAGATCGATATTAAGTGAAGGCGCCCTCCCATGATAATGAAGTCTTGTAACAAATTATTTAAATTGATATTTTTTCAATACAGTAGATTTCTGAAAAGGTGGCCGATCCCACGTAACTTTTCAACGCGATGAAATTTTTCAATGCTTTAAAATTCTAAGGATATTCTATGCCATCCTGTTATTATTCTCCGGACAGGTCCTTCGGGCCTTAAGGCCATATTTTTCCATTTTTAAATGGAATGTCTTATATTTTATTCCAGATTCTTTAAGAATAACAATCTTAAAATTTTCAGAAACCTTATCAGGGGGTGGAGATGGTAGGGTGCAAAGTTCAAATTTGTATTTTTGGGCCTTCATTCGCCGCTTGATCTCATTAGTATCACTTTCTTCTGTGTTCTAGGATACGGAGGGAATGCCACTGCGAGTAACTACAGAACTGGGGTCAGCTACCAGACTCCCGTCACAGGCAATGATGCCTCCTACACGCATGGGTACAGCCACTCTCCCTCTGACGCCAGCTCCAACTCATACAGTGATGCTGCGTACTATGGTACTGGAACCAGTGCCGCTGGCTACTACAGTGGGTCCAGCTACCCTCAGTCTGATGATGCCGCGTACTACGGGAGCTACATGCAGCCACAGCAACAAGAACCTGTGCCAGCGCTGAGCCAGGGCGTGGCACCCAGCAATCCGCGCTACAGGGGAGGTAAGTCTTGCATTTTATCTACATGGGAGCCAAGCTCATTAAGTGTTTGTATAATTTTTAGCATAAAAATCGATTTTGTCTCGAAAAAAAATCAATATCTCGAAAAAATCGATTAAGGTTTTTCACGTTAAAATGTTCCTGTAACCCTAAATTTTTAGGCTGTCGATAAAAAAGAAGTATTTTTTTCCATCCACAGTTGCATAAAAACGGCCAATTTGTTTTACCATATCTCATAAAATTGCCTTTTTTCCAATGAATTACTAATACTAAGCAAAATGACTTATCTCAGATACGCGTCAGTTTACTTTAGCATGAAATAATAAATTGCAAGATGAAATACTAAGCAACTCTAACTCATCTCAAATTTCAGAAGCAAAGATAACTTTTTACCAATGAGATGGCTCAATACTCAACATATTGAATACTCAACATGGGTCAATACTCAACAACAAGCCATAGCTTAGGAAAACGATAGCAAAACTATGAGAAAATCATTCACGTTTTGAACATATCTTGGCGATGTAAGGTAACATGGAGATGCGGTGATTTCGTTTAGTACACAAATTCAACAAAACCTACATTTCCCCGGAAGTAGTAATTTTTGAGATTTATTTCGCTTAGTACGGCCTAATAGTATACAGAGTGTTCACTTTTTAGAAACACCATAGAAAACTAACCCCTAAATCATGCGTTTGTGCTTATTACCTGTTATTGACGGTTTCCAATGATATAATTGTGCAGAGGAAAGGATGTTATAGAAGTAAAACTTCACGGACAATTATACATATGTATATCCGTCAAAGCATTACATACACAGGGTGAGTCATATATTATTAAGGCCTCTGCTGGAATTACAAAAAATCTATTGTGAGATAATTTTCTTTGCTCCTAGAGGGAAATCTTATGGTGATAAATGCAAATTTGCCATGGTCAATTTCAGAATCTTCAATGGATCGACCTGGATTTTATTGCATATTCAGGTTCTCCATGTTATTTTGATCTTATTGAACTATTCACAACACATTTTCACTTGCGAAAAAAAAGGGGGGGGAAAGGCAAAATGAAAATGTGTTTTTAATTATTCAAAGAAGATCAAAAATTTACAGAGAATATGTATGTATTTGTATATGCAATAAAATTTAGGTAGATCCAACTAAGATTTTAAAATTGACCTGGAAGGTTACCACCAAATGTCACCCTGTGAGTATTTCAAGCTTTCACTTTCAAATCGAATTGAAAAAGCACATCTAACTTGTACATAGATAACAGAAATATTGAAACATGGAAGATTTTCAATATGTGCCCTATGTTTTATGCGTTTTTTTTAATTTTCTTATTTTTTAATAAAATGAAATGAATAATTGTGATGTTTCTATTTCAGCCACTCCACTCCCTGATGTACTGGCGACCAGATTTTTGGCCGTGCAGAATGTAAACTACGGGAGCTCTCTGAGTCCCTACAGCCCTGCAACACCCGTGGGTTACGCTCAGGTAAAATAATACCCCTTTGTCCATACAAAGTAAATTGCATAAACATTTTATTTTTACTCAGGTGTAGCTTGATTGATAAGGTGATGGATTCGTAACTTGGAAGAGAATTAGCACTACCCTTTTTTGATTGAATTTGTATTATGAGCTGGTGGGTGGTGTTTCGAGCTGCGTACATGATAGTTATATTATATTATTTTTTCGCAAACATTTTGCCTTTTACAAAAAAAAAATCACTTTTTCTTAACTCATCTCCTTCTTGACCTTGTCGACTCGTCCTTTAAACGACTTCTATGGATGTCAATTTCTTCTTGCAATTTTGACTTGAAATTTTGAAGCTTAAAATTTTGAAGCTTAAATTCAATTCTAGCAGGACTTTATGCAGCCATACCGGCGCGTGCCTGGCTAGATAGTTAAAGTATCTATCAACCTTACTTTAACTACATGATAGTTAAAGTAAGGTTGGTTTGGGTAACGTTTTACTTTTGATTTACGCTAATATGAATTCAGTTAATTTGAATCCATTATTTGTGCTAGTTTTACAAAATAAAACAGTCCGTAAGAAAAACTTAGTTACACTAGGTAGTAACACCAAAATGGACGCATATAGGTAGTTAATATAAAGCCACATACATAGAACAGACCTTTATTTAAAAAAAAAAAAAAGTGACGCCAACGTTACGTGGTGTTCCCAAGCGGTCACCCATCCAAGTACTATCCACGCTCGACGTTGCTTAACTTCAGTGATCGGACGAGAACTGGTGTATTCAACGTGATATGAACGTTGGCGATAACGTAGAAAAAGATTCATGCATATCAACACAAGGATGAGCAGCTCTCACTGAAGTACATTCCCCTACTAATAGGTTGCGCTACTTATGCCACTGCTACGCTGGAATCTCAGTTCATATAGCGCTATTTTTTCATTATTTCTCACTCTAAAAAAACCTTGGTGTTTGACTCTGTCGTTCGAGACTTCCAATGAATCAAAGACGCACAGATGAAAATGCTTTTGCTGCCCAAGATCGAATCACAAAAAGATGTTTTTTTGCCAGTCCTTTTTTCTCGAACAATTTAGTGGATTTTCCGTTCTTTTTTTAGAATTTATCTTAATTGAAAATTATCCACAATTTCAGTGGTTCAACATGACTTAGTATTTTCATGGAAACTAAATTTAACGGGAGGAACATTTTTGCCGTTTAAATTTTCATACAGTGTGACAACTCAGGAAAAGCATATCAACACAAGGATGAGTAGTTCACACTGAAGTACATTCCTCTCATCTTGCTATGCTCTCTCTCCTCTTGGCATTCAAGCACTATCATTTTTATCAGCAAGTCTCATTAAAAAAAAAAAAAAAAAATTGATGCTCGACTCCGGTTGTTAGCGACACCTACTACATTACTACTATAATCAAAGACGTACGGATGAAAATACTTTTGTGGTAATTTTTCATGTTCAGTATGTATGGCTTTGAAATCTAAACGTTTACTTATCCATGTTATCACCACGCTGGACGTTACTTAACCTCAGTGATGGATGAGAACTGCCTTGCAGACTTGAACCTAGTGAACTCAGCGCAGCTTGTGAAAGGCTACATTATTGATTATTACGAATTATTATTTGCCTAGCCCTGGCTTTCTGACACCTGTGGCTGGCTTTACTATGTTTACTTTCATATCAGAATTTCGACTTGACTAACCAAGTCAAGTCGTAATTGACAGATTCAGGGCGGAATTAATAGACAACATCCATAACTTAAGTCGTTGGTAAGTGTCGGTTTGCCCTATCTTACACAGTACGCAATCCGTGACTTAGCGCCAGAGGTATTACAAAAATGTCTATTAATTCCGCCCTTAATCATGACCTTGACGAACAACTTGAACAATCGAAATGGCTATAATGTCCTATTAAGTTCACGATTAAATCAGTAGTACGTTATGTTATGAGTGACAATACAATTCACGATACACATATCGCTGTTTGTTTCCAGTACAACCTGTGGTCCCCGCAGCCCCTGACCCCCTCTCAGATGAGTGCCCCCCGCTCCAAAGCCTTTGTGTTCCCTCCTCCTCCCTCCCCCATCTACCAGACTGTCCCCCGTGTCTCCCCTGTGCCCCCTGCACCAGCACCTGCACCCTTGTAAGTAAAATAATAATAATAACTACACAAGCTCTGATTTTTGCTTGGTGCTTAACAAGTCAAGAGTTACTTGCTAAATTGACTGATGAATTTTTTGTTTGGTATTCATTGAGTTGTTATTTCAGTGGCATTATTGCGAGAGTGCTTGGTAGATTCATCAATGGAAAAAGTCAACAATGCATTCTCATTGAACTTTATTCGGGAACTAGCGGGCTGTCGCCCGCTTTGCGGGCCGAGGCATGGCCGTGAAAGCAAAAAATCCTTTTTCGCCAATGGCAGGTGTTGTAGTGGGAATTTCGAAAAAATCCGAAAAAAAAAAAAATATAATTAATTGCAACAAAAAAAAACAGTCTGTAAAAAAACTCAGTTTCATGAGGCAGTAACACGAAAATGGCCCTATATCTTAATATATAAATGTCAAAGTCACTGACTGACCACTCACTGACTGATCATCGCTCTACAGCCCAAAACGTAAGTCCTAGGAAGCTGAAATTTGGTGGGTAGCTTTGTCTTATAGTCTAGATGTGCAATAAGACGGGATTTTTCGAAATTCCTACTACAACACCTGCCATTGGCGAAAAAGGACTTTTTGCTTTGACGGCCATGCCTCGGCCCGCAAAGCGGGCGACAGCCCGCTAGTAATTTATATAAAGCTACAAAAACAGACCTAGCTACAGAAACAGACTTTTTTTCTAAAAAAGAAATAAAAAAGTGACGCCAACGTTACGTGGTGTTCCCAAGCGGTCACCCATCCAAGTACTATCCACGCTCGACGTTGCTTAACTTCAGTGATCGGACGAGAACTGGTGTATTCAACGTGATATGAACGTTGGCGATGATCGAGAAAAAGATTCATGCATATCAACACAAAGCTGAGCAGTTCTCACTGAAGTATATTCCTCTACTAGTAGGTTGCGCTACTTATGCCATAGCTACGCTGGAATCTCAGTTCATAAAGCGCTATTTTATCACCATGTCACTCTCAAAAAAATCCTTGGTGTTTGACTCTGTCGTTCGAGACTTCCAACGAATCAAAGACGCACAGATGAAAATACTTTTGCTGCCCAAGATCGAATTACAAAGAGGATGTTTTTTAACACCCTTTTTTTCTCGAACAAGTTAATGGGTTTCTTAGAATTTATCGAAATGGAATATTATCCACACTTGCAGTTTTTCAATTTGGACTTAGAATTTCCATGGAAGCGAAACTTAACGTGAGGAACATTTTTGCCGTGGAAATTTTCATACCGTGTGTGTGTCTACCTTTAATGTGTGTGCCATGGGAAAATAACATGTAAAACGGTTTTTGGGCCCTCCAAAGTCGTCAGTATGTATTTAAATCGTAGAAAGGGGTGAATCAGGAGGGGTTTTTCGGCTCGATAAATCGATTGCCGCTAGTTTCAGTTCACGAGATACAGGTTCTAAATCAGCTCCAGTATGAAATGTTAAACTATCCTATAGCTTACTGAACAAATAAAAAACACGTATCTTTGCCTGGAAAATCGATTGCTGCTAGTTTAAGTCCACGACTTTTTAAACATTTTAATTAAACAATATTATTGTTAAAGTAGCTAACTTTTTCCACTTTCAGTTGTAACTTTAATCACTCTGAATTAGCACCAATTGATTTATTAGTTGAACGTACGTGAAATACATCTTTTCTTTGTTATAAAGTAATCAAGGTACTTTAAAAATATTGTTTATATATTCTTGAGGGAGCAAGTTTCGAACCCATCTCATGAATCTAAGTCGTATACTCTTAGAGAAGTGATATTTTGTGATCGTGAAAGTCAAGGGGGCCCCCCATTGTGCTAAAAAAATCGAAAAAATTGCCTCAAAAGTAGGCCGGTTGATATTTTTTTACACTTAGACGACCGGGTGTACCACCGGTGGTACACGCACGTTCGTACGGAATGGACCGGGTGTACCACCGGTGGTACACAATGTCGGAGAGCCGTATTATCGCCGGTCCCACAAGAGAATTCACGAAAAACCATGCCGGTCGTCTAAGTAAAAATCAATTGGGGTATTGAATGAAAGAAAGGTCTTGATGTCATCATGGTTGATATGGCATTTATAATGCGATAAGAGAATTTTTGTGAGGTTTACAGTTCACAGAACTACTTGTTATTGCTTTCCTAAAAGCAGCAGATGTGTTTGAAAGTGTGAGGCAAGTGGGATGCACTAGGTTTAAGTAAAGGACGCAGCACAAAGGAAATTAGGATTTTTTAATAAAAACCCAATACAATTAAGTGCTCAATAAAATGAATTTATTGATTTCAGGTCTCCCACTACTCCAGTGTACAACCCTCCTGGCAACTACTTCTTCTTCTAGATTCGCATTATTTCACACCTCTGGAAACCTCCAGTGTTCATTACGTTTAGATTTATGACTTAAGTTTATAATTTTACTCAATATTATCAAAGACTTTCAACTTTCAATACAAATTCAAATGTTTTATGATAATAATAAAAAGATTTATTTTTGAAAGGACTTATTTCTTTTTATACATGTATTACTAAGAGCTTACAAATTTCGAAAGGTTCTATATCTCTAATAGTTTGGTCTTTGAAGCAACTACACAAATGTAGTTACTTGTATTTTTTAATGTTCATATTTTTGTATAAAGTAATAAGAGATAGTATATTAATTTTTTTGTAAATTTGTTCAGTTTCGGTAAAGATTTCAGAATTTAAATTTAATTTTAACTTTCGTAGCTGTAGTTTACATCTCTATCAATCACTTTGATATTGATATATAATTTTAATTTTTGTTTTCGGTTTTTTTTTTCCCCCCGTTGTTTATTTTTAAAGTAACTCGTTTCAATTACTGACTGCATTTTTTCACTTTTTGATATGTAAGGCTCCTTCAAATTTTCTTTCACATTTTTATCAAGTTTTAAGTTTAATTTAACCACTTTTAATTGTTTGGTTGTAGTCTAATTGTTTAATTTAGAATTTTTTTCATTTCTCTTTTGAACTCCTTTAAAAAGGAACTTTATTTCATTTTTAAAAAGTTCATCCATAAATGTTTTGGAAATTTGAATATTAAAGGACATTTTCGTAATCAATTTCTGTTTTCTGTTTCATTATAATTATCACATTTTTAACAGGTAACTTAACACCACGAAAACCCTTATCATATTATTTGCTAAGTAACTCATTGCTTGCTCGTAATGCCACCACGGTGCGCTACCCATACAAAATATCTTCTCATTTTTTCTCACGAGCTATGGTTGGACCCAGTAACATCCAGTCTGACCCGACTCTACCGGTATTCGAACCACGATCACCTGAATGCTAGCCGAGTGTACGAACACGACGGAGACCTAGACCCTAGGGTCGTCTGTCAATGGCGTAGCTAGACCTACATTTGAGGGTTTGAGGACGGAAGAGACTATGTATATTCATTCCATCGTATTTATTTTGCAGGGGTTTCTTGAACATTTGGGGGGGGGGGGGTTGCGGGGTTTAACCCCAAAATCACCCGCTTCCTACGCCACTGTCGTTTGGTTGGGGGATAGGGAGAAGACCAGTGTCGTTAGAGGATTATAAACTGAGAACTGACTAGCCAACCCTTACAAGCTAGGCTAGCTTGCAGTTTCCTAAGGATTTAATGGCTTTAAAAGAAAAAGTCCAAATCCTCACGATGCGATGGTTGATCGCACATATAAATATGTGGTCAAGACGAGCCAACTTTGAAATAAAGTTGCTGGAGAGTACTGGAGACCATCATTACCCCATCCAGTTGTAGTCAGAGCCCCGGTAGCACGTAGAAAATAATCTAACCATGTTATTAAATGTAAGGAGTTAATAACATCAAATTTTATCCTTCTAAAAGTTACAGTTAAGGCTCAGAACATAATATATGGATATTTTTAACTCATCATTATTAAAAAACTTTACTCCGTTCTAGATGTAGATATTATTATGTTTTTTATTTATTATGTTGTGTTATTTTTAAAATAAAGTCCTTAAGGTATATTCACCTACTCTTTTCAATAAAAAAAATATATGGATATTAGCCAGTACGGCCAACCCTTTATATCTAGAACGGTATATTGTAACTCAATCAAAATTGTTAGAATGAAATTCTCTCAAAGAGGCCGTTCCATTTAAGATATTAAAGTTGTAGACCTGTAGGCAATTTTTTTGCTTGAATTTAATCTAAAAAATTAAAGAATACAAGTTTTTGCGTTTTTTGATACGTTTCCTAGAATTTATGGAAGCCCTATTTCTTTATCGTAACGTGTATAGTAGAAATTGCACAGTTTTAGCTTCCAATTACTAAATCCGTACGGTTTTTAAGATCGAATTAAATTTTAATTTGATGAGCAGAAGGGATTTGAAGATCGTTGCCATGTTATAAACCTTGTTGTAAAATACATCTATAAAAAATTGTTAAAAAAAAAGAAAAAAAGATCGTTGCCGCATTGTTACGTGTATGGGAGGGATCTTTTCAGTTGTCAGACTTTACTCCGTTCTAGATTTTCAAGTTAAATCTAGCGTCGATGGCAAGTTAAATAGATCAGTTCTCGTTCTATCACTGAAGTTGAGCAACATCTAGCGATGTTAAGATTTGAATGGGTGACTTATTCAAATCTGACCCAGGCAGGGTGAGATTAATATGGGTAGCTGGTTCATGAGTTTCCAACAAATGGAGGTTAAAACCAACGCAACCTTACTAAAGAAAAAAACCCATGGTACTGTGCATACATATTTAACTCATCTCTTATCTAATGTGTTTACGTGTATAAGGTCCTAGAAAAAAGAGTGAAAACGGTTAAGTTTTTACACCATACCTAACTGCTGTTATTAATAAGTAAAAAATCGAACTCTTTGACATAGATTTAACCATAACTCTAACGAAGCAAAATGCCCCACTGCAACTTCAGCTTATATTTATGATAGTCTATCTATAGGGTGCTGAACCTTCCCCTAAAATATTTCTATCTAGTCGTGGGACACCCTGTAGAACTAATTTTAGATGCGAATTTGATAAATATAGAAGACAGACACTTAGAAATCATTTTATTTTTATCTATTGAAAACATATAACAAATTTTATCCACAAGAGTCAAATTTAAAAAATAAATAAATACCAAATAAATAGTTTGTAAAAAATAACAGGAAATACAAAGTTGCACTTTTTGAATTTTGTTTGCTCATAAAATGAATGGTAGACAGTGGTAGAACTGCTGAGTCATTCTCCACTGTTTGGCTACCATCGTTCACGATGACGCCACCCTATGATGATGATAAAATGGAATATAAAACAATAAAACATGGTACATTGTTCACATCATAATATTTCAACCCAATCTTGCTCATTTGTGAGTCAGAAAAATCACATTACAAAACATGGCTCTCCACTGCAGTTTCTTCACCACTTCAACAAAAGGATTCGAAAATAATACTCATTGATAGAATCGCCACATGGTGGATTCAGATGCACCACAGGTATCCCATTCCTATCCAAGATAAACTTGGTCCTTTGAATGATCAAAAGAGAAATGACACGTGTTGCATCTTACTATACTTTGTAAGTAAGAGTTGAGTAAACATTACCATTTAGTTGTTCAGTGGTCAAGGCGTCGGTCTGTTCATCCAGAGGTCGAGGGTTCGAAACCCAGCCGGGACATTGACAACTTTCATTGATGAGCAACAAAAACTTAGCATGTCTTTTGTCTCTGGATTACCCACGGTTTAGTCTTATTATGTTTTCAATCTCAGTAATATGAGAGCACTAATGGTTCAATGACTCATTTTATACTTTAAATATTATACTATAATTTTTACGTATTGAAGTTTACTTTTTAGTTACTAATAATACAATATAATAAAAAGTAATACATTATATGTAAACATATTTATCTATTAAACGCACTAAGTCTTAAAACTAATATCACATCAAAACTTTTAGCCTAATATTTGTAGTTTGTTAATAACAACCTAACTTATACATAGAAGAGTCATTTCCATGGGTCGATGAAACTCTGAAGTACCTACTTCTTGAAATTTCTTTTAAATATTTTCTTTTCAATAGAAAATTAGAATACAGAGATGAAACCACTATCTTAAGATTGGAATGTTGGCCTAAGATAAAATTGAAAATGAAAAAAAAAAGAAAAAACCCACACTGACTATGAAATATACAAACTTAGCGATTAAGCTCCTAAAAGTTATTTTATATTTCTGGAATCTAAATTCAACCCCATAGTTGGTATTATTATGACTATGATGGAATCAAGATGGTGCAGAGTTTGCGGTCCTGTGACTAGAGTACAGAGTTATACCTATGTAAAACCAGGTAGATTTAGTAGTACATTAATTTATTTACAGAAGAAGGTATGTCGACCATTAAAGAAATCACTGCAAGCATTATTTACTTGCATAGGGTTAGGAAAAATAGGCCTTGTATACAGGGTGGGGCAAAAGTCTGGAAACCCCTGAATAACTTTCGAATGCCTTCTTCGGTAAACTTAAAATTTTGTACGGTAAACCGGGCTAATAAGACCTTCTTTTAGAGTGGGGTCGATTTTTGTTACCGGCCCCCATGTCGGGGCCAGGGGGCCCAACTTCATTTTTTTAAATACGAACCCCCACCTTGCGATACATTTTTGGAAAGGTCTTCAAATAAGAAATACATTGGTGCAAATTTTATTTTTTTAATATTATTTCTTTGCAAATGTCGTCAAACTTTGTGTATGCAGTAAAGTCTGGAAACCCCTGAATATCTTTCGAAAGGACTTTCTCAGTAACTATAAAATTGTGTACGGTAATCCTTGGTAATTAGACCTTATATTAGAATTGGACCGATTTTTTTTGCTGGCCCCCATGTCGGGGCCAGGGAGGTCAACTTCATTTTTTTAAATACTAAACACCACCTTGCGACACATTTTTGGAAAGGTCTAATTACCCCGACATACTGTGCACAGTTTTAAATTAACTGAGAAAGCCCTTTCAAAAGATATTCAGGGGTTTCCAGACTTTTCTGCATACACAAAGTTGGACCCCATTTGCAAACAGTTTAATATTAAAAAAATAAAATTTGCACCAATGTATTGCTTATTGAAAGGCCTTTCCAAATTAGCAAGTAGTTGTTGTAAATACAGTAGAACCTGGACATAAAAGGTTTTTATCCAATTTGACACGAGTAGTGTGACCAATGTCAAATACTAAAACAAAAATTCCTGCACCGCTAGGAGTCGAACCCAGGTCACCATGCGTACAATGCCTAGCGCGCTAACTCACTCTGCCACGGTGACTACTGATATGACCATGCAGTTGAAAGCGATGTTAAATTTTTGTTTAAAAAAACGCTTGCATACGAGTCTGCAACCATTTCGACATTTTCATCTTTACTATTCAAGGTCCAAAACCCAACTGACCAAATTTCGTATTGTGCGCATGACACACACTTTCCCTCTTCTCTTAGGGTTGCAATATCGAAACGAAAATATCGATATTAGGTATATCGATAATATCGAAACCATAATATCGATATCCGATATTAGAAGACTTCTCTCCCTTTACAATTCGATATTTCGTTACATAATATCGTTACATAATTTCGTCACATAATTTTGGTTATGTGCCAGAGCAAAGACATGAAAATGTCAAAATGTATCGCAAGGTGGGGGTTCGTATTTAAAAAAATGAAGTTGGCCCCCCTGGCCCCGACATGGGGGCCGGTAACAAAAATCAACTCGACTCTAAAAGAAGGTCTTATTAGCCCGGTTTACCTTACAAAATTTTAATTTCACCGAAGAAGCCATTCCAAAGTTATTCAGGGGTTTCCAGACTTTTGCCCCACCCTGTATATTGTAGGGTTAGGAAAAAATACATGTAAGGCCATGCCTTGTAGGTATGGTAGGGTTAGGAAAAATCCATGCAATGTACTATATTAAACTTAACATTGCTTAATGGGATTTGGTCCAAAAAGTATACAGCAAATTTTAACTGTTTACTGTGTTTACTGTTATGTATGTATTTTTGAATTTGATATTATTTTTCTTTTAATTTCATGATTCTCATTTTTCTATTTTTAACTTCAACTATAATTATGTACTTTGAAAAATTCATAAGAAATGATCCATGACACTTATCAAAGATCTTTTTTTTTCATTTTCTGTACTCTAATCAACAAAGGATCACTTGATGCCTGAACTCTTATTAGATACATAATTTAGTTATCTCTGTATTTTTTTTATTTACAAGTTATGTATATTAATTTTAGGTACACAATACTTAAAATAACAGAGAAAGACGCCTAATAGAGACCTGCATCAGGACTCTAGAAGAGAAGGGAGTTATTACATATAATATGAAAAGGGTTAAATTCAATAAACAAACAATTATATAGATTTTTTGATTTGCAGACGTTTTTCCCCGGTACAAAGGTTAAGATTTGTTATTGGAGTAGGGACCTAGAAATGATGTAAAGAATGGACTTGAGATAGTGAAACCATTAGTATTACCTCTTGAGCTTTTGTACTTGGGAATAGAAGACATTGGGTTCGACTTCAATACGGGACACGGAATTGCTTCTTGTATGAGAGGAAGCCTCTTTGTTCTCTTCTGGAGACGAGCTGGACGCAAGCGCACAGTCATTCATACACTCGTAGGTAGACTCATTGTTGTTCTCGTATTTGCTGAAGTTTGGTTCTGACTGACGGTATTTCCTCTTATTGTATTTGTTAATGGAGGCATAGTTATGTTCCGTGGCTGCATCAGGTCGCCGCACAACACTACTCAGCACTTCATAGTTGGGATCATCAAACTCATCATTCACAATAGTGTTCCTGGATGAGGTTTTCAGTTCCTCATAATTAGGATCATTCTCGTCATCATCGTCTCCAATCCTTTCATTTCTGTTCACGAGTTTCCTGTGTATCTTCTCATAACGGACATCATAGTTGGAATCCTGATCACTGTTATGTGTTTTGTGTATTTGCTCATATCCAACATCCACTTGATCCCTGTCCTCTTGATGTATCCTCGCATACGTGTCTTCTACTTGAGCTCTAGAATGGTGGATTCTCTCGTATCCCATGTCATAGTTTGCTTCGGGATCATCATCTGCATTACTCTTGTGTATTCTCTCGTAACCATTGTCATTTTCTGTGCGACCTTGGTGTATCTTTGCATAACCGATGTCCTCGGCAAATTCCGTACTGTTTGAACTTTTCCTATGAATTTTCTCGTAGTTGGGGTCCATATCATCTTCATCTTGAATCGAATGCCTTTGTTTATTGATTTGCTCATATCCCACAGAGCTGTGTGTTAAACTCTCGTAGGGATCAGACGTGCTGGGTTTGGTCAAGTCTACAGACCTCGAGTCCCTTGTACTGATTCTCTCCTGCTCTTCATAGCTACTCCCTGACCAGTTAAGTGACTCTGTGCGCTGTCTACCTCCTGGCTTCCTGCTCATCTTCATTACTTTGGCATACATGTCGTCAATAATCTCCGGTGTCTTGGGGAGAGGCGAGTGGTTCCTTATGCTGGCTTGACTGGAGTTGGAGGCCTGACGACTGTGCAAGAGCTGGGGCGAGCTGCTGGGCTCAGGCGTGCCACACCTCAAGCTACTGACACTGGGCAGCTGGGGCGGGGAGGTCACCTCCGGGCGGGCGATGGGCGCTATCTTAGCGTAGGTCTCGCTGCCACTCGTGTAGACCTGGGCCAGGCTCCTCTATAGCCTCGTAGGTTTCATCCGAGTCGTCAGAGAGTGTGGCATAGTGCGAGGACTCTGCTATGCGGGTGGGACGGCGTGAGATGTTAGAGAGAGGCTCCCTCACACTGATGCAAGTGTACCCTGGAACAGACAAGTAGACAATTTTCGGCTCTAAACTTTAGATGTTGCAAGTCTCACATATAAGGCTAGGATGTTTTAGATTTTACATTTCGAAACTTTTTTTTGGGTCCAGTACTAGCAGCCCTTTAGTTGTAGACGCTTATTTTGTATTTGATAATATGGGAACTATTCCGCGCTACTTGCACTTTACCTTTGCCGGAGTCCTGGGAGTCGCCACTGAAATGCTGGGCTGTTGTGTTGCTGTTCTCAGGGGCGGTGTTGATGATAGGAGGGGTCATGTAGGGGAGTTCATTGGATGCTGCCACGGTGCCTGATATCGCCCCTGCTGCTGGGATACTGTCTCTTGGGCTGGAGGTCTCAGCCTCCCAAGAGGCAGGCCTAGTTCTAACGATGGGGGGGAGGGGGCTAGCAGGGGCAGGCGCCGGGGTGTCTTCACTCCTGAAATAGAAATAACAAGGGTTTTTAGTTCTTTGGCTGCGGCAGGATGAGCTACATCAAATGGTTATAGACCAAATTAATCTGAAATACATTTCAGAGCCAAACCATTGGGGAATCCAAGGCAAATAAATGGCATTTGGTAAGTTAAGTTTTACATATTTTCATGAAATCATTTGTCTTCTCACCTAGAAGTTGATGTGCTGGTGGTAGACTCCAGGGATGACTGAATGTCTCGGGTCAGCTTACTCAGCTTCTTCTTGCTGGCAGATGTTACTTGAGCATAGGGGTGTTCTGTCCATTGGAAATGAAAAATAGTAAAAAGATTTTATTTTATATCACCCAGTATATCACCCAGTGTACATAGTTTTTGTCAGTGCTAAAAATTTTACCAAAAAAAAATTTAATTATCAATGTTTTATGTTTATCTTGGTGTTATTCCGTTAATTTAATCAACAATTTTGTTTTATGTGCAATTCCAATAAGTTTCTTTCAATATTGACCGTAAAAATCATAAATCTAATATTAATTCTTGACAATCTTTGACAATGTAAATAGAAGTTAGCCATGATTGTTTTGATATCAGTGAGAACCTATCAATAAAATTTTGAAGTGAATTAATTGGTTCCTAAAGAAATTTCTAACTAAAATCCATCCAACAATACGTAAAATATCAAGTAAATTCTAAATTTTAAGAACCCTCAGTTACGAGATAAAATTCAAATGACAAATAAGGGGAAATAACGACTAGTTGTTATCAGTAAATACTGGGTGCACTAGAAACAATAGTACCAAATTCCTTTAACTACTGACGGAACGGATAATTTTATGATATTTTAAAAATCTGACAATGGAAACTAATGAATTGACCTTTAGTTTTATTAAAGAAAACAAGAAAACATTTTTAAAGTTTGATAACGAAAAATTCGTGTACAGTGTTCCACAAAACGACGGCAGTTTGCTCTACAAATGTACCGTCGACAAGTGTTTAGCAAGAGTTAAAATTGACAAAAAAACAAAATCAAAAATTACAGGAGGACATTTCCTTCACTCATGCCATGAAAACAGACCAATTACAAAAAAAGTGAGCGTCACTAAACCACAAACACCACCAAATAAGAAAACAACACACACAAAGGACAACACTCTCTCTTGTAAATCCAAGACGCCACAGCCACAACCAGCTACAACCCCGCCCACTCAACAACAACCAACCCCGCCCACTCAACAACAACCAACCCCACCCATTCAACAACAACCAACCCCACCCACTCAACAACAACCAACCCCGCCCACTCAACAACAACCAACCCCACCCATTCAACAACAACCAACCCCGCCCACTCAACAACCTCCAACCACTCCTCCGCCGTCCACATCCAAACCTCCTGAAGAGACACTCGATGAAACCTTCACTGAATCAAAAGAGCCCAGGACTAAATCTTGTTGCTGCAATACCAACGAAGAATTACAGAAAGCTCGAGGAAAAATAAGAGAACTCACAATCCTGAGAGACTCACTAATTGACAAAATAATGGAAAAAGAAATTTTACTATTAAGAAAAAATGCCACAGGTGAACGAGGCTCTAAGAAATCAAATCAAGATCATCATATTCTATCAAAGAAAACTCGCATTGTTGGGACTGAAAGGACACCCACACCAAGTCCCAAGTGTCATCTGGTGGGGGATAGCCATGTACGTGCGTTGGGACAGTGTCTGAGGGAAGAGCATGCTGCATGTGTTGATGCAAGTTTCAAGCCAGGCGCGGGATTCGAAGTCCTACAGAACACCTCACCCATCAATCTAGACTCAAAGACCCCAGAGAACATCGTTATTTTCTGTGGTACAAATGATGTAGAATCTAGCGATTGGTCCAAAGTGAAACAAGCTGTATTCAACATGATTAGCAAGTACAAATCTCATTATTTATCTTTTATCCTGGTACCCATTAGATGGGACAGGCCTTACATTAATAATAAAATAGATCAATTTAACTCAATGCTTAGGAAAATCTTTAAAGATAATGATATTACATACATTGATCCCAACTTTTACCTTAGGCCGTGGCACTATGCGAGAGATGGTATTCATATGAATAGGAAAGGCAAGAGACTTATCTGCCTTAAAATTAGAACACAAATACTTGAAGGAACACTTCCATCTCAAACTGAATCATACCCTGCCGCTATGAAACCTAGTAGTAATATTTGTTCTACCCCTCAAATTCCATCTTCCAGTACCTCAGGTATACATTATAGTGACGTATCCGCTATTTTACCAACTAGTAATGACTACTGTAATGTTGATAACTCTATGTGGTCTCCCATGTACATTACGACCATTATGCAAAATAGGACAGAGAAAAGCAGAACTTCCAATTCTAATTTTTATTCAAATCATGTATCAACAAAAAAAAACCTAATTACTTTAACTGATGCCACTCGTGATGATAGTTTCTCAATATATTACCAGAATGTCCGAGGCCTTAGAACAAAATTAAATACTCTTACAACAAATGCTGCTGTTTGTAATTCTAATAAAGTGGTTATTTTTTCTGAGACATGGCTTAAAGACTCAATCCTTACAGAAGAACTTGGCTTAACTAAGTATGAGGTTTTCCGAGCAGATAGACAAATATCAAATATGTCATTGGGAGGAGGCGTCCTCATAGGAGCACATAAATCCTTAAAGTCAAAACTTATAACCGCTGTTAGTGACCTTTTTGAATGTTTATTTATAGAAATAAAAATTAAAAATGCCATTTTTATTATCAGTGCTCTCTACATACCACCAGCTAGTAACGTTACTCTATACCAGAAATACCTTCTTGAACTAGAAAACATCCACAGCAGATATAATAATGCTAATTTTATAATATGTGGCGATTGGAACCTGCCAGATATAGAGTGGAACCCGTACTCTTTTAAACCAGAGCTAATACAGACAAATAGATTAAATTTGAGTTGTGAAACTGTCATCGCAGAGCTTGGCTATTTTGATTTTTTCCAACTTAACCACGAAAAAAACCACAATGGAAAAATATTGGACTTGATTTTTTCGAACTCTTATCAAAACAATAACTGTTCATTATCAGATGACCCCCTACTTAACATTGACCCTCACCATCCACCACTGTCTATTAAAGTGAACTATAATCATACTAAGAATAGGGAAATAAATTTTAAAATTGATAGAACTTCTCGCGATTTTAAGAACGGTAATTACATTGGTCTAAGATCATACTTAGCTGATATTGATTGGGAGACAGAATTAAATAGCGTGTCTAACATTAATGTCGCAACCGACTTTTTCTATATGAAAATTAATAATGGAATTCATAAATATGTACCTATGAAAAAATTTAAAACTCCTAAGTTTCCATTGTGGTTTAGTGATGAGCTAAGAAATCTTATCTTAAGTAAAAAACAGGTTCACGCTAGTTACAAAGCAACTGGCCGTCGTGACCTTTATTTTAATTTTTCTCTTATACGAGAACAATGTAAACGTTTGTCGTCCAGGGACCATGCAAACTACGTTAGAGAGCTGGAGCAAAAAATGCTCGAAAAACCTAAAGAAATATGGAATTATTTATCCAGCAAAAAAAGCAATAATGATTTGCCGCAGATTATGCAACATGAAAATACTCACACCAACGAAGGGAAGAAAATCGCAGATTTTTTTGCAAATAATTTTAAAAAGAATTACTCTTCTGCAGTGATTTCATCCGACGAAACTGACATAAAATTTGAAACCAATACTAATATAAATATAAATAATTTGTCATTCTCTTCCGATGAAATTTTTTCAGCACTTAATAAGTTAACCTCTAAAGCTTGCATGGGACCTGATGGCATATCATATCTTGTATATAAATTATGTGCGCCTGTGTTAGTGTTGCCCATTAAAATAATATTCCAGAATTCCATAATCTCTGGTACCTTTCCGAACCGATGGAAAACATCTTTTGTGTCACCAAGATTTAAAACTGGAGATAAGAGCGAGATCAAAAATTATAGACCCATCTGTATAGTATCTATTCTGCCTAAACTGTTTGAGAAGCTCGTTTCTGATCAATTATACCCGGTCCTGTCCACCATCATAAATGATAAACAACACGGATTCATTGCCAAGAGATCCACCGCTACTAATCTGCTGTCCTTCACCCAGTATGTGTCTAATGTGCTGGATGGAGGGGGGCAGGTTGATTGTATCTATACTGACTTTTCAAAATGTTTCGATAGAATAAACCATGATCTACTTCTTCTAAAGTTGAATAAAATTGGCATCAATGGACCGCTCCTAAAATGGGTGGAATGTTTTCACAAGAATAGAAAACAAATCGTGAAAATTCGGAAAACTGGAGATGATGGAAGACTGGACGAGTTTTCTTCTTATCCTATTCAGGTCACATCAGGTTGTATCCAGGGAGGGCACCTATCAGGAATACTATTTCTTTGCTTTATAAATGACCTTGTACAATGCCTCCCTCCTTGGATAGAAGCCTGGTTTTTTGCTGACGACCTGAAACTTGCAACAGAAGTGGTTGGCCCACACAGCGCACACATGCTACAGTATAGCTTAGAATGCCTGTTCTCTTGGTGTCAGAGAAATCTCATGGAATTGAACATCGGAAAATGTAAATTCATGAGTTTTCATAATAAGAAAAATCCTATTATTAATCAATACTATATAAACAACTTTCAACTTGAACAAATATTTTCTGTCCGAGACTTGGGCGTCTATTTTCAACCAAGTCTCAAATTTAATTTACACTATGAACAAATTATTAATAAATCATATAAAATGCTTGGATTCTTACTAAGAAACACTCAGGAATTTGTTAACCCTAGAACATTAATTACAATATATTATGCGTACGTCAGATCACATCTCGAGTATTGTTCCCCCATATGGTCTCCTCAATATGCAGTACACACTAAAGCTATCGAATCAATACAGAGGAAGTTCCTTCGATACCTAGCATTTAAGCAAAACACCAATATTGAAAATCACGAATACTCCAATATTATGTCAACTTATAATATCTTAACATTAGAAAAAAGACGAGAAATGATTGATCTGACCACTCTCTACAAAATACTTGACAACAAAATAGATAGTCCTGTCCTTCTGAAAGAGATAAATTTTAAAGTTAGTTTAAAAAAAACCAGAAGTCATGAAACCTTCCAACCTCCTTTCAGACGGACAAATATAGGGTTGCACTCCCCTTTTGTGAGAATCCAAAGACTAGCAAATGAGGCCGAGAGGACAGGTATTATAGATTTATTTAACTGTAACATAAACGACATAAGACGACTGTTTCACTGAAACACGATATATTATTTATTATTGTTACATGTTTCGCCCTAACAACTATACCACACCCACTCACACATAAAAAACACCAACAACCTCACCACACACACACACACACACACACACACACACACACACACACACACACACACACACACGCACCCACACACGCACCCACACCCGCACACACACACGCACACACAACACAACAAAACACATACACAAACACACACCCAACACCACACACGCACCCACACACCACACACGCACCCACACACGCACCCACACACGCACCACACACACACCACACCACCCACACACATCACACACACACACATACACACACACCACCACACCCACACACCACCACACATCACACACCACACACACACACCCACACAATAACCACCCACCACAACCACCCCACCCCATACACCACCCCCCACACACATACGCACTCGCGCACACATGCACACACACTGACTTTTTTCTGTTCTGTCTTCTTTAGTATAGTTATATGTTTATTATTTTATTATTTTCTTATTGTGTAGGTATAATTGTCTGTAAATATTTTCATGTATTGTAATCTTGTATTATTGGGTTTCTGACCCGTCGAATAAATAAATTAAATTAAATTAAATTAAATTAAATTAAATTTTCAAGTAACTTTGGATTATTAAAAAAAAAATTACCACACGAAAAAAACTTGTTTGATATAACATTCTAAACTACATCGAGCTTAGAGAGGACATGGAATGTCGGCCGTCTTGGTGTTGAAATTGATTTTTGGTAACCATGAATGGCTCTGTGTTAAGATACTCGCTGGTCATGCGGAAGGTCCCGCGTTCGAAACCCGTGCCGACGAAAAAAATCCATTCAAAATTTGGTTATAGTTGTTAGTAAGGGATAATTTTTGGTGCGCTCGTGTTGACCAAGCACCTAAATGGAAAGTATTGTGTCACTTTTCGCCCAACAGGGGGCCATAATACGCGATGGGCAGGTTACAACACAGGCCATAAGCATCTACAGTAGCTCCCCATTCATGGCTACGAAATAAAAAAAGCCTGTGAAACACTCATAAAATAAAAAAAATCCCATGTTCTGCTCTTATTCCAGGACCACAAAAGTTGGGAGAGGTTAACAGTTTGGTTGGATGGTTTGTCTATCAAATAGAGGGGGGTGTCATGGTATTCAGAATTTGATTATGTATATGATAACGGTAGGTACCTAAAGAAAAACATAGAAATGGACTTGAAAGTTTTTTTGGCAATATTAATAGAGCGAGAAGGTATATTATTTTAATGATCATTTTTGTTGACTATCTTTAGGACTCTTGTTTAATTCCTTCTCATTCAATTTGATACATATTTCCATATTGGCTGACTTTCTTCTATCAGTTTTTCTTCTTTCTTTAAAATGATATTACCTGACAAGTTAAAAGTAGCTAAAAGTATTAAGTAAAAGAAGATATTTCCAAGAAATAATTTTCCAAAATTTAGATAAGAAGAATTTTTACCTTGCTTTACTTTATCATATGGGTGTTCTTTTCTGTAGCAAGCATAAGGAGACACACTATCATCAGTTGTAGGAGATGCATAGCTGCCACTCTGTCCTCTTTCTAGCACAGCATTAGTGGACTGACTGACTTTCTTGTTCAGGCGGCCATTGGCAGCTGCGAAAAATTAAGGAAAAGAAAACACAATATAACCTATAATATACTAGGTAGATTCAGTCATAGCCAAGTGTTTGGCTTTTGTCCACAACAATGATTTGATTCTTATTTTGGACAGTAAAATTAAGGTTCTCTTGTAATAGTTATTCTACTAAATAAATCTTTTTATTAGTAATCATAGAAACTTCCACAGCAAAATAATATTAACCCCCGTTCCTACGAAACGCCGGGTTAGCAAACCCTGACTCGAGTGTTTGAGATTTTTGCGTCCTACCACGAAACTCGAGTTATGAAGCGTATCGCGGGTTTCCTGACTCTCGATCGGTATAAAAATGTAGTTTTGTGCTAGCTTCATTCACTCTTATAAATATATTGTTCAAATTTGAATTTTCGGTTCCGAAGCTGAACACGTGGGTTTGATTCTCGGAGATTGTTTTTGTTGCACTCGATTTCTTCCTTAATGATAAAAAATAGAATGCTTTTGGTTCCTATGTCTTGGTATTAGTATTTCCCAGAATCTCAAGTTTGGTGAAGTGATTTTGTCAAAAAATAAACTGTTTTTCCATTTTAACCCTTATAATATAATGTACCATCATGTGGATTATAATTATTGAAATAACATCTATCCTTTTGCTACTCTAAGGTTTCACTGACCCATCTTATGCTCTTCCACTGTTGCATAGAGATCTGAGCCAGTATCTCCACCACTGTTCTGTTCTCCATTTTTATCCCATACATCTACACCACTGGAAGCTCTTCTATTTGGATCTATGGGTAGATCAGGGAGACTTCTGGTTGCAGTGGCAATAACCACTGATGAATTGTTTGATGTATCTATGGAATTTCTGGAAATGAAAACAGATTATTAATAAATGTTATACAATATTTTTTCATCTCAGTAGAATCAGTCCCAGTAGCTGAGTGTTCAAAGCACCAGTCTTTAAATCCGAAAGTCACAGGTTCAAAAGCCAGCTAGGACATGATATATTATTATTATTATTATCTTCCTATTTGGAATTTTGACCACATATGTATTGGATTTATTGCAAGAATACTGGGACTCAATAGTCTTAATTGGGCAGTATAAATAAGGTGTTATTATTTATTTATTTTTACCATTTAATTTTCAGTATTAAATGAATAAGTTGTTGCTAAAGCATTGTAAGCTACACCATATTATTCTCCTGATTTGAAATGTAATATTTTAATAATATTTTATAATTGTTAACACAATATTCCCAAATTATCATAACTCACAGTTTTTTTCTATACGATTTTATGAGAGTTTAATGTTTATGAAGAGCCCATGCTTAATGTTAGTAGTATTACAGTACACCAGGTACTTATAACTGGAGGTTGGAGGTTTGAGTCCCAAGTAGTTCAAATATTCTATGAATGATTTTGAGTGCAATATGATAACTTTTTTTTAGTATAACAGGTATCTACTTATAGCATGGTTAGAAAAAAATCTTGAGCTGACACTTACATTCAAAATAAACACTGTGAGTGTATTTGAGTCTAACTGAGCCTGTGGCAGAGTTGTAAACAACAATAATAGATCAATTTAAACAATAAGATACAAACTTCTTATTTTGTTCAATTTACAAAGTTTACTTGTCAATTTTTGATTTTCAAAATATCTAGAGTCTAGACAATAGATTTAAGTTTTGAAAAATGTTAAATCAAGGGAGAAACATTTTCTACTGAGTTTTGTTTTTTTATCACTACCAGGGGTGGACCCAGGGGGGTCAACTTAGGAATCTTAAAAGGAACCATCCTGTTTGTAGTAAATTTCTAAAAAAGACTTTCACTTGCTATTCAATGAGGTAATGCTACATCTATTTTGAGTACTCTACCCAGAGGAAAATCATTGGAGGAGATTTTTTTTATTGACAAAAAAATGTGCTGAAACTGTTATTTAAAATTTATGTATACATGCATATTTATTTCCTGATATGAGAAGTATTTCAATTTTTAATTAAAACAGGGCTGGAGATATTGTGAATTTCATTTCAGAAGTAGCAGAATTTTGCACTGGTAGTCAAGTGGTTAATGCACTAGTCTGGTAATCCAGGTATCATAGGGATCTGTTTCTCATTAATTTGAGCTTTTTAGAAGAAATAATTTGTAGTTTTGTAAAAATTGGGAAACAAATGTTTTTCCATTTGAAATAAAATTTTCATGTCTTTATGGTTCCATTAGCTTTACCAAGAGATGTGTCAAGGGGTCAAGTTTTAAATTATAATTGTAATAACGATCCTTTTTTTAGTGTAATTTGTGCTAAATAAAAGCAATAATTTTTTTTTTAATTTTAGATATCCTGAGAAAGGGCATGAAAATTCAATTCTTTCAAATGAAAAACAGTAGAAAATCTTTCCCCTTGTTAAAATGGTACATATCACCGCTGCAACACAAACTGTCGTATCTGCAAATTTGCCATTTTCAGTTAAGAAGCGCACATAGTGTTTCGTGCTTGCTGAGAATCTTTGAAACTCATATACGACTAACCTTAAAACTTGAATACTTCGGGAAGGAGTTGAGATACAGATACGACAGTTCGTGATGTGAAAAAGGAAGAATGTGGGCTTCTTAACTGAAAATGGCAAAATTTGCAGATACGACAGTTTGTATTTGCAGCGGCGATATGTTTTAGATTTTTTCCATATCTAAATCCATTGTTTAGATATTACAAGTGGCTCCTTTTTTTTTGCCCCTTAAGCAGATATTCTTAAACCTAATTACTAAAGTAAATAAATGAAACCTGTGGGTCTGTATGTTAAGTAAACCAAACTTAAAATACTTTCAAAATGTTATAAATTAACAAGTAGGTAATGGAAATAGAAATTTAAACACCTGCTCTTGATGTCCGATATTAGAATAGAGTCAATCTCATCCTGTGCAAATCCATAGCTGGTTTGCAATTGTCTGTTACTGTTGTCCTCATTTACACTGCTGTCTGGATTTGTGATCTTTACTTTACCAGCAAGGCCCAATAACTCGTTTCTAACAGTAAATAAAATCATGCAAAACAAACAAAACACAAATAAGTACAAAATCAGAAATATAGAGCAAAATTAAACAAAAAGCATCAAACAAATACAAAAAGTAATGATTGGAATCAGGAGAGTCTAATTTGTGCAGATATGTTATCAGCTTGATTTAAAAAAAAAACAATAGGTACTTTCTTAACTTTATAGGTAGTAGGAAGAAGAAGAAGAGAAAAAACAAACAGAAAACTGAGGAAACTTAAATTGTACAGTGAAAATAATGCACACATTATGACTCACTAGTTTGACAATTTAACAAGGTCATAAGTACTATCAAACCCATTACTTGAGAAGAGCACAATTAGCAATTCTTTGAATTTTCTAGTATTGATACCACTCAGAGTATGATGAGTGAGGTAGATTACAAATTTAACTATTCAATAAAAATATAAGTTAAAGGGATTCATATTTTTTTTCTTCATAATTTAATCTTAAACAAAACCAATGTCTGTAAAAGCAAATCTAGCAATAAATTCCTTTAAAATGGAATTTATTTTTACTTACTTTGGAATTGATTTTCTACATCCACATACACAGATCACTATTATAGCTATGAGAGACACAACAGCTGCTGCATACAGGAATAACATACTGGATTCTTCAAGTAACATGCTACTGGAAAAGGATTTACTCTCGTCAGAACTCATAATGATATGCCCTTTATTTAATCATTAGATATTCAGTTCAATATGACAAAGGGAAAGTCACAATAATGTTACCATCATGATGTACTTGATTAATATAACTGTGTCAGTGGTATGTGTTGTGCTACTTCTCATTTTCCCACAACACTGGCCATAGGTATTTTGAATAATTCCATCCAACACAAACTTCATGGCACTTGATTTGGGGCAGCCACCTAGGTACAAAAAATCATGTATAGATTAAAATGTCCTATTAAAAAACACTTCAAGTTCAATAATCAATCAGAACTTGAAAACACTTTCTAAAAAAATATTGAATGGACTACTTTCTAAAGAAAATTTGGATTGAGCTATGGGCTTAAAGAACCAGATATGAAACTCAGTATTAAAGTACATAGTTTTTCGGTAAAGTTTAGTTAAATATTTATAATTTGAATTTTAGATTAATTAATTAATCACTTGTCAAACTGAAATTCTTTATCAGGAAAACACCTTCTTCAAATATTAATCACAACATTCACAACAAATGTCAAATTTTGATCAGCAAATCAGCACGTGTCCTTGATACTAGCGCCTCTAGAGAAGGCGGAATTTTTTGACACTACACAGGCGCAAGGATACAGATACACGGGCTAGTTGTAAAAATCTGTTGCTATTGAATTTTCTTACATCGAAAATTGAATTTACAATATTCTTCTTCCTATATTTTGATATTTACATCCCTACAGTTCCATAATCATGCCTCAAAATTATATCACAGTCAATCATACGAGCTCCCATCCAAATTCTTCGAATAATTACATTATTTTATCTTTTATTCAAACTAAAATGTCGCAATTTGCTAAAGGGCAGTGAGGCGACTTTCACAGCATTTCTCTCTAGGTACTGCATAATAGTTTTATGTAGAAAACCAGGAGAATTTAGGCAAGAAATTTATGAATTATGTACCTATGTCCGAAATTAAATAATCTGGTGTGAATATCATGAATTTCTATTACAATTGAGGTATTTTATCAGAAATTAATATGGTACTTTCTCAGGTTAAATTTTCAAAAATGTAGAAAAGTTATAATACAAGACGTATTGAAATGGTGTTCAGAATTACCATTTAAAACGATGTCATCCAATAAAAAAAACTATATCTCCTATCGTTTATTTGCATATTCAATACTGTACAAAATATTCATACTCAATACTGTACAAAATTTTACCCACGGGCTTATGACCAATGGCCGAAAACAACTTTTTTGGTATCTCAGGCTATGAATCGTCATTTCGTCCAGCTCAATTTCAAAAAAACCGACCGAAAACAATACTTAGGTACATAATAGAAAGTCTCCATAATTATTATACATAATATTGCGTATTTTTCTTTCTAACCAAAGTTAACCAAACGGGAATAAAATGAACAAAACTGGAAGCAAGTCATTTTTCTTTTGGAAGAGGAAAAATTTCCACTTCCAAAGTTAACCAAAGTGGAAGTAGAAAATTCTTGCTTCCAGTTCATTTATAGGTTAAGTCCATTGTTTATCTTTAAAAGTAACCAACGCATTTTTCTTTCACGAATGACCTTGGAATAGAATGGAAATATTTGGAAAAAACCTAACCAGGAAATTTTTTTTTAGTTAGAAAGAAAAATACGACTATATTATATTCGAACTAAAAACACAAGTCGTATTTTCTTTCTAACTAAAAATTTTTCCTGGTTAGGTTTTTTCCAATATTTCCATTTTATTCCAAGGTCATTCGTGAAAGAAAAATGCGTTTGGTTACTTTTAAAGATAAACAATGGACTTAACCTATAAAAGAACTGGAAGCAAGAATTTTCTACTTCCACTTTGGTTAACTTTAGAAGTGGAAATTTTTCCTCTTCAAAAGAAAAATGACTTGCTTCCAGTTGGTTCATTTTATTCCCGTTTGGTTAACTTTGGTTAGAAAGAAAAATACGGCAACAGAATACTTTTTAAATCTGTGGTCATAATTATGGGTATGGGTGACTATAAAATATCTTTTGGGTGACTCTTTTTTCAACTTTTTTTTGTTTACATTTCAACGAGCAAAATTTCACAGGATTCAAAAAAACAATTTTGGTTCCGTCGTTCACTGAGGAGAGGCTGCTGAAAACCCTTTAGAATGGTAAAATATATTCAAATTATATCCTAATTTATCCAACCAATCCCTTACTTAAAGGGTTTGACATGATTAGTCCTTTATTCAGCCGGACTTGATATTGTTCCACATCAGTAAAATGAACAAACTTGGTATAGAATTTCAGAAATTCATTCTTTTGAATATGGCTAGAGAAGGGTATAAGATTTTCCTTAAAGACAATTATAAGCTACACAATTTTTTTCATAATTAAAATTGGGTTTCATTTTGTATTATCTGATCAATTTCCCATCACAATTCCATAATATTTGATTGGATACGGTAGTATTACTACTTTCTCTCTGTCACAAATTTCATAACAGTAGAACCTGGATATAATGGACTCAGATAAAATAGAAAACTCTTGAAAATAGAGGAAGTCTCGAGTCCCTGCATCACCTTTTTATGTGTTAAAGAGAACTATATTAGAAACCTCTTTATTGGAGAGTTTTTCTCTGTCCCCGGGGTCCTATTATATCCAGGTTTCACTGTATTTTGAATCAGTTATACTGTTGAACAGTCTGGAATATCCACAGATAAGACACTCAAGGCCTGAATTAATAAACAATGCTTAAGCAGAGTTTGTGGTAATTATTGAGAATCCATGAATACTGTGTGTCAAAAACTCCATCAGGAGCTGAGTAATTTGAGCTGTCCAATTTTGGTGGGACTTCCTGTATATTAAGATTAAGGTGAAAAATAGTAATTCAGGACTATGATAGGTATCAGTGCTAGGGGATTTCTGAAGTACACATAAATATATTGTGGTGACCAAATTTTTAATTAAAAAATAGAATTTTGATGATTGTAGTAGTCATTTTACTCATTTTTTTTACAGACTAATGTTGCAGCCCCCAAACCAGTTGCCAAGAAAGGCAAAAAAGACAAAAGTAAAAATGCTATGAGGGAAGTGAAAATCAGAAAGTTATGTTTAAACATCTGTGTAGGAGAGTCTGGTGACAGACTGACCCGAGCTGCCAAGGTAAGTCAGGCAGAGTTTAGTAAGAAAAAAGAAAATATACACTGCCCATTATGGACTCAATACTTCCTCGTGATTAGTTCACATTGTATACACATGTCAATTCTGAGATAATATAGTAAATCACTTGTATCTCCAAAACAGCTTAACCAATTTTCTTTTCACCTCCTTTGAAACCACATTTACTCTCTTTCCTCCCATCCTAGACATCAGGACCTTTAGGATGTTTACTATCTCACACTCCTGAACTAATATCTGAAGGGTTTGGTAACATTGCCTCTCATGCACTCTACACGGCTTAAGTCATTTATTAATTGGACTAAATAGTCCAAGGGGAATACTTTGAAAACAATCTTTTTCTGTATAATAATAATGTCTTAAATTGTATTTTAGGTATTGGAACAACTCACAGGACAACAGCCAGTGTTCTCCAAAGCCCGCTACACTGTCAGATCTTTTGGTATCAGACGTAATGAAAAAATTGCTGTTCATTGTACAGTTAGAGGAGCCAAGGCAGAAGAAATCCTAGAGAGAGGTCTAAAAGTAAGTTATTTGGGTTTTGTTCATATGAATAAAAAACACTATTATTGAGCTCTTTTCTGTATGGTGTACAGTAGGGTGGGCCGAAAAAAAAAATCTCAAAAATTGGACACGCTGAGTCAAAAGTGGTTGTCAAACGAGCTGAAATAATAGCCGTGAAGTTTCAGATCGAAATTTCATCATCTTGAGGTTCCACATCCATTTGAAATATTTACTCTCGAAAAAACTTGAAAAATCTCTATTTGACCAAATTTATGTTAGTTTTAGTTCATTTTTGCTTTCAATAAACAATAATAAGTGATCATGGGATTGCGTCAAATAAATAGTCCACAGAAATTAACAAATGAAAAGTTAAATAATTTTTTATAATTGCTGCCTACCAGAATATGCACAAAACTGTTAAAAAAAATATAATCAACCGCAACACTACAACACGGGGATGGTTTTTAATGTTTTTGTTTGACGTAAAGAAGTTCTTTCGTGGTAGTTAAAGCACTTACAAACTGCAATGTCAAACAGAGTAGTTCTAGCATGCTCCAAGAAAATTCCCTTTTCCTTTCATAACCCATTTTCGATGCAGGAACTCTCTCCATGTCTTTGTATTTATCATTGTAGGCTCTAATCAACCGAATAATTTCTTTGTGGCTCACTACTGGGATGGAAGCGGCCTTCTAAATTTTCTCCATGTCTTCAGACACAGTTTGACTTATGTCTTGCACCGACGGGTCTTTGGCATTTCCTTTCCATCGCAGATCCTCTCTAACCCACAAAAAAGTGGGTGATGAAGCACTCTTGAAAACATTACCTTTAAATAAATTTTGCCCACACGTTCCAAAGATGGGGCAGGCGGCAGAATTACTACGGGTAATTTTCTTAGGCATTATGACCCACCGAAAATCGAAGGCTCCCCACATTAATCACTACTACACCATATTACACTGATACCAACCAGACCACTACACTGATTATTAATGAGTACGACAAACAACAAGCAAGTTTGCTCTTCACATTCAACTTGAAACCCAGTAATTCACAAGGATACCAAACGAGATGCGAAAATGGGATTCACAGTGAAATACCATGAATCACAGGGTTCAATCGTCAAAATGGCCGAACGCCCTGGGTCAAAACATTCCCTTGTCACACAAAAATGTTTCAATGTCCTTTAAAAAAAAATTCACGATAAGCATATTAAATTATAACATTTTTTCAATAAAAAAATATGAGAGATTGACATTTATCAGGAAAATTTCCTTTAATACCAAAAAAATTTAATGTGGAACCTCAAGATGTTGGAACTATGACCTGTAACTACACCAATTTAAGTGCTTGCCTATTTGGCAACTATTCCTCACTCAGCCTACTTCAATTGCTTAAAAAAAAATTTTTTTGCCCAGTTTCGGCCCACCCTAGTGTACAGTGTACACCATCTGTCTCACAATTGATAACTCTTAAATGGTTTTAGCTATGAAGCTGAAACTTAAGAATGATGGTGCAAAAAATAATTTGAGCTCAATCAGACCTCAAGATTACACTTGAGGGTTGTTTACGATTCAAAAACATGTCTTCCTCATTAAACAGGGTGTCCCATTCTAAACGAAACATTCAAATATCTTGAAACCCTGACAATAGAAAAAAAACTGTCCAGATATCATTTTCATAGCTCTAAACACTTAATGGTGACCTTGAAAAGTTTCTTAGGTTATCTCTTCTAAGATCTTGAGAAGTTTCCGCTGAACACAAAAGTAATATTGGTTTTTCATTTTACTTTAGCAAAGTTTTCTTAACATTTTACTGAACTTTTTTCATTTCACTTAATTTAAGTATCATCAAGTAAAATGAAAAACCAATGTTACTTTTGTGTTCAGCACCTCAAATTAGACTGATTTGATATGCAGTATTTGAATGATATTTGAATGTCTTTTACAATAGGACATCCTGTATATCACTTACATTTTGCGCTGAAGCACTTGGGCAGTTTAACCAAATGAATTAAGGCACTTAGTTGTTGTCCTGGTGTTTTTAATTTAGGGTATATTGCTGTAATTATCATTGACCACATGATGTTATGCAACGTCAAGCTATGCTAAGATTTGTAATAAAAGCTGTATTTTTTGTCCAATTAAGCTGAATTATTTGACAGTTTTACTTCTACTTTCTAATACCAAAATATTACATTCAGGGTGTTCTTTTTTGGACCAACTTTTTCCTTAGTCTCAAATAACTCAATTTTATTTCGTTTTATTTTTTGATAATGTGAATAGATGATGTGTGTAAAATAAAAACATGCACTTTCTATTGGCAAAAAAAAACAGGGTGGTCCGTCCATAAGTGAAATACTGAAAAAAAATACAGTTTTTAATCCTCACCTGATTTTTCCCTCACACATTTTTGTTGTTATATCAAAAAACAAAACTAAAGTATTGTACAGGGTGAGACATAATTTTTTTGCAACACCCTGTACGAGTATGTTGGTATTTTTTTTACTATCTCATGCTGTAAAAATTACAATTTATTATTATATTGTAATCTCCTATCTGATGTTTTGTTTGATTTCAGGTTAGGGAATACGAGTTGAGGAGGGATAACTTCTCTGATACTGGAAACTTTGGTTTTGGTATTCAAGAACACATTGACTTAGGTATCAAATACGACCCTAGCATTGGTATCTATGGATTGGACTTTTATGTTGTTCTTGGTAGACCTGGTTTCAATGTAGCTCACCGCAGAAGGAAAACTGGTATTGTTGGATTCCAGCACAGACTCACCAAGGAAGACGCCATGAAATGGTTCCAAACCAAGGTTAGTTGATGTACCATGTCATCAGAGATCATTTGTTTAAAGACAATAAAATCCACATACAAATACTCAACTCTTCTATAAACACATATGAATTTGTTGAAGTCTAACAAACTTCCTCATGAAAAAATTACTAATTTTTGGTGATCAGAAATTACACTGACCAAAGAAATTCTAAATATTAACAACTACTCTTTAGAGAGATCCTTAAATGTACTATTAACATAGTATTTTGGATCTTGTTTAAGTATGTTGTTGAGTTTTATTTTTCTTCTCATTATTTAAAAACATTCTTTTGGATGCAACTGTAAAAGTTGATTTGTTCTTCCCTCATTTCGTAAATATAGCTACTCTCACTAGATTATTCATAGACAAAGCACAAAGATATAAAAATCGTTTTGAAAAGCCAGTTTTAATGGAAAGACAAATCAAATGTTAGAATTTTATTTTCAAGTGGTTCTGAACATAATATCCAGATTCTAGATACTGCCCCACCTTTGTCAATGTATTCCTTGCTGCAGACGATTTTGGAAACCTAAGTAAATATATATGTTAAAATAACATGAGCAATATTTTGACAAATTAATTTCCCTGGTCGTTTTGGGTGCAATGTTTGCTGGGTAATCTTTATGAGTTAATTCGTTCAGAAATATTGGAACTTGTGTTCAGAAACTTTGTCAGCAGCAAGGTATTGTTGACCATAGCAGGCAGGCATTACCTTAAAGATATTTTGTTAAAATAACATTTGAAAATAAAATTCCATCATTAATTGTTTCATTGAAAAAAAATTTCCTCATCTATACCTAATATAATTATGTACGTATTGTACGTTTGTTTTAATTAGTGTTCCAAAAAAAGGAACTTTCCTGGCCACTCCTTGTTAGAGACAAACTTCAAGAACTAATTTATAAATTAAATAATAAAATTGAATTCTCAATCTCAAGGCTGACCTTTACTAGAGAAAAAATACTTAACTTATAAGTTTTTGTATCACAGATTTGAGCCATTTTCATCATTTATAAAACTATTTAAAATCCAAGCTCTATGGACTTATTAGATGATGCCCATATTTTATTTATTAATCCTTTTAAAATGTTATTTTAATATTAACACTAACACTATTCTGTTTATTTTTTTCTGCTTTCAGTATGATGGAATTATTCTGCCAGGAAAGGCAAAATGAGCAGTCGAAGGTCAGGTGGATGAAATACTGTTATCTTTTTATATCTTGAAAATAAAACCCAAACCATTGTCTGTTTATAGAAAAAAATCATAAATGTTTTTTTTTCTTTGATTTTGCAACAAATTTTGTAAACATCTTTTTGTTAAAAGTTTATAACTTATTGGTACATTTGAGGATTCCATTTCCTGTGTTCACTGAAATTTGATTCCCATGCTTTGTAGGTCGTAAGTTGATCATTGAACCAACCTAGATAAGGAGCTTCTTTAATTTGGGGTTTAATGTCACTTTCAACTGCATAGTCATATCACGACGGGGGTGTTGGACGTTGCTTAACTTCGGTGATCCTACGACAACTGGTGCATTCGACGCGCCATCGACCCTGGCTACAACAAAAACAACAAGGAGCTTTGCTGTTATAGAAAACATATCCGTAGAGAAAGGAGCAAAACAAGACAGTGTGAAAATAATTGTTATACTTCAGAATTTCGCGCTCTAGGTATTGCACCTGGATTCGATCCCCAGCGGGGCAGGCATTTTTATGCTCTGTATTTGGATGTTTGGGGTTTACTGATGTCTCGTGAGGAAAAATGAGTTGTTACTTGTATGAGTACCCGTGGCGGCAATAACAGAGTGAAAAGAAGCTAATGTAATAGATTCAATAAGTGAAGGAGGCTCTTAGTAATACTGTGCCACCACCAAAATTGTGAAGAGGCCTTGTGCTTCACCACAAATAAATCATACTTACATACAATAAACCTTATAAGAGGAAAAAATTAAGTGTCCCGTGAATAATTGATACAGGTTTGACTGTAATAGACCCTCTAGTCACTCTAGTGGATGGAAACCATACAAGGCAATGGTTCTATTTCCTACCACCTCACCCATGAGTCTCATAGACATAGTTATGAACAAAAACGCCATCCGAGCAATGTCTCAAGGATTTCCTTTTATTACTGTCCAATCTCTGCTTGACACAGCTCAGACAAAGTTCTCTGTTCATAAATACAGCAGTTACTTTCAGGTGGTTGTTGTTGTAGCCAGCTTGGCTACAGCTGGAGGGGGGGAATGATGGTCTCCAGCCAACTTTATTTCTAAGTTGACTCGTCCTGAACCACATATTTCTACGTGTGATCAAACATCGTGAGGACTTGGACTTTTTATTTATAAGCCATTAAACCCTTAGGAAACTGTAAGCTAGCCTGGCTTGCTCCTGCTCAAATGAATGATAAAAAGCCATAATGACTCAGGTGCTTGCTCGTGTTTATTCCAAGTCAAGTGCCCTGACCACCAATGCCAGTTGGTTATCTGCTGATAAATTAAAATACACTTACTGGCAGAATTATTGGCCCACTTGCGGTTATTCCACGCAAGTCCATGTATAGGCCAGTGAAGGAACAAGTTGTAAAGTGCGTGAGAAGCGACGCTACCGCAGCCAGTTCCTTCGAAATCTTGTCAAGAAAAGTGAAGTTGTAAACATACTAAAAAGTCCTGACGTCTAGTTAGGGGGGGTTGAAGGAGGTTTGTAATAATTTACTGGTATTTTGGAGAGCTCTCCCACCTTCTCTGTGCATTTAAGGGGTTTTTTTTCTTCTATTCATCTATTGGATAATTTAACTTTATTATTTAGCTTAATACGGTTAGTTTTCTATCAAAAACACAACCAAAGCTTTTTCTACTATGACCACTTTGCTGTGATCACTGATCAGGTATTTAATATGTACCCGGGGGAATAATAGATAGGCCAATGAACACCTTAATGAAAATAGTTCTGCCTATTTGCTTAACATAGAGAAAAAGTAAACATTCTCCACCTTTACTGTAGGCATGGACTAATAGCAAGTTAGCAATGCTATAATACAGTCAAACCTGGATATAAGAGAATTCTAGGGACCCAAAAATTTATCGCTTATAAAGAGTTTATTTTCCCTCATGGAAAGGTAAATTTGACCTGGAAATCGTTCTCTTATAATATCTACTAGAAAATATTTTTCACAACAGGCAGAGGGTACCTATACCTATTATCATGTAATATGTATTGTAATGTTGTATACTGTTCAACTTGGATATAAGAGAACTCGAGGTCCCGGAAATTTTTCCTCTATATCCAGGTTTCCTCTTATAAAGAGGTTATATTCCCTTGCGGAGAGGTAAATTGGACCTGAACATTGTTCTCTTATATCCAGGTTATATCTCTTATACTGCATGTACAGTATGAAGAATGTTAAGTTGACGGATTTACACCGGGTTATAGTTATTCCACAATTTTGTAAAGTAGATTTGGTAAAAACACACACACATGTCACTATATTCCCCAAATAAAAATTTCGAACTGGCGCTTCAAGCATTGTGTTGAAATTAGTTCATCGCTTCCACACTAGGGTTAATCAGTATGCTGTGTTAACAGCTGATAATAAGTTTCAACATTGTTATAGTACCTATGTTTCTCCCTCGGACACTCGGCCTCGATAGCGCAGTAGGCAGCGCGTAAGTCTCATAATCTTAAGGTCGTGAGTTCGATCCTCACTCGGGGCATATTTTTAATTGTATCAAATTATTTTTTAAAGATTTTTGATTCACACATGTAGTAAAATATTATTATTATTCTTCTTAAATTGTCAACTCTCGAAATTAATCTCTTAACATAAAAAAAAGTAAATGTACCTAGGTACTTTATTTTATTAAATGTGTTTCTTTGATTTATAGACAATTATTAGTGGGTAGCGCAGAATTATAGGACTTTTACTTGAATATTCCAATATCTTACATATTTTCAATATTTTTAATAATATGTAGGTTGTAGGTATATACATTTTCGACAGTTTTGAAAATTTAACTTGAGAATGTGTCAATTTCTGATAAAACTTCCTCAATTGTAATAGAAAGTCTGTAATGTTTACCTATATCAGTTTATTTTCCTAAAGTGATTTTGTATTTATCCTTTCGTTACGGAAGAACGGGTAACCAGTTAAAAAAAAAGTCATAACAAAAGTGATTTTTTTTAAATATCTAAACTGTGTTGAAATTTTTTTGTCAAATAGTTAAGCCGGCCGGCCGGCTTAACCATCCATTAAACTAGCCCATACATTAACGGAGAATAAGGTTGGACGGTCTCCAGACTGCATTTATGAGAATGGACGGCATCGGCAGTTCGAGACAAAACTGTAAACAACAGGTAAGAATTAACATGAATTTTTAGTTTCATACAATTTTTTAAGAAAATTTCATGTCATCTTATGTAATAAAATGATTCTTTGTTTGTGTGTGTATGTTTAGAACGCTAGATCTCGAGTACCGCAATTCGGATTGAACTGAAATTTTGCAAGGGTACCAATTTTCAAAAGTTGACCCTTAAATGAGCTTCTTCAAATACTAGCATGTCTAAGCATATCTCGCAAAGTAAAAGTCCGATACATTTTCATTTGTTAACCTGTATTAGGTACCTACCTAACGTGGCTTTGCAAAGAACCCTTACAATACTACACTGCTTTCAAGTACACTGTATGTTCTAGAAATAGAAGTACTTACGAGATGAGAAACAATAGGTGGATGATAAAAAATGTCGCGCTTTTTTAATGAATGAATCCAAGCACCTCATAAAAAGTTCTTTTGAGCGACATACTCGTATACTGTGATATATGAACATATTCAGGAGGAAATACTCATGGGTAATCTAGGAATCTCTGTATCTAGTATTTTGCATATTGTGTAAAAACAAAGCCCCGAGCAGGAGGACAAGGGGGTGGGAAGCCGCGTTGCGTCAGCGAAAACATGTATTAGGTATTCAGCAGAGAATTATTTTTAGAGTTTGCAATTCAGCATCCCCCACTTTTTCTCGGAGAAAAATAAAGTTACTGAAACTGTAAAATTCTCTAACTGTATCGACCGGGCGGGCGCAATACCTCAAAGCAAATTCAGAAAGCACAACGAGGGGAGATAGAACTACTTTCCCCATCGTATGAAAACAGTACTGGAGTATCTTCAGTCAGGCTGATGCATCCTGCTCCAAGCAAAATGTGACTTTTCGAGTGATTTTTATTTTTTTAATTTTCGCGTTTACGAGGTAGGCAAATGTTTACTATGCTGTAATTTTTTTTTTTTTTCTTACCGGTGTATGGCGAAGGTGTGACTATTTGCTTCACTGAATGGAAAATATTCTGTCATAGTTGGTGTTTTTTTGTGAGGAAAATAAAGGTTAGTTCCATAGATAATATTAGTTAAAACTATCTCTCGCAGATTTTCACAGGAAAAAACTATAAGTTACGCCTACATAGCTAGCTTTACTGTATGTATGTATAAAAAATTAACAAAGGTATCTTCTTATAAAAATGAAACATAAAAATACTATAGTAGTTCTAATAGCTTTAGGTTTTTAGGCAATAAAAACTACCTCCTTAAAAATGGTTATGAGAGAGTAAAAAGAATCTTTTCAGATTCCACAAAATTTGTCATTACACGCGAGTTTTAAGAAAAAAGTAATTAATAACCGTAGTTCATCAGATGGGCGAAAATGCCATTAAAAAGGTACTTTTACCTGATAAAGGTAATAAAAACCATCACTTGGGCAAATTAAAAAATCAGAGACACACAGGTACGTAACTAGGCTATTAAGCACCCGGGGCAAACACCTATTAATTGTTCTTAGAATTTAACTTTTCGGGCTTTTCTTGCAGCAAATGTACTGACAATTTCACTGAAGCATAGTTTTGAGACTACCTGGTGCTCAATGGAAATAATCCTTAGGTTTGTCAGCCTCTGTGATCCTGTCAAATTCTGTAAATATTTTTTTTTTTTTTTTTTTAAGTTTGATAAAAATTCTTTCATTCGGAGCCACTGAAATCGGAATTGTCGAGAAGATTTGTAAGGCAATTGTTATGTTTGGATATACAATAAAATTATACATCCTCTATTTTGTTCACGCACACAAAAATTTCAGAAGATCAATTGAATTGGCTGTTTGGATATTTGGTACTAAATCCAAAGCATGATATTTGAAACTTTCCACTTCGTTTGACAATTCGTCTTTGCCCGTGTTGGCGCCCCCAACAACTGGCGCCCGGGCTCATGCCCCCCCCTAGGTACGTCCCTAGAGACAGTTTTTTTTTATTCAGTGTGACTCACAAGTTAGTCTGGCATTATTTTAAACTTGTGATTTTTATTTATTTATAAATATTATGTAATTATGGTATTTACTTCTACTCCCATGAGACTTGAGGGGAAGAGAAATAAAATAAGTATTAGAATCAGTTTTTTAAAGGTAAATCTTCAATCTTTAACTAATGAAAGGCAATGTCTTGTATGTATAGTAGGGCTAGGAATAATTTATAAAAGGCCATGTCTTGGGTTCATAGTAGGGTTAGGGATGATTTATAAAAGGACATGTCTCGGGTTCATAGTAGGGTTAGGGATGAATTTATGATTTATAGTCATGTTTTTTTCCCATGTAGAAATTAAACGATTACGTTCAAGTGCTGTGTATTTTCGTTCTCACAGATGCCACGAAACTTCCGGTCTTCCACCCTGATGAAGCCCCTGGTGGTGCTGGCCCTGCCAGGCATGTATCTCTTCTACAAGTACAACCAGTACAAGCGGCAGCAGCAAGAGCAGAACAAGAGGAAAGTGACGGAGCGGGAGCTCGACCACTTGAACCAGAAGATAGTAAGTCCCTGCACACAACATTTCCACTTATGGATGCACCTTCTATTTTGAGGTTTAATTAACCGAACGGAGTGAGGTTCTGTTCTAACTTGGGTACTGGACGATTTGGCTTTCGTTTGTCTGTTCCGTGATAACTCTCAACTGGATTTTTCAAATGTTCATTGGATCATTGGGGTACTAGAATTTTACCTATCGTTTTTGGCCCGATTCAGGCCACCAATGTGAACCAATCAGGAGGAAGTATTGTGTCCATAATTGGCAGTATATTTTTCAGTGTTCTCATTTACGAATGATAACAACAATTAAAAAAGGTCGAACAAATCCCCTTGTTAAAATAGTACGCGGGGACGAAAATTTTTTTTGTGGCAGGTTGAGAGAGGAGAGAGGTTCATTCAAAGAGTACTCATTTCGGTGATCTACAAAAAAAAAAATAATAATAATAATAAAAAAAAAAAAAAATAACCGGCCCACATTTGGGGCTTTTTTCGATTTTTTACCACGGTGCAATTTTTTACCTTTTAGCCTTCACGATCACAAAATTTCATTACTGAAATCAAATTTAATTTTTAAACGTTTCTACAAAATTTCAAATCAACAGATAAACGAAAGCCAAATCGTCCAGTACCCAATTCAAAACAGAACCTCACTTAGTGAGGTTAATTAAAGAGAATGTTCCCATGAATTTAAAAATCTCAAGGTCAGGCGTTTTTTTCTGGATCAAAACCCTGGTCACACAGTCTTACAAGTCCACCCACCGCCAGTCAAATTCCGCCACTGGCGGCTCCAAAAACTACTTTTTAGATGAAATTTTCATTGATGCATCGATTTTATGTACGGTGGGGGGGCCAATTTTCACATCTTTTTCGATATCTGCAACTGTTTGGCCAAGAACGCCACTATCAATTGTAATCCACCAACATACACTTTTCGCCGGATAGTGGCGTTTTTGGCTAAACGGTTTGAAGATATCGAAAAATGTAAGAGAATCGATCCCCTATAAATTATACATAAAAGCTACGAATCTTATGAACTTTTGTCTAAAAAAGTACTTTTTGGAGCCGCCAGTGGTGAAATTTCGACTGGTGGTGGGCGGACTAGTTAAATTGCGAGATATCGAAAAATTCATAGGAATAATGGCCCATTAATGTAAAACCGACGAATCCACGAAACTTTTATCTAGAAAGTAGTTTTTGGAGCCGCCAGTGGCGGAATTTGACTGGCGTTGGGTGGACTTATATGACCGTCTGACCAGGGTTTTGCCCCAGAAAAAACGTCTGACAGTGGTTTCATTCATGTACTCGATGACGTAAGACTGGGGTCCATTTTACGTTTTTCATACGCCCGCCACGAGTTAACGCCCCAGCTGCAGCCAGGCTGACTGTGCTTTTCAGTTTCTAGGCAATTCCGCATGATACCTAGAGGCTGAAATTTTTGAACATTATCACGTAAGAAATCAATCCTCCACTTCTCAAAGAACTTTCAAAATAAATGATCAAGTTACTTCAGATTCAAAAATTATTTCTAATGCGTTTGCTCATCACTTCTAATCTGTGTTTAGTAATTCACCCTGTGACTACACTTGTGAATCCCTCCTCTCTTCAGAATCCTCACCCAACACTGATTCATCAACACATATTCTACCTTCCCCTTCTACTGCACCAATTCTACCTTCCTGTTCTTCTGTACCTATTCTACCGTCCTCTTCCTATTAGTGTGTGTGTATGTGTGTGTGAGAGAGAGAGAGGAAAAAGAGAAAAGACTGAAGATATAGTGAAAGGGATGGGATGCTGAAAGAAAGAGAGCGAGAAAAATTTAATGTAATTCGTTTTCACACCAAGATTTGAGAGAAAGAAGTATTGGAAGTGTGTGCAAGAATTTTTCAACCTGAAGAGAGGAGAAGCTGTTGTTTTCCCTTTAGCCCTCAGACCATAACCAATATAGGTATAAATGGTCGTTCGTGCCGTGTTAGAATATTGAAATACATAATAAGGTATACAGAGTGATTAAAAAGTAGGTAGGTAAATCCGTTTACTATAAATATTATGTACCAACTCTATAACAAAAGGTGCGAAAATGCTTTCGAACGGAGTGACACGCCCTTCGAGTTGAAAAAATATATCCATTTTTTTAGTTTTTAGTAGGGACAGAAGAAAACCAGGGACCAAAAACTTCCTGAGGCATGAAACTCCAAACTTTAGGTATATTTTCGTCTATACTTTCTTTGTGTATTCATAACACAATCATAAAGCGAACATGATGCAAATATTTTTTAAGGGCAGGTCAGCTCATGGACTATCATGGACTTTTTGACCTGTGGGAAAAACAGGGATTTGGCCATCAGTTTTAACAAAGTAAAATGCCCCACTGCAACTTGACCTTATCTGAGAGTCCATTAGGTGCCGGACTGCCGGACGAACCATCTAGTTTCGCCAGACCCTGTATAATAATATACTGTCGTTCTGGTATTCAAGCATTGATTTTTCCACCTCCAAACTTACTTCCGCCATCAGATAGCCATGCCTAGGCTCCTCCATCGTGAAAACCTCCTGGGCCGCCATTATATTTCTCTTCCTTCCTCATTCTCTCCCCTTGCCTTACTTCCTCCCTCCTCCTTTACTCGACCTTTATCATGTTTGCTCAGCCTTCTTCCTCCACTACGTAAACTTTATGATTACAATTATTTCAAAGTTATACGCCTGTCGTATAGCGACTAGGCTGTGAGCTCCAGGACATAAAAGTTAATTAGAAACTGTCCAGGATACAGGCAGGATACTTGCAGCCTGCTTCAAGTTTCAAAACTTTTTTTCTAGTTTCTAGTTCTAGTCATTTTAAAGTTTTAACCCTTCGAGAACTTTTCAATTTAGGTTGAAAATAAGATTATTGGGTTTAAAGGTACAAATAAACCGAGTGCACTTATACTTCCAAGAATATCCTGAATAGATGGTCCTATATTAAATTAATGAACCGTTGTTGATTTGAAATGAAAAGAAGTATTTTCTTAGAAAATGTTTTACACTCAGAAGAGCTTTCCACCCAGAGTGAGCTTTTTTTTTAACTTTATTAGGAGGACAAAGTACAATCGTAACAGTATAAAATTAAGAAAAGAAAAGAAAAAAACAAACAAATGACAAAATAAATAAGTAAAAAAAGAAAATAACAATAATGTCCTACCTAAAGGGCGGGGTTATTGCCTGTGGCAAACTCTTCCACCCAACCCTTTCCACTAACTTTTTCACTAGGTATCCATGAAATAGTATATGGATTACAATATTCGAAAAAAGAAAACCAAACTGCTCCCAAATTGGAATTCGAAGTCACGTCTTTATTCTCGTAGCTCCTAGAAGTCTGAAACGACATACAATCAAATTTTTAGGTAAAAATTCTCCAGAAATCCTAATCTGTTCCTTTGAAAATTAACAACTTATGAACCAAGAATATTTTTTTTACCTGTTACCTACTTTCCCAAGGCAGAGACTAAAAGTGACCAATTTGTACAGTGCAAGAAGAGTGAAGATAGCAAAAAAATGTAGGTAATAAAATAATGAGCAAGAAGAACCCTGTCCAAAAACCCTTTGCTGTTTCCTGTAATTCTAGAAGTTGATAGGAAGGAAGCTAGACTTCGTGTATGAAATTTGACATGAAATCTTTGTGAACTTTGGCCTTTCAGATTTTTCAATTTATTTTCCACTAAGGGTTTTGCTTTCTCTTTAGTTTTTTGGAAAAGGTTACGGATATTTTTTTTTGGAAACTCCTAATAATAATTCGAAGATATTACTTCTGATAAATTTCTAATATTAGAAAGTATTGTGTTCGTTTTAAAAAAAAATATAATACATGTATTATTTTGCTCCGATTTCAATTTTATTCATATTTCTGGAAGTTTCATAACCTCCCGAGCAACTTTGGTTTTGTGTCTGTCTGTCTGTCGGTCTGTTAAGTACATTCCTTGAAACGCACAAAAATGTGAAACTACTGAACGGATTTCGACGAAATTTTGACATATTATAATTTTCATTCTGTAGATACAAAACTGGGACCCCTATGAATAAGTATCAAATAGGGCCACACATAAGAAATACAGGGACAGATGCAAAGAACGTACCTAGTAAAAACTATGTCATACAATTTGCATGCCTATAGGTTTATAAAATCTAATCTCTTCATCATGAAACAACATTCCGGCTCTATAATAGTTTTTGTAAACTAAAAAATTGCGTGATACTTCTCATTCATAAATTCTTACTAACTAACGCCTGTGTTTGGTAGTTTATTTCCCCTTTACGTTCACGGTAGTTTTACTTTATAGTTTAAAATTGTTATCATGTTGGTCTCTTTTTTTTTACCGATGAATTTTCAATATAAGGAATCGGAAGTATTCTGTTCGTTTTTGTATAGATTTTTTTTGTTCCGATTTCAATTTTTTTCATATTTCTGGACGTTTCATAACCTCCTGAGCAACTTTGGTTTTGTGTCTGTTGGTCTGTTAAATACATTCCTTGTAACACGCAAATCTCAGAAACTACTGAATAGATTTCGACGAAATTTTGTAAACATAAAGGAGAGGTATTTTATACGTAAAAAATTAATAGTAATATACCTACACAGTCATGGCCTGCCCTCCAGTCTTTCAGGAAGAGTTAAAAACTTATGAAATTGCGGAGAAAGAATATGTCCTAAAGAAAAACAAATAATTTTTTACATCATTCAATCAGAAAACAGAATTTATTTCATGCTGCAAATCTGTTTTGGTTTCGGCTTTTCCTTGATTGCATCCGGTGTCTCTTTGCTTTCCGATAGTTACTTTGTTTCTCGTACCTTCTCCTGGTGCGAGCAAAGGGTGGAATGGTGTTGGTGGTCAAGTAGTACTTGCCTCTGGCTCTGAAATAACAGGCGGCGAATATTAATTTACAAGTATTCACTTTTTGTTGTTTATCTTTAGTAAGGTTTGTTGAGGTTTTTCTATCAAGGTTTGTATCTTATTATGTGCGCACTGCACTCTGCTATTAACGCAATATGCAATATGCATAGACCAATAGCTGGCGCAGTGTGTGTACGACCTTTCTCGTAGGTATACTCGGAACATATTAATTTCGTTGATATGCTAACCATTTATCATTATTTATTCTAGAAATTCTTCAAATTTACAGTCACTGAAACTATACAATGTACCTATATAGGTTAGTTATTGTTATTATAATATCTGATGTCAGAAAAAAATTCAAGTGTCTCCTATTCATCTGACTCTAAAGATATTTATGAAATTATGGCAATGCTTTCACAATAAAATGCCAATTGACTGATAAATATCTCCTGTTATCTAATTGTAACATTACTTTATCCAACATAAAATTTCTCCTTCATAACCTTAATACCTTTACTATGTTTCCTCGTGTAGTGCCTATAAAAGTGTATCCTAAATAAGTCACATGGAATGGGAGCTATTTCAGAAACAGTTCCAAATTGCGTGCAGTAAAATGGAAAAAGCACAAAAGATATTCGATAGTCTTTATCGAAGAGTTTAGCACACAAAACAACATTTCATCATTTAACAAAAATCTCTGACATTTTTCTTTCCCCCCTAGTTTTGCCCTTAGGGATACATACATAGAAAAATATATACATAGATAATCCATTCACGTTTTACGTGCTGTACGCTTATTAGGATTTGCAGAAAGCAATAACTTTCTATAGAGCATGTCATCGACCTGCATGTTGTTTACAGTAAAGTTCTGAGGAGGAAATATTGAACGTTAAATAGACAGTTTCCTTAGTAGATGGCAAAGTTTATGAAATAGTCTTGGATCGGAAATAAATGCGAGTTTTGATCACTTTCCTGTGAAGTTCTGTTAAAAATGTTCATTAGCATTTCGTCTGGTCATAAAAATGGCTTTATTAGACAATTTCTATGACTGCCGTAAAATAATTTGACATAGACAATGTGCAGTGCATGATATGCGTTTCGGGGAATATGGGTCTCCCTAAATAGGTCCTGTAGAATTTAAATTTGAACCCTGGTGATGCTGGCTATTCCCACCTCCACTCAGGCTGGGTCAGGTTAATTTGAGTAGAGGGTAAAACTCCCATCCTGGTATGAGTATGGGGTTGAAAGTAACGTTTAACCCAAATTAAAAAAAAAATAACTATAGATTCTAAAAGAAAGAAAAGGGAAAACAGACCAGCCGCCCTGTGCAGAGGAGAACACCACTACTTCTATTCAAATTCAGTTAATTTTGAATTTTCCTTGATGATTCAGGAGTTTTGCTGAGCTTTATGTATCTTTCTGTTTTTTTTTTTTATTTTTTTATTTTACGAAGCAACCAACCGTATTTGAAGGGAAATATGCATGATTATCCATTTGTGAAGTCAAAACTTAACTACTGACGTACTGACCATGGTTAAAAAAAAAAATGTTTTGACTGGTCGGAAAAACCGGGATTTGGCCATAACTCTTTCACAAAGCACAGTGACCCACAGCAACTTCAGCTTATATGATAGTCCATGGGGCTTTGAACCTACCCTTAAAATATTTGCATCTAGTCGTGGGACACCCTGTATAAAGAGCAGAAACAATAATAATAGTTTTCTCCATTGACATCTACTGACAGGTAAGAAGTACCTATGTATAGAGTACTACAGGTATTTAATACTTTTCATAGTTTAGTTCTGACATTTTCCCTGAACTTTGAGCGTGGATAATAAATTGCTTTCTACTTTCTCTTTCTTTCGATAGGAAGTGGTGCCGAAACGAAGCCACAGAGCAGAGGAATACACAATACCTTCTCTATCCTACATATTAAAAATTAATGACAGGAAAAGAGGACATGCTCTGATATTGACAGCTTATAAAAACGAACATGACAAAGTGAATTTCTAATGCCGTCTATCAGTGCTTGCTCCATGCTCCATCAATAGCTGAAAGCCATTACACAATGCATGCTATGTATGTACTTGTATTCCTACTCAGGCACAGCGAAGTAGTTTCTCTGCTGCGGGTGACCTATTTACTGAACAATGAGAAAAATCCGGAAACATTCTTTTGTGGAAAAAAATAGAAAAAGTTTAGGTGAGACAACAAGGAGCCAAGGAGTGCATTATCCAGTGGCGGCTCCTGACTTCAAGACTAGGTGAAGACAAATTATACCCAGAAGTATTGAAAAAATAAAATTATTAATTTATCAGATCTTAGTTCTTATGGTCTCATAAACACAGCCCATTGTAAGTTATGGCTGTTTCCCTGCAGAGCATGATTTTCTCTCATACCAGTTTTGCATCATATAAGTTTTTATAGGTACTTTTTTTGGAGAACACTTGGTACTTAATGAATAAACAAGGCCAGCAGAACAATTTGTCAACACTTGAGCTGGTACACAGCCATTCATTTTTCATAAGCCATTCAGGCTTGAACTGTATGGCTGTGGGGCAGGCATTTGCTTTACTTTTTTAGTGGTGGTTATACAATACATAGTAATTGGAGAAATTGGACATCCAGTAATCATAATATCTTTCTTAGACTCATTACTTCTTAATCTGAATGGGGTTACTTTTAATGTTTGAACCCCATGATTTTGTGGGAATCTCATTGTTTCTTTGAAATATTCATCTTAATAAAAAATATTTAGGTATTCATTCATCTTAATAAAAAATATTAACTAAAAGTTGGTAAAACGGAATTAAAATAAAAATATTAGGATTATACCTCAGTAGATAGGTAGGTACAACATTTTAAAGAGGGGTTAGAACTGGGAAGGAAAGAAAGTTAGTTGAAGACTAAAAATTACAATCCAAAACTGCAAGAAAATCCACCACCAGATTACAAAATAAATCTAAGAAAACATACTTACTACAAATATAAAATCAGCTTAAATTTGTGTTACCATTGATGTTTAAATGACTATTTATGAAAAACACAGATATTGCCTTATAATTTTAAGTACCTACTTCACTGGAAGCTGTGTGCTTAGCTACCTGCATAATTATAATGTTATTTCTGACACTGAAAGAAGTACATAGCTACTTCATATTCAACTTGTTATGAAAAGCACAGGTCAGATCAGGTAGGGAAAATGTTTCTATCCTGTATCAAATACTGGGAAATAACTTTATTAATTAGTTACACCAATTAAAAGTCACTTGATTACCGTTGAAACGATTTGAAAATAATCTAATAAAATTTAAAAAGTGCACCACAAGTTTTGTTTACATTCTAAAGATAAGAGATACAATGTTGCCAAGTTAATTTCATAGCTAAATTTCTACAAACTTCAAGAGCTATATTTTAAATTTAAAGAAATCCCTCAAATCATGTAAGACGTATTTATTTATTTGAAAAAATAATACTACACCGCCTGAACAGAATTTTCTCTTGAGAATTTCATTTCAACACGTCTAATTTCATGATTTTTTTAAAAGTGGTTCCATAGTCAGGATCTTAAACAGTACCACCATAGTCCCTATTTAAAAACTTCTTTGAACAACTAGATACCAGATTATCTTATTTGGCTCAATTTCGGTACCTACATTAAATAATTATTTCCGAGATTTGACTTCAATCGAGATGTCCTTTATAAGACTATAGTTGACAAGATACATAAATAGTTAAAATTTATTGGTATCGGCTATCGTTTAGGAACTATGTACAAAACTAGAACCCAAAAAATGAGAAATAATATCCAAAATTCCTGACACAAAATCCTGCTTTCCTAACGCCTACGTTATTATTATTATTTTTTTTTTAATATTACAAGATTGTGCTAGATATGTGAGGCTAAATCATTGACTGGTTTCCTAGGTCTGGCATACTGGCATAATGCTACTGGCAACAATGTTAATATCAAAAACACATGACATCGCACATGGTATGTGGCTTCGTGACATTTCGTATGAGGTCGTGTAGATAATGTAAACTGAATACAACTGAAGACTGTCCTCAGTAGCATATTACATAGATATAGTTCTTGCTTAATATTTCATGATACCTACTTGGAAATACTCAACTCTGATTGGTTGATTCAAGGACAACTGAAGACAATTTCGAATTGTCTTCACATTTGGTGTTCTCCTTGGAAAGTAACATGAAATGTTAAGCAGCATTGATCTATTTTACACAAAGCTTACTCTTTTTTTTTTTTTCTTTGAGTTGGATCAATTGTGCCATGTTCAAGGGATTATGAGTAGTGTTTTCACTGTTCAAAATTAGGTGAAAATGTCTTCAGTGTCTTCACCCGACGAGCCGCCACTGGCATTATCTGAATTGAGTAATTTACGAGGAATGTTTCTAGTTTGGTTGTGACTTTCCGTGTCAATGGTTCTTTCAGGCTTTTGGTGGAGACATCGACTAACAAACGTAAGGTCCTAAACAGAATAGTATCTAATATGAAAAATAGAATCATAATGACTAAAAAAATAGGTTTTTTTTTTTTTTTTTTTTTTTTTTTTTTTTTCTTCTTCAAGAGACCTAATACAGCTCAAAAAATAGGTAAATACTAAATTTCAACAATTTTGAAGAATTCAGTCGAGACTTATGGTGAAACAGACAAACGAAAGCTAAATCGTCCAGTACCCAGGGTAAAACATAACCTCATTGCTTTTGGTTAATTAAGTGGTCAAATTCTCAAATGATGTCATGTATTGGTTGGGATCCGATGTGTCAGTTGTAATACTAACCACTTGAATTTTTTGGAAACTTTTCTATTTTGAACATCAAAGGAGTTGGTATTAGAAGACTTTCAATAAACCGACTACCCACATTAACTTCAGCCAGCCTCGTTGGGCCGGGAATAGCCAGCAGTGGTTGAAACCTACTAGTTTTCACTTTTGTATCCAACGTGCCATCGATGGCGACGCTTGCTTGTATTAAAAAAATTAGAATAGGATCACTTACAAATGACTGACCGCTAGTCCCATGAACTCCGGTCCTCCACTGTCTTCCATCACATCTTCGTGACAGAACCCCTCGGAGAACAGCTTGTAGTCAGGACATCTTGTTGACGGAAACCCAAGCTCATTTGTGATAGACTCAGCGTAGAACCTCCAGGCCCGGTGGTGACTACACGCCACTGGAAAGAAAAAGGAATGATAAGTACTAATAATGATAAAAAAGGAATGATAAAAAAAAAGGAATGATACACTTGGAGGGTATGAGTTAATAAATGAAATCCCATAGGTACTTCAGTTTGCAAGAGCTCAGAAATATAAAAATTAAAATATACAAGATAACAAAACAACACACCCAATGCGAGATCGATAAAGAAAATTGGCTACTTAAGATCGACAGAGTTCAAAACTGATCAGAAAATATAACTGATAATAATAACAGACTTTAGGCGGAACTAAAAAAAAATCCAACTTCTAAGTCCGACAGAATTCATAACTTTTTTTATTGAATAATAATACAATACACAGTTTGAGCACTGAAACAAGGAAACCTAGAAAAATTCCATTGATTCAGCTCCAAATTAAAAAAAAGTTTCAAGTCTCTCAGTCCAGCTTTTCGAGTGCTCTTAATTTCAAATTAATTGGCTGGGATTTGATTTCGAGCCCTTCACTAGTCTAGCGGACTTTATACTTCATTGATTCATAAATCTCTGATTCTAGTGATAAAATAGAAAGTTGAAAATTATGATTGACATTCACGAAGAAGTATTTATTGTGTTCATAAATGACAATATATTTTTTTCAAATAGGCAAATCAACAAGGAAGAAAAATGGTTCCTATGGATTCGGTATCTCTTGAGTTTGCAGTGGCAGTCCCCCGCTTTCCTTCAAGAGCGTCTCCTCTCTATTTACGACTTTCAATCCCCCCCATTAAACCCATGGCCCTGACCTCCTGGCTTAGATTTTTTACTTCCACTCATAAAGACGTTCTCCTTACCCCTGCTGTCTCTGAAACACGCAAGCTGAGTCAGTTTGCACTTTCAAACATTATTGACCTAAACACAATAATTTATCCTAATATAGGCTAATTAGTCCATAGGGTCTTGCACATAATTACTTATTCTGTGCAAGGACTTAGGAACTAAAAGATTGGTACGTATTATTAGGAAGTGAGGCAAATTGTATGTTTGGGTTAAGTTAGGTGAGTTAATTTCAAAGCTCGGATAACCTTAATTGTACCGAAATATATTTTATCAAATACCTATTAGGTGTATAATTTAACTTTCTTTACGTGTGATCTTGATATTTTTGAGATACTATACTTATTATGTTACTCGCAAATATGGAAAATTCTTCATGAAAAATATTTTGTCGAGCATTTTTGAATCAGCTTTATTGTTTAACTTTTTATTAATCCATATTATTTTAACAACCTGAGTAGTTTATAAGGCGGCGGATTCGTAACCAAGAGATAGGTGATTCGAGTCTCAAAAATGGCAAATATTTTCATTAATACAGGACATCGCGATTGTGATTATCACAAATTTAATATTTACTTGACTATTCCTTTTCAATACAAATCTATTCAATTTGTCAGTAGTCCTTCATTCGCCAATTTAAACCAGGTTGTTTTTGAAACATCCAGGAGTCCAGGAGGAATTTAAATAACTAGGAATTTGTCTATTTCTCTGTATCATAATAATAGTGGTACCTATGTATGTACATTGTACATAATGTAATCAAAATCATGAATGAATTAGAGAAGAATTGAAGCAAAAACTCCATAAAGAAAGAAAAATTGGCATCGTAAATTTCCATTATTGTGCATCAATGCAGGGATAATTTTGTGCTCCCACTTTTGTAACAGCATATACTGCATCAGCCCCTATCAGGTCTCCCCCCCTTCTTTTTGGACCCATTCCAACTGTAAACATAGAGGAACAATATAACATGAATTTCCTATTACATTATTTAATTTTCTATTGACAATAATGGGGCGATAAGGCGTTTGTTACTGAAAATTACGATTACGATGTGTCAGTTAAAAATAAATAAAAAATATACGGGCTGAGTGAGAGAGAGAGAGAGCTCTTTATGCGGATCTCATTATTTTATTGGTCGCAACAGCTTTCATTGCCTATATGTAACTTCAATACATATAACATTAATGCGTTTACAAAAATAATCTAGTACATAATTTGGAAGAAGCTATAACACAGAATTGGAACATTCATAGTTTACTAAGTATAAAATTATATCAAACATTTTGACGATTTTTAGTACTAGTGATTTAAAAGTGTGCATTCTTATATCAAGCTAACTGCTAATTTTGCAACGTCAAGAAAACAACTTACTTACTAGCAATACAAAAACAACAGTGTGTTCTACATTAACTCGCTTAAAAATCCGAATGACCTTCATAATCACTCACATACTGATTAATTCGTGAATATGATGGGCGATGGGCCATTTGATTGTGTTTAAAATATTGTTTGTTAAGTCAATTTTTATAGCAATCATGCAATTGGGGTATACATAGAGAGTCAAGGCAACTAAGGGATGATGTAAATGAATAATCTATGCAGTAGGAAGAGGGGTGTTGAACACATCATAGCTCCTATCAGGGGGACTCATGTTGTGCAAGAAAATTTTCCAAGTGTCTGGGCTGTCGAAATAATTAAATTTCATGTCGACACAAGGACGCCGACATCCCAGTGGCTCGACAGGTTATCAGTAATTTTCATCCTCTATTTTGACATTAAAACAAGACAAGGAGTTCATGAGAAGAGAATTTATTAAATTGTGCCCATAATAGAGGAAGTGGGTTGAATAATTCTGCCCATCGAACAGAAACTACGGGGAGATATTTAGAAATAAGATCAGCTATTTTCTTCAATAGAGCGAAAACTTTCGCTCCCAAGTCATTCTTATACATTGATTTCAATAATATAATTCGATAACACTCTATTTGAATGGAGCTCAAGAGCCAAAGTTTGAAAAAATAATTCTTAAAAAACAATAAATCACGTACAAATACTGAAATGAACTATCTAGCATACAGTGAAAATAGGGATATGATTCTCAATCCGAGATTTCTTCAAGTTTCAGGACAAGGTACGTGGGGGGTTTATGTTCCTCTAAATAAGGTAAACTAGTTTCAACAAAATCTCATGCGGTTTTCCTGTCTAACTTACAAAAGTGTTCGATGGAGTTCTTCCTCAAGAGCTGTCTAATGTGACAGCCTGGCTGCACGGGGAACCCTCCATTGGGAAAGAAGTCTGCATGTCCTATCGGCACTGGAAAGCCCAGGATCCCGCCGTCCGTGTGGATCACATCCACGAACTCCGCGTCCTGTCTGGAGAGGTGGCCTTCGCCACTGGTGAAGCCGTACAGGGGGAACGCAGGGTCCAGTCCTGGGGGGATGAGAACATGTTTTTAAAATGAACATGGTTTTTTTTTTATATATTAATATGCAATAACCCCGCCCCTTAGGTAGGACATTTCTCTCTTTTTTTTCCTTCTTGTATATTTGTTTTATCTTTTTGTTTTTCTTTATATTTCATTGTGTTCTACTGTATATATTTTTTGTTCTACCTAATAAAGCTTTAAAAAAAAAAAATATTTATCCCACAAAATATATAAGACCTGTTTGACTGCTGGAGTAAAGGAACTTTCCAGTCTTACCTCGGCAGTATAAACAAGGTATATTCTATTCTATCATGAGCACGGAGAACATGAAAAGAAAGCTTGAGATTTTACTATAGACGGTCGGTTGACCGTACAATAACAATAATATCCCTTTATTTATAGTGCCTGATTAGGACTAATGAGATCCATTATTCCATCAGTAAGCAAAAGACGTATTATAATGTTCGCAAAATCCCAAATGCGACAGTAACTTGTGATGTCCCGGCTGGGTTTCGAACCCGCGATCTTTGTTATACCAGACCGACGCGACGCGAGGCTCGACGCCTTCACTGCTGAGCTACCGGGATTGATGGTCAGTAACTGTATGAAGTGTATGGTCTCTTGTCCATTCCTTAGTAAAAGTTAAAAAAAAGTTATCATACGAGTATAAGTGTTGTTCACTTTCGTGTTATCACAACTACTCAAACTCCATTTACTAAATCTACTCTGAAACCGGGACTTGAACCACCGGCCTCCAGGTTACAAGTCCGCCGCCATATCGATCAAGCTACTACGGTCGGTTTCCATCCCTTAGTGTGTAGGTACTATAAAAATCCGGAAGAGTTAACAAAGAAGTTCACATTACCTGTGATGCGCGGTAACTTGCCAATGCCCAACGCTTTCCCTGTGAAGCCAGCTATCTCTGCCCCGAGGCTGAACCCTATCACGTGCATCCTCTCCATGGCGTAGCCACGGTACACGAGGGACCGAATGAAGGCTGCAATGAAGTGGCCGACAATGTGGGTGTTGGTGGCAGCATTGGTGTACCAGGGAAATGCCGACAGCCCACTCCAGTCCACCAGGATAACGTTGAAGTTGCCTCGTCTCAAGTAAGCTGGGGACCGACGACCATGGAGGTTAAACCATACTTCATGCCCACTTCCACAGGGTCCTTGTCTTAGGAGATGAGATTACCTATTACCACGGTAGCCTAAGAAGTGGACTGTATAGTTGTAGAATAAAAATGTTTCGAACATTTTCAAAACAAATAATGTACCAAGCAGTGAATCCAACTAAATAAATGGAAGGGCAGAGTGGAAGTAAAAAAAAAATTATGGACTTTTTCTGTACTAGGCGCCATTTTGAATTTGTTAAACCTCCCAGGGGTTATAAAGCTTTAGTGCATAATCAATTTTGTCTATTATTCTCTCGTGGAGGATGGCGATAGAAGGGAAAATAAAGTGTTCGCATATTTTAGCAACATATTACCAGCATCAGTTTTCTTATACCTACTCTCCTTGTATTTATACTGAAATCCGAGAGCTGAATTATTTAGTTAAGCAGTTTTATGCCGAATTATACTCGTATATTTATATATAATGCTGTTCCAAAATATGTAATAGTTTAAAGTTGAAACTATAAAATATTGTGAAATTGAAGTTTTTAGGTAAAAATAAAGCCTAGATGATTTTTCATTTTTAAATATAGATAGGTAATTATTAGTTTGTTCCATAATTTTCGTCTTCAAACACTTAGTATGATAATTAAACATAAACACAGTTTATAATTATGAAAACATCTTCTAAATTAGTTCAAGATAATATATAAAAAGCATAAAATTAGTTCAATATGAATATTCAACTAGTTGCTTTTTCTAACATTTCATGGAGAAAATGACATTTTGAGTTTAGAAAATCCAATTAGGCAAGTAACCCAACAAGAGAGCAGTTCTTAATGAACTTAAAAGTGAACTCACTCTTTACGATATGGAGACAGCTCTCTTGATTTTAATTTTCCTTTTTCAATTTTATTTTTTACTAAAGTGTCTCATTTATAAAATTAAAATTCCGGTATGCACCCTTACTGTCGAGATAACATTTGGGATATTTCTGCCTAATGTTTTTTTATGAGGAAGGTAAAACAACATGAAAAAATCTTCTTAAGAGTACCTACCTACTTAGATAAAATTTTTTCTTCTATTTCTCAATTTTCACTCCAGAAAATTTCAGAATACAGCTTTCAATAAATTTCTATTGATGTTGGCTTATTTACCTAATTCCTCAGATTTGGCTGTCATAATACAAAGTTTTTTTTTATGTATCTATGTAAAAGAAAGATAATAGAGGTTTCTTTATTCATTGACACAAAAACTGTAACTATTATAATAATGAAGCTATTACTAGGAACTTTGTATTAAGACTCATAAGAACAAGGATTCCAGGCGCGGCCGGTGCTAAGGAGCTGCGGAACTGCAGCACCCCCAGACAAAGAGAAAGTAAAAAGAGTCCCAGTCCCAGCTCGTACACAATAAAAATAATCACACATGCATAATTATTATGATTGGAATGTTAAACAAACTGAAACTCTTTAGATACTGAAAGAACGACTCTATAAATCCCATTTTATTAGTCTGTCCATTAGTCTGTCCCGGTAGCTCAGTGGTAAAGGCGGCACTCTGTGAGTCCAGAGATTCCAGAGGTCGTGGGTTCAAAACCCAGCCGGGACATGACAAGTTATCCTCCCATTTGAGATTTTACCACATAATAATATGTCTTGGACTTACTGCTGGATTCATGGGACTTTAATAGTATTAATCGGGCAGTATAAATAAGGCAATATTATTATTATTATTTTATTCTGGCTTATGTGGCAGCTGCCCCAAAACTTTTTCAAACTTTTTCCAAAGTTTCAACTCACCATCCTTCATGGTGGTGCCGCTCTCCCCATTGGCCTGCTCGGTGAAGCCATGGATGTAGAACACGGTGGTCAGGGCGGGGTCCATGTGGGAGGCCCCTAGGTCCATGCCAGGCCCGGGCCTCAGCACGTCGGGCGTGTGGGCATTGGCCCTGCAAGGGCAAGACGTGAGCGAGGATTTACTGTGGATTTGAGCTCAGTTTTTCTTCAATGTAACTACTATAAAGATGAATTTTTTTGAACAGTCATTTTAAAATTAGTTAAGAGCACGTGAAAATACGCAAAAAGGATTTTCTTCAATATATAATTTCAAATATATTAAATACATAATTATACTAACCGCGGTGCGGCTAGGCCTGCGGCGCGGTGCGTTTACCGAGGCATGGCCGTGCTGGTAAAAGAAAAATATCGGGTAGTTATGTATTGATAGTTAATTTTTCTCACTTCATAATTATGGCCATCAAGTAGGTGCACAAATATCGCCTCTGATAACACAAAGAGGCGTAAACAGCATTTTCGAAATTTTACAGGAGAGCCAAAATAAGTTTTCTTGTGCATAAATTTTCTGTTCACGGTAGGAACATTATCACTTCCCTGTACCCGTGAATGACCATACGATTTTTTTTCTGTTGCCAAATTTGATTATTTAGCTGTGACTATCGATTTACGCCTATTTGATTTGTCTGAAAAAGAGAAAATGAGGGATACGCCTGATTTCAATTTTTGTTGCATCTTTTCTTTGGATTATAATTGGATTACGTCTATTTGTGAGAACAAAATATAGCACAAGTAGACTCAATCCAAGCAATAAAACCGATTTCAAAAATTTGTGGTTTACGCCTCTTTGTGTTATCAGAGGCGATATGTATGATTATGTAATCATCTCTATGTGCGACACGAAGGGTGGAATTAAAGATAATCACAAAGTAAGTAATATGGTAAAAACATTTCTAAGAATAAACATAGTATTTTATAATTCAGACCCTTTTTCATTGTCCTAATTTGCGAAGGATAAAAAAATGAAAAAATGGTCGAACAAATCGATCTTTCTTTTGTTCTATAGTACCCGGGAATAAAGAAATACTTGTGAATGGTTAAAAATGCAGGAAGGTTCAGATCAAGGAATTCTCATTACAGAAATCTATGTGGTCACAAACTCAAATTAATGAGGAAAAATTCATGTGCTGGGTGGGATTCATACCAACGGATCCCTACGCTACCTGGATTACCAGACGTTAACCACTTGACTAGCGGGTTAACCACTTGACTATTAGACTAAATGCGTTTAAACTCTCTCGTAAACCAGACACCTAACTGATTTTGATGAATTTTTGTATGTTATGCGTTATACCCTTTTCCATAGTGCATATGGAATTTAATGGATAGATTATGGTTGAGCTCTGAAAACTCGACATTTTGGAAAACAAATTGCAAAAATAAGATCTTTTACTTGCCGCTACAGGATTTTTTGTAGAATTTATAACTTCTAAAAAACACTTCTTTAGAAAAGTGTTTTTTCAGGAGAATCCTTTTAGAACTTATAAGGATACAAGGGATTAAGTAAAAAATCTCAGAGTATTTATCGATAATGGAAAGTTGAAAAAAAATTATCGCCAAGTGTATGCCATGTGAAACATTCACAAAAAAGTATTGTGTCCATAAATGGCGGGGTATTTTTTGTTGTTGTTGACAAAATGGGTGTTTGACTTGTCAGTAATTAATGTCAACTGCGCAAAAAACTGCCGAGATAAGTTAGTTAATGCATATTTTCTACGTACCTGTCTTACCTGGTAAACAGCAAGAAGGTAATGTCGTCTGGTTCATTGATGGGACAACAATAGGTGCATTTCCCTTTAGGTAAGAATCGGAAACTGTAGGGTAACGAAGCTGAAAATGATAGGTAACAGATTTATTATTATTAGTAGTAAAGAAAGAGAAGATCCTACTTTTCGAAATCATTTTCTATTTTCAATCGTGCAATCCTGGTTGATTTGAAATTTATTCGGAATAAGAGAAAATAACTTACGTTGGAGTACCTACACAAAAAAAATATTTTTTCACATTAAATATAGACTTTAAATTTCTCATGTAAAAACGAAGGAAAACCAGACACCACAAATAGATATTACCTAAATATTTTGGTAAAACAAATAAACATCGAAATAATTAAAATAATACATACTTTTTTCTTCGCTACAAAAGTCGAGAAAATTGTCATTTAGGTCGAAAAACAGACCCTTCCTCAAGGCAATACTTGAGGAAGGTCATAACTCGAGGACGGTTTGGAATTTCTGTTTTTCCTGCATACGGAATTTTTAATTGGGGTCGTCTGTAGTCGATATTTTGCTAAGTCTAAACAAAACGGACACACACACACAAAGATATCAAGACACAAATTCGCCCATATTTCTCTTTTATAAATAAAGAAGATTACAGGTACTTACCCCAGTACATAGTCATGGTTGTACATAGAAACACATTCATGACGGCCATTGAAAGGATTATTTTTAAAGTTTTTTCTTGATTAAAAATAAAATCAAAATATAAGGGGATTAAATATTTGAAATATTATTTTAATTTTTGACAAGGCATACTCATTAATTAAAATCTTATTTGGCAAGGATTAGCAAAAAAAAACTGAAAACATAGTTAGAAAACGAGACTTGATAAGGCACTTGCCTGTCTATTATTTACTGAAGATTCCTAAGTCCTTACAGGTGGAACACTTATTGTTTATAAAATCTAATGGTTTTATATTATAAACAATGAAATTAAATATCTGGTATATCAACTCATCACAATTCACAATCTAATGTAATTGTATTAGTGCTTATTCTTTCATTTTTCATGACATTGAGACACTATGACATCTACTTCAATCATTCTACAAAAGGTGCCACTTAGAGTCGTAGTTACTTCTTCTAAAACACTAATTATAAGATATACATTTTTTTTATTACATAAGTACATCATAATATTTATAATTTACTCGTATATTATTAATTTAAAACCTAGTTTTAAGTGTTCTATTCGTATTTTTTCACAGCCTGATATAATTCCCGATTTTTTTTATAATTATGTACAATGCATATAGTAGTCCAAACATAACCACTATATCATCCCAAAATTAAAAGTTCAATGGACTTTCATATGTTGGAAAACTTATGAAAGCTCTAAGAAATGTTGTCCTGGGATAAACGAGCTATAAGCTATGAGTACCTACTGTAGATGTCTGATTCCTGCAAAAGTAAATTTAATGTTCCTGTACTTCACCCTTGGATTCTATAAATACGTTTCTAGCGTGGGATTTCCTATTTTCAGAGAAAATGGGACTTTGCATAATGTTCCCAGAATAGGTTTCCCGGAATCTCATTGGAATGGGGTAGACGCAAGTAGGAGTGACTCCTTTTAACTTGTTATGTCGTCAATGAGGTCAAATCCCTACTTCCTCGCATCCTCAGTGTACTCTATCCACGTTCCTAATGAAGATAGTGAACATACATAAAATAATAATTAACACATTTTAAATAATTAAACTCTGAGAGAGAAAGAGAGCTGAGAGAAAATTTTAGGTACCTATTAGGGCTCCTCAGAAAATAGATTACAAATAATTTTAGAACGGAAAAAACTGGCACCATGAAGAATATAGGTAATATTGTATATTTTTTTATTTATTATTTCACTGTATTAAAAAACGACAGTAAAAGATTTCACAATTAAAAATAAACAAAACAAATTATTTTCAGTTTTCAGTATTAGCATTAAAAAAATAATTTCATTTATGGATTGGTTCAGTATGGTTTGCTATCAATCGGATCTCCGGTTAAAAAATCAACGACACAAGCTACTTTGACTTGATAGTTTTTTACTGCAATCAAATCATCTGTTGAGGCATCCATGGGGTACTTTGATGGTGTCCTGAAATCAATGTGTCAAGGAAATAAATCCATCCAACAGCTATTGAATTAATTGAGGCTCGTTCACAGTACAAAGTTTTGAAATTCACAAAGCCCAGAGAATTAGTCGCAATACATGTATAATTAACCGAACGCAGTGAGGTTCTGTTTTAACTTGGATGCTGGACGGTTTGGCTTTCGTTTTCTGTCTGTTTGTCTGTCTGTTCCGCGATAACTCTCGACTGGTTTCTTAAAAATTGTTGAAATTTAGTAGGTATACAAGTACCTATACGTGTTCATTGGGTCCTAGAATTTTACTTATAATGTTTGGGCCAAATTAGGCTATTAGGGGCGCATGAGGGTCGTTTTTACACTTCACAGAACTACTAGTAAATAACACGGGAAGGATTTCGGTGATTCCAAATAAAAATAAATTATATTATTTACACACCTTGGTTCTGGCCTCAGTAACTTGGAGGTCGGTGGTTCAAATCCCAAGCATGGTGTATTTCATGAAGTAGGAGATGTTTAGTACTAGTATGATAATATTCAGCCTCCTCACACACTACTTATTACTCTGTTTTAGAACAATATCATTGCTAGAGATTGATTAGGTTCCTCTGCCCCCACATCCTTTAAAACTTGCCTGATGGTTAAAGATAATGATGGACACATGCTGAGAAGAACAAACTTTATTGAGATGCTTATTGCATGATTGAATTTATTGACAAACTCGTCCTAATTGCACGATGCATTGTGGATCCCATGGGATATTATAGGAATCATGTCATTCTTCCCCAGGCCTAATTGATTGAAGATCATGATCAAACTGTGCCCGTGTGATACCAATTCTTCTCAATCTGAGGGTCAAGGGTTCAAATATCTTTCTCGGCAATGTTTAAGATCTATTATTTTTTTTTTTTGGTATACGTTTATACCTATTAAATATTAATAAATAAATTCCTTCCATGACATGTCGTTCAATGGTAGGTAGGTATATCATTATGAAGTTATATTCTTGTATTTGGTTAAAATTTATAAGTTTATTTTGACTTTTTCTTCTTAGATTCAGCTGTCCAAAAGTGAAATCTTAATATTTATATAAATGAGAAATATGGGCGGTTTTTGTATGTACCTTTGTGTGTCCGAATTGTTGAATAAAAAAAACTCAAAATTCTAAAATTCGCAAACGTCTAAAATTTTAAAATTTGTGTGTGTGCGTGTGATGTATGTGGGGTGTGTGTGTGTGGGTGGGTATGATGTATGTGTGAGAGTGTGTGTTTGGGTGTGATGTATGTTGTATGTGTGTGGTATGGGTGTGGTGTATGTGGTATGTGTGTGATGTATGGGTGATTTGTGTGTGTTTGTGTGTGTGTGATGGCTTGGCGAAGCTGGTGCAGTTAATTAGTTTCAATCATAATATTCTGTAAGAACACAAAACTGATAGTTGTATTACTCCCAAACCCTCAACACCAGTAGTAGTAGCCAGTAGGTAGTATCAGGAAGCTGAATTCCAGCCGCTGCGAAATCTACTGATTGCGAATCTATTGTTTGCTGACACAACATCTATCTATCACAGCAGTCATGACTTGACAAAAATCTACTAAATTTATTAATAAACCAATTGGTAAGAACAAATGTTTCGTCCTAACCCTAAGGTTGCGTTTACAAACAGTAACACTAATCAATATTGATCAACGTCTCATAGTATTTTTAGTGTCATATGTAAATGTACTTCATTAACACACCAACAGCACAAATCGGCTATTGATATACGTATCCTAAAAGTACTTATATCCCACATTCTGAAATATGTTAGTACAAAATGAATTTTAACATTAAATTTCTTTACTTCATAGGGTCCTAATTTCCCTCGAGTGTCTCAAGTGTAAAAGAATGGATTTGTGTTTCAGGACAAGTTGCTCACGACCCTGGAGAAGAATGACTCAGACATACCGACCTCTCAGGACGATGAGGTGAGTCGGGGACACGGAGGTGGCTTTCAGGTTGGGTGGAAGAGCTGACGGTGAATCCAAGTGCATTCTAGGGCTCGAGTAGCTACTAGAACTTTTTTACTTTAAAGATTTTATTATAAAGTTTGACTATCTTTACAAGAGCCGTATTTGGTAATATGTAATAATAATAATCATGGATCAACCACTTGGAATCATGTGGACTTTTCTTTGGGAAACAAATTTTTAAGCCTAGAGTAACATATACTCGTACATCAAATCAGTGTACTTTTTCATGTAAAATCACGTGGCAGAATTAGTTTTTCCAAATTTTACACGTGCGGAGTGCGGACCTACAGCTAGTGTTCAGACGAGGTTCTCGGAAGACTATATTTTGATTACGAGCTGTATGGGCAAACTTGCGTCAGAACTACATACTAAAATTCAAGTCTTTATCTTTACCCTTAAAAAGATAAAAAATCAGTTCCGGGACTTTTCGTACACTTTGTATACATATTATACTGGTTATTAAGACTAGTACCAGACCGACGAGGCGTCGCGTCGCGTCGGTATGGAATAATGTCATCCTGTGTAAATTTCTAGGGTAAGTTCGCTAAGGCGGAGATTCATTTATACCTATTTCACTGAATATGCTTTCCTCAGTGTGTCATCTGCTGCAGCGCGAAGGCCAGCATGCAGACCTACCCGTGTGGACATCGCGTGGTGTGCCGCAAGTGCTTCGTCAAGACGATACAGAGCGCCGTGTCCCAGCGTCTGCTGCCACTGCGCTGCGTTATCTGCCGCTCCAAGATCCTGCGCCTCAAGCAGAACTGCGCAGGCGCGATGCCAGAGCGCATGCGCACATCCAAGTCCTGGAGCACCTTCTCCACCTCCTTCTCATCCAGTGTGCCCGCCTCCGCGTCTCAGTACTCCATGTCCAGTGCTGGAGGCGGGGCCAAGCTTCATGTCCCCACCTCCCACTCGTTGTATTCCGTCACCTCGGGGGCCTCCCTGCTCTCTGGTAACACTATTTATGTATAGTTGAAACTAACATTAATTGATATTTATGTATTTAGAAATGAATATAAGATGGTATGTGATAGTTTTCTGTTTATCACAGTACCTATATATGTTACACCATTTATATATCACCGGGATTGTGAAAATAAATTGATTAACAGAAGGTAAAACAAACCAAAGTGGTTTGGTTTGACCTACTTGTCAAAAAAATAAAAAAATAATCCCATCCTATATAGTTGGTCTTTGATGTTAAAATTTGGATGTAAAATAAATTATATCTACCTAATAAAAAAAAAAAAAACCAAAGTGATAAACATATTTCGTAGCCAACACACTTTAAATGACTTTTTACTACATTATCTACTGTCGGTGACCATACTGGCTGTATGGCAAAGTCCCATAATAAGGAGAATAACCGATGCAAAAAGAAAAAGAAAGAAAAGAAAAAAAAAAATCTACTGTCGATAGGAATACACTTTACATAGTATTATTTTGAAATAAATCGGAAGAGAATGCCGTTGGCATTAGCACCGCCCTTGATCAAGTTTTGTTTTATTAATCTCATTTTCTATGTATTGTATATATTCTATGTAAATAAAAACTTGATCCAATATGTTTAATAATTGTCATTTGAATTTGGCCCAGGTGTGTCTTCCGTCAGTTCCGCCACCACTAGCAGCTTCGGCACGTCCTGCAGTGGCTTCAGCAGAGCCCCCGGGGCCTCCATAGTCAGATCCAAGTCCCTGCAGTACCCCCGCCAGCCCACCGGCTCTCTGCGGAAGGCCCAGGTCTCCTCAATGAAAGTGAGTAAGGATATGAAAGTAAGTAAGTCTTGGAGTCATTTGTATCCTGGACTTACCAGATCTATTAAAAAAAACGAACACAATACTTCCGATTTCTGATATTAGAAATTTCTCGGAAGTAATACTCTGAAGTTCAACGATAATCTTCTAAACATCAGAAAAAAAACCATTGATAAGTTTAGTTCCCTTTCAAAAACAGCCACAAAATCACACTTTTTTCTCAGTTTTTCCGATACAAAAGCGGACATTTTATTTACTTGTTGCAAAACAGGACAAAGCAGGCTCGTCCACATGACTTAGGAATGAATTGTTTTCTCTTTTTGAAAACGGCCATGGTCACAAAAGATCTAATTAGGTCGGAGTAATAATTGCCAGATAATAAAGGTCAGCCAATGCTGGTCTACTCCCTGTTTAAGTCCCCCAGCCAGAAAATTTGTCAACAGTCCGAATTTGCAAGCTGTCCTTGAGTTATAACCCTCCTCAAGTATTGTCTTGATATAGTTTGAATTTCTGGCAATATCTGAATTTTTCTAACAAAAGACAGAGTATAAAAAGTAGTGTTGTTCTTGATTTTGTTCAGAGCCGGCTGCAGGAGTTCCGGGAGCCAATCAAGGAGATGGAGGAGAAGTACGACAAGGCAGCCAAGCTGACGCCCATCCAGGAGTTTCAGAGGGAGTTCAGGGTGGGCCGGGATATCTCCAACTCTACAAGAATCCGGTAGTGCTCTAATATGTTTAAATATTTGCTCGAAAGTTACGGGTTAGAACAGTAGAGCCGGAAAAAATTGTTATAGTGATTTGTTTTGTAAGGGATACCTTCCCCCGCACTCGTGTTGATCCAGCACCTATATGGGAAGTATTGTGTCACTTTTTTCCCATCAAAGGGGAGACATACTATAAGATGGTCAAGCTACGAGTGTGGCCTTTACAAGTGTCTACAATAGCTGTTGTTTCATAGCTACGAATATCTTAATTACTATTTTGGATTTCCCCTGAAGAGAGATAGAGAGAGTGTTTTTCATGACATCATCTTGAGTGACGTCATTTTTTGTTCAACCTGCAAATAACGTCATGTTTAATTTTTTTTTTGTAAAAACTCTGTATCCTGGCGGTCTAATCCAGCCGTAAGTTTGCCACGACCAAGTTGCAGAGGTTTACAAAAAATAAAGGTGAAGTATACAAACAACCCCATGACTGAGACCACGTGGTATCTATAGATACATCGGGACTTCTTCAGGTATCTGAAGATAACAAGAAGTCCACGTGGTATCTTCAGGTACCTGAAGTTGTCCGAAGAAATAGTAAGGCAAGGTCACTGAGGTATCTGCCGTTGTATAGTCCTTTTGCTCTCTTCTTAGGTATTCATGGACATGAGTGTGCATTTTGTAGAATTTTGACTGTTTGAGCCATTTCTCTCTAATATTTTCCAACTCTTGGACTCTCATTATCTGCCATTAACTTAATATCAAATTATTTTTATTTCAGATGCGCACATAAAATAATCACACAACTAGAAATAACTCCATCAAGTTACAAAGCTGACGTCAGTACGAAGCGCTTGAGTCGAGTCAACATGCTGGCTTCCGATCAGCAGAAGCACAGAAGTCAAACCTTGTCTCTCAAGAGAGAAAAAGAAAACGTTCAAAACTGCTCAAACACTAGATACAGCAATTCAATGAATAGAAAGTCCTCAGTGGAAAGCAAAGAACTTAATCGAATAGAGTTGGCTAGCAATATTACCAGTAAAACCAAATCTTTAGAGGTCAACAATGAAAAATTGAAAGAAAAAGATGTCAAAACAGATAAAAAGAAAATGAAAGAACTCAGTAAAGCTGAAAAGAAACAGCTCAAAAAACAAGCTAAGGCAGAGAAGAAGAGGTTGAAAGAAGAAGCAAAAAGACTGGCTAAAGAGAATAAGCATGTTAAAAAATAGTCCTCTTCAATCAATCTATCATTATTGGGCTAATGTCTCTTCCGTGTAAAGAATAGAAAAAGATAAACTTCCCTATATAACACAAAGATCACTCTGGTAGTGAGGATTGTTGAGAAATATATTTCTCAGGAAAACCTGCCCATTTCATCAGCTTTTAGGCGACTTTCAGAACATAACTTGATCAATTATTATCAAGGTCGGTCTCAAGCAATATCTATGTTAAACAATTTCAAATGTAAGAAACACATGAGTTCCTTGACACAGATGATTGCTGAGTGGACCCCCCTTCAGGAAAATTTAAAAATTCCTTCACCTAATTATAAAACAAGTCGTAAATTGAGCTATATTTACTCGTATATTGGAAGGCATTCTGCAACATTTGGATAAAAAAAAGGTTGTCTGTTGCTTGTTGCAACATTATTACACCTCTAACTACAACTTTGATGGGATGAATTAAAAAACTTATGAAAAAGTATTTTTGATTAATTGTTAGATTTATTTTCCTAATGTTTATCGTAATGTAGCTTCCAAAATTGTATTATTAACCCTATAGGTGCTGCTACCTGTTACTTTGTTATAGTAGTTTTTATTCAACTATTTATTTTCTTTAAAAAATGTACCCAATTTTTGTTTTTGTAAAAAGTTTTTGTTTCACCCATCTAACAACATAATATTTTTTATACATACCTAGGTATAAAAAATATTTGCTACATAGGTATTATGCATTTTGAAAGCAATATTGTAAATTAGCAGTCATATTTACTTTGAGCTAGAAATTTGGCAGCTCAAGGTTCTCTTTGAGGTGTAATTTTTTCGGTACTTGCTCACAATGCTCAACCTCAAATTCTGATTAAAACAGTTTGTAAACAAATTGCCATTTCCCTCAAAGTTATTAAAAGTGAGAGTATTGTATAACTTACTCGCTTGTAAGTAAAATGGTTACCCTAAAATTTAGTGAAATAATATAATATTTTTCACTAAAATATTTTGGGTTAAAACATTATAGCTTACCAAAAATTCCGAGAATTGACAAAATTCTCTTGGTTTTGGATGTTTTATGTATGGTTTGAGGGATTAAGAATCCGGAATAAAATTTAAAAAAAACTCGGTTTTAAAAAAATCACGTCACTATTTCACTTATGAACCACCCCGTATATTTTTGCTGCCAATTGAAAGTGCGTGTTTTCATTATACAAATAGTATCTATTCTTATTATCGAAAGGAAATATACGAAATCGAGTTATTCGAGATTTAGAAAAAAAATTGGTAAAAAAAAAAAAGAAAGCAAAACCCTGTATGTAATATTTTCGTATTAAAAAGTACAAGAGTAATATTATAAAATAAAATTCGGGTGGACCCATTGAAAAATCGAAAGTTGATACCTCGATTTCTGACTTTTAAACCACCCTGTATAAAAATAAATTCATGACTAAAAGCGCATATTTAGGACATGTACCCTTGGCTTTTTTACTTTTCAAAAAATAAAACAGGGGTCGAGTAATTTGAGGTGTCCAATTTTGGTGGGACACCTTTTAGATGATTTTCGGGACTCCGTTGAGGGCGCTTACATTTAACAATATGTTAAATGTAAGCGCCACCACCCTGTATAAAAATATATTTAGATTATTTTACGTGGTACCAGGCGTAAACTAGCCTAAGAAGGGTTTAAAAATCGGAATTTTTGGGAAGCATAGATAATTATGTCTAATTTTACCGAACTAGAGACATATAAATAAAAATAATTAATACCAAGGTAAACAATGTTTGTGGAACTTTGAATTTACCAGCAAAATATTCAATTAATAGCATATTAAGGTAGAGTTAGTTTACATATCATTAGAATAGGATAACAAGATAACATAATATGAAATGAATTATAAACAGGTGAATCGACCCCGAAAAATTAAAAGAGGTTGATATACCTAATGTCTCTCGTTAAATTTAAAATCTAATTTATCGATTTTTTTTTTCATTTAGTTGTGCCTCGGAAGCGCTTTCGCCGTACTTCAGGGCACTTTACCTTTACATCCATGCCATTCCGGAAACGGAAAAACTCGGTTAGAATTTTACGCTCCGGCCGGGATTCGAACCTGCAACCTCCGGGTCAGCAACCAATGCTCTTATCCACTGAGCCACGGAGGTCGGCATTTCTCGATTTAGGCCAGGTCTGCCAGCGCCCTAGGCACAACGAAAAGGATTAGCGCCCCTTTTTATATCCCTGCCAGCTGATTTTCGAGAGCCCTCCCATAAGCACCACCTATTTACCCGCCGTGTCCTGGACTGGCAACCGGTAGCAGATACAACCATGGCACTTTCGTATTTCCTTTTTTTTTGCCCCCCCCCCCTAAAAAAAATGCCAATGCCCAGCCAGCACCCTAGGCACGTGCCTACTGTGCCTATTCGGTAAAACGGTCCAGTACGAGTATTACCTATTTTCCCTTTTTTTCATTTCTTTTTTTAAAATAGTATTGGAATCATAAATATGAGACATAGTGACATTAAGGGCGGAATTGATAGACAACATCAATAACTTAAGTCGTCGGTAAGTGTCAATTTCCCTATCTTACACAGTACGCAATCCGTGACTTAGCGCCACAGAGATATTACAAAAACGTTTAGTAATTTCGCCCTAAGAGACAACATCTGGTCCTTAAATAATTGAAGTATCTTTTCAATTTAAAATTCAAATCTTAAGTACCAAAGACGTAGCTAGGAACATATTATGACTTTATGTTACATTCATATACAATTATACATAGTTGTAACGAAAAAAATAATAAGTGATTTATTGTATTTTATAGGTACATAATTATTACAAATAATTTTATATTTTCAAGTAGAGCTAGAATCAGAACTGTGTTATTTTTAATCAAAATATAGTTATTTGTTCGTTTTCAAGTACCCATGTATTATTTTTTGTACTTTACTTTCATTTAGATGATTTAGATTAATACATTAAATATTATCTCTTCATATTGATGTTCCTTCTGAATAATTTACTTACTGATACAATCTTAATAAGTCGATTTTTATCAAAATGTCGATTTCTGTGACCGTATCAAAGTCCTTGAAAAACTAGTCTCTTATTGGTTTAAAAAAGACATGGTCCTGACCAATCTTCCAGTATCTCTTTAATTTATTAAAGCTACTTAGGCTACTCAGGGTCACTGACACGTAGAATTTCCCACATTTCTTAGTTAAACTATTGAATAAGTAACGTCCAGCGATGTTCGAGGTCTTGAACTCTTGAATGACCTCGATGTTAACACATCTCGTGCCATGTCAGTTAAAAACGCCTGACAGTTTTCCAAAAAAGTGACCGTCAGTTGAAAAGTCTTGACACGTTGTTGCTCACTTTTAATCAGTGTCAGGTTCTTCCAACTGACACTACAATAGATTTTAGTATGTTGCTTAAACTCTGGGGCCTATGGGGATTTTTTTGCAATTTAGATCATTGAAATATATTGAAAACTTAAGATTATAAGGTCAGTTAGTAAATGCCCCGTCAGTCAGTAAACGCCTGACATCGGAAGAAATCTGGGCCTCAGGCGAAACACAGAGAAATACCTTTGGCACGAGATGTGTTAAAGGGAAGTCAAGCAAAAATGAGGAGGAAGAAAAAAATCTTCTCCTTAGGTGAGTAAAGATATCCCGGAGCCAGGATTGCAGGTTGCATATCTTCGCCCGAAGTTGGTGTTGCTCAGGGACTTCTCGCACTCATCCTTGCCGTAGAAATGTAGGGCAGCGTAGTCGTTGCAGTCTGTCACGCCGTCCCTGTTGCAATCCTGGAAGTAAAGCCAGAAATCTCTTATTTATCCAACAGAAGAAGTTCGCGGATTGATTTGGGTCGATCACGTCCAGAGAGGTGAGATGACGTTCTAACTGATTGTGAACGAGGTTTTCTGGCATCTCACACAAGTGAAAATCCGAGATCTCCTTCCTTAACTTATGAGAATTAAAAGGAGGTTTCGTGACTTCTTGAAACTTGTAATTTTGGTTGAATTCTTCATTAAACCATTCAAGCCCAGAATGAGCATTGAATCTGTCGATCGCGTTGATTATCAGAGACTTTATAGTAGATCTTCTTCTGTAAAGGTTGGTCACCCCTGCTGTAGCCTATTTCAATCTGAATGAATTAATATAGGCCGGCTGGCGCATGCTACTTGAGGAGCGCTCACCTCTCGGAGAGCTTGATTCATTGTTGAGAGATTGACCCATTAATAAAGTTTGAACACAGATTTAAATAAATTCCAAAAGCCACAAGGTGTATGTGACCAGTTGTGATTTTATAATTTAAATCTGTGTTCTAACTTGTGTTCTCTAATATAATATTTAGATTATAGTTCTTCGTGAAGTATAAGTTTAAGTAGTGCTTTATTTAGACTGTCAGCGCAAGACAGGTAGTCCCATTATGCCAACAGTAAAACTCAAAATCAGCAGCCTTCTACTTCTTATATTAAACATTCTACTGGACATTTCATTATCACCCAGGGTCCGCCCGTGCATTGTAAGCCCCACCCGCTCTCTCCACAGTAGTTGGAAGTCGTACGAAAAGACTTTGACTTTATGCTGAAAATGGGAATTTGTCGGCCGTCCAAATCACCTTCAGCCGTGTCCATCTTCCTCAACTTCTCGGTGTCAAGAGAATTCATACCACCAGCTACCATCCTCAATCAAATGGATGCATTGAACAATTCCACAGAACATTCAAGGTAGCTTCAAGCTCTCAAGTGTGCAGAATGTAAGAAGTGGACTGAAAAAATGTCTATTGTACTCTTTGATTTGAAAATTCTGTCTAGATTTTCCATGTTTGTTTCAGTTTCCAAATAAATTTTGTGCTCACAGCATCTTGTAAGATTTTCTGCTATTATTATTAACACTTACCATAAGGTAAGATTTAATTACATAAAAAAGGTAATTAAAACTTACCATGCCCCATTTGGCCATATAGTTTTCTACAATCCTTTGAGAACAAACATAGTCACGCGAGCAATCAGTGTAGGCTGAAAACATGAAAATTAAATGGCCAATATAATAATTATGATTAATACTAGGTCTGGTTATTGACTTAAGAATATTTTGCAGGTAGTTTTCATAAAAAATATTGCCACTTATAGTCTAGTCAAATTTGGATCTGATCTTGCAATATCCGTATCGGAACTGTAATTTTCATATATGCTGTTTGGTACTGTCCAGCATGCGCGGATATAGACCTCTTGTACTGGGGGGGCACAATCGCACAATATACCTAACTAGCGGGTTCCACCCGCCGCTTCGCAAGCCTATCACACACACCACACTACACACCCACCACACCACACCACACACACACCACCACCACCACACACACACCACGCACCCACAACACACACACCACGCACCCACCACACACACACCACGCACCCAACACACACACACCACGCACCCACCACCACACACCACGCACCCAACACACACACAACACCCACCACCACCACCACCACACACACACACACACATCACACCACACACACTCTCACACAACACACACAAATGCCAATATTTTTCGTGTCACCCATCCATTTTTTGTCCTTAATGGACCTCAAGAATGGCTCATCAGAATTTCGCGATCAATATGTCAAATGAAGACTACAACCCTTGCAAAAACATTCTCGCTTTGAGTTGATAGTTGGTCACGACATATTTCGAGAAAAAATGTCAGCCAGGTCAAAAAACGTAAATACATTTTGTTTACCCATCCATTTTATGTCCTTACTCAACGTAGCTCAAGAACCGGTCATCAGAATTTCGTGATTGATATCTCAAATGAAAACTTGAACCCTTGCTTAACTCTTTGCGGCACGGTGGTCCCAAGGAGGACCACATAAAATGGGACCCTTACTGCACGGGCCCTCCTGACTTGTTGTGCCCTGTGAAAGCTACGACAATGTCGGACTACAGCCGAAAACTTTTATCCAATAGGAAGAAGCTTGAGTGGTCCCTGGCTGAGTGAAGCGTGCTGAGACGATACTAAAGACAGTTCTCATATGGTCCCTCACGGGACCACCGTGCAGTAAGGTACATTTTCCAAGTGGTCTTTCTGGGGACCACCGTGCCGGAAAGGTTTTTTAAAAAAATCCGAGCTGTGCCGCAAAGAGTTAAAACATTCTATTTTTGAGTTGATACGCCGCCGCCGTGGCGCCGTCACGACAAATTTTGAGAGAAAAAAAATGTCATTTCCGTCGAAAAATGTGATTTTTTTGTGGCACCCATCCATTTTTTGTCCTTACCCCGTTTAGCTGAACCCTAGAGATATATTCCCTGGTCCAAATGGGCCTATAGATAAAATTTCAGGTTCCTCGGACAATCTGTGTGGATTTGACAACTTTATTATTTAGTTATTTCTTATTGGTCTTAGAATTGTGAATTATTTTGGGTCCCGTGCACCGTTAACTTATTGAGATTTTTTTACGGGAATAGTCTTAGAATTGGGAATTATTTTGATTGATCCCGTGCCCCTCTAACTTATTGAGATTTTTTTTACGGGATTAGTCTTAGAATTGGGAATTATTTTGGGGCCCGTGCCCCCCTAACTTATTGAGATCTTCTTTTTAACGGGATTAGTCTTAGAATTGGGCATTATTTTGGGGCCTGTGCCCCCCTAACTCATTGAGATCTTTTTTTTACGGGATTAGTCTTAGAATTGGGAATTATTTTGGGGCCCGTGCCCCCCTAACTCATTGAGATCTTTTTTTTCACGGGATTAGTCTTATAATTGGGAATTATTTTGGGTCCCGTGCCCCCTAACTCATTGAGATCTTTTTTTTACGGGATTAGGTATAATAAAATTTGAGAAACACCGCTTACCGAAAAAATCTGGGGGGGCACGTGCCCCCCGTGCCCCCCCTATATCCGCGCATGCTGTCCAGTTGTCTTTTTACCAATTTTTCCAACAAAATACTTCGAACAAATTCGGGATATGTTCCACTGTGATGGGAGAAAAGTCCAGCTTAAGTGAAAGTCTTTGTTGTAATCTTATTCTACAACTTGACCCTTAAACTTACTTACCATTGTCCCTATCAGGGTCGTCGTCAGGAAGGGTCACTTTGCCCGCCTCTACCCAGTACTGGCGGGGTATGAAGAAAGGGCCACAGTAGCCCCTGGAACACCCAAACGAGGCGTTGCAACTTGTGGATGCATGGCAGAGGCATTTCATACACAACGGGCTCAAATTCGAAACGTATTTAGCACCTGAAAAGTAATGAGAAAATATTTTGGCCGTATAACAATGTCCATTTTTAGGGTTCTGTTCAAAAAGGAAAAACCCTATGAATAATTACCGGGGCGTACTTATACTTAATTTGGTGACAACTTAAAACAAAAGATGAAGTACATCTAAAGTTATAATTAATGTAATTATACAGGGTGAGCATAAAGTCTTACCCCCCCCCCCGTATCTCGAGAATGGCTGAAAATACAAGAAAACGCAAAAACCTGTATTCCTTAACTTTTGAGGGGACTGATTTTTCAGCTAAAATTTTTTTGCATACATGGCCCCAGTCAGGCTGGGCATGGACCAACTTTAAATTCTTAAATAGAATAGTATGTCTTGTGGCATATTGTTTTAAAGGTCTTATAGAGAGAATTTCATTACAACAATTTTCAGTGAGCTACGACTTACCGTTCTTGAGATACAGGGTCGGACGTCCTGCGTAATATCCATATATTTTGACCTATAACTCGTTGACCGTAAATTCCAGAAAAATGAAATTTGTTGATAATAACTCCTTATGGCAAGAACTTTCGAACAAGTTAAAACTTGATTTGTTTTTTCGTTAAAATTTTTCGGACTGTTCGTCCGGCTGGCTGACGAAATCGACCAGAAACTAATATCAACAGAGTATGTCGAGTTATACCTTTTTCGACAGGGCTTGTCATAAGGAGTTATTATCAACAAATTTCATTTTTCTATAAGTTACGGTTAACGAGTTATAGGTCAAAATATATGGATATTACGCAGGACGTTCGACCCTGTATCTCAAGAAGGGTAAGTCGTAGCTCACTGAAATTTATTGTAATTAACTTCTCTCTATGAGACCTTTAAAACAATATGCCACAAGACATACCATTCTATTTAAGATTTTAAAGTTGGTTCATGCCCAGCCTGACTCGGACCGTGTAGGCAAAAAAAAATTGGCTTAAAATTAATCCTCCTAAAAATTAAGGAACACGGGTTTTTGTGTTTTATTGTATTTTCAGCCATTCTCGAGATACGGGGGGTGGGGTGAGACTTTATGCTCACCCTGTATAATTTAGTATTTAGTACCATTTTTTAAAAGCCATGAATAAATTACGATTCGTATTAGAGATAAAAAAATCTTCAAGATAAGCGTTTTACCATCCCACAACTGTAAACTCACAAGCCAAATGTAGCCAGAAGCCTCATAAGTCGCAATCCCCGCATAACATAGACCGGTTTTACTTACCTCATAAGGTAAAAAAAATCACCTTGTAGGTTTGATGTGGAGTGCTTGGTGATACAGAAAAGATTTCTTAGCTGACACAGCTGGGGAGTTCAGGCGTAGCGGGCGGCCAAAAAATTGAAGAGGAGCCAAAATTTACCCCACAAGGTACTAGCCCGGTCTCCCCTACCAAAAAACAAAACCCGTTCTAAATAATAATGCGTTCCGAAAGCTTAGAAAAGCCGTGTTACATTGAGCAAACTTGAATTGGTTAATGTAATGCAGCTGATCAAGTGAAGACAATAGTACCTTCCAGGTTATAGGTACTCGGAGAAGCCTACACATTGCCTTGGGCACTATTTCATCATCACAACAGACAAGACTTGTGCCTAAATATGAGCTTCATTGGAATACCATTAGATTGTTTAGGATTGTCGTCAAAAAGTTGCCGGTATATTGCATCGTACATTTGTTGAATCAGGAAGTAGGAGGGAGAAGATTAGGTATCCATCTGGCACATGAAGTCAGTAACATTAATTCAAGTAGACTCTGGTAGTAGGCAGTTGCAGTTCTAATCCATGCCACTGTAGCAGAATCCATTAGAAAATCATTTGGGTAAACAAAACCATGCTGTAAAATTTGTCCTTGAACAAAAACGTTCCAATTCTATGTGTGTAAACATTGTTAGAGTTACCTCTATACGACACGATGGCCACAGTTAGATCTGATTGAAAATAAAAAGGCCGGACTCATGTATGACATGATGTTAGGGAGGCCATTCAGCCAAAATGACAGACTTATTATTATTATCCACGATTGGCAAGTCAATCTGAGAGAGCAAGTGTCACGTCAAAGAATTTGCAATTTCACACAGCAATGAAATGACAATTCAAGAAAACGCATTCAAGATGATCAGAGAGCACGGCAGTGCGCTAGAATAAGTTCCAGCAAACACGACAGTGTATCTTTACACGAAACGACCCGGTTTTTCACACATCTAACTTTGGTTCTATGAAATTTGAAAATTTCAAGAGTTTCAAGAAAATTTCAATACAAAAATCTTTCGGAGAAATATAATTTTAAAATTCGCGATTTTGTAACTGACTGACTCACTAACTCACTGATTCACTAGTTCACTGACTGACAGATCATCAAAATTATGAGGCACTTCCTGACAGCCTAGAAAGCTGACATTTTGCATGGGGGTAGAGCTTAATGTAAAGGTACAGGAAAAAATCTGAAAACCGGAACTGCACTTCAACTGCTGTTAAACGGTGTCGTTTTGGGAAGCACATTAAATTACGCTACCCCTTAGTCCTCTAGACTCTAGGGTTCACTAAAATTGCTAATCAAAACGACTTGCATCTTCATATCAGATGAACACCTCTGGTATTGCGGTCTAACGTCTTACCTTCAATTAGTATCAGGACACTGAGGAAGTAAACAACACAGCACACATATAATTTGAGCGCTGGAGATGCCATTGGTGAAAGAAATTAAAACTGGTCAAGGGTCAAGTTCGCAAGACGGTTAGTTACGATGCAAATAAAGGATTCACAAACGTAAATTATTATGTGTATGAATATTTAAAAAAAAAAAAATCCTCTGGTGGGTAGGTATAAACATTTAAAAAAAATCTAATTTGTATCGAGCATTGAAGGTGATGATGGCACAAGATTAGTAAAATCAAGGTAATAAATGTTCCAATTGGAATTGGTTTTATTTTACTAATTAGAAGGTAGGTCGGACAGTGATTATTTCCTGTAGGGGTAAGGGGTAAATTTAATATAATAATTATAAAAATATGATGAAGAAGGAATATTTGATATAACCTAGCTAGAGCTTGAGTAAAAAACTCTTGTCCAAAACAACACACAAATTTATAATTTACTCTTGCCAACTTGTTTACAAATATTCTCTTGGGAATTTTTAACCAGCAGTCTTCTGGCTCTGCCTGCTAGACGTAAACTGAAGATAAAGACCAGCTACCAGTTATAGAGAGCCTCAGGTCTCATCATCAAGGAAATACACGCATATATTAAATTGGATTCGAACATAGAGGTTTACTCGTACTAGCAGAGAATTATGAGATATTATTGGAACTATGGAAATACTTACCTATGTTTTTACAATAACTAGCTGTGTCTATACTCCGAGTTGTAGATAAATACATACATAAGTAATAAGTATTATTATTATAGTGCAGGCTCTGCTATGGAGGTAGGTACGGTAGATTCTCACCGCTAACATTTTGAAATTTAGAAGAATCCTTTCTATTTTGACAAGGAGGTAAGGACACCTTTCTCAAAAATTTCAGCTACTTAGGCAAGTTTTTAACATAAAGTTATCATACCACAAAACAGAGATCAGTGAGTCGCCAAATAGAAAATAGGTTTAGATTCAATAGGTAATAAGTATCTACCTATAAAATGTATCTTTCACCAGTTCTTTGATATCTAGAGTTCCAGCACCACGCAAATTCTGGATTTCTAATGTAAAGCCGAAAGATGGTAGAAGAAATAAAGTTATCATACCTATTATTATTATTTGTGTAAATCACGTTGGTGAATCACAGAGTCTTAAACTTGCCCTTCTCAAGAATATTATGCCAGACTTGGGACTCAAACCTCCGACCTCCAGGTTACGTGTCCGCCCCTTTATCGATCGAGCTATTGAGGTAGGTAGGCCAAAAAAATAAAAAGACCGGGTACTACACTATGTATGTTGTATATTCACGAAGTTAAAATATTTTAACATTGTACTTATCTGCATGATACCCCTTCAAAAATAATTTTAATAAGATTATAAAAAAAAGGAAAACTGAAGAGTATAACTTTTTGAAGGCGTGTTTACACCATACATTCCATGTAAAACTATGTATTTTAGGTCAGAGCTGCAGCTCGACCCACCTTGAGAAGTACCCCCCCTTCCCCTACCGTTTCGGACTTAATTTTCCTCGTACGTCATCATTATAGAGCCATTTTACCTTGTGAGAACTTCCAAATTCGAACTTCCCATGAGAACCTTTTGAAATTTCCCATGATAAGACAGGTAGTTCGGTTAGGTTAGGCCCGAGCTGGGGGTCCTTGCTTCAGTGTATTCTCAACTCTCGTACCGTTCGGACCTCGATACTTTTAAAAGTGCTCTAGCTTTTGGTATCGGGCAAAATTTTCAATTATTTTTCAAATTATTTTTTCTATGTGCCGCACGTCGTCAATCTTTAAAGGTAAGTTCTCTCTTTTCATTAAGCAGCTCTTTTTAATTCATTGCGCCTGACGGGCCTTTGAACTTACTCTTACGGCCTCTGAGTGGCTTTCGCATGCGATTGCCTAAATGCTTCACCGGGGAGAGTCTCCATCTTCTGCCTTGTGCAGTTGACCGGTGGGCAGCTCAGTTTAATTCATTGCGCCTGACGGGCCTTTGAACTTTCTCTCACGGCCTCTGAGTGGCTTTCGCATGCGATTGCCTAAATGCTTCACCGGGGAGAGTCTCCATCTTCTGCCTTGTGCAGTTGACCGGTGGGCAGCTCAGTTTAATTCATTGCGCCTGACGGGCCTTTGAACTATCTCTCACGGCCTCTGAGTGGCTTTCGCATGCGATTGCCTAAATGCTTCACCGGGGAGAGTCTCCATCTTCTGCCTTGTGCAGTTGACCGGTGGGCAGCTCAGTTTAATTCATTGTGCCTGACGGGCCTTTGAACTTTCTCTCACGGCCTCTGAGTGGCTTTCGCATGCGATTGCCTAAATGCTTCACCGGGGAGAGTCTCCATCTTCTGCCTTGTGCAGTTGACCGGTGGGCAGCTCAGTTTAATTCATTGCGCCTGACGGGCCTTTGAACTTTCTCTCACGGCCTCTGAGTGGCTTTCGCATGCGATTGCCTAAATACTTCACCGGGGAGAGTCTCCATCTTCTGCCTTGTGCAGTTGACCGGTGGGCAGCTCAGTTTAATTCATTGCGCTGACGGGCCTTTGAAATTTCTCTTACGGCCTGTGAGTGGCTTTCGCAAGCGACTGCCTAAATGCTTCACCGAGGAGAGTCTGCATCTTCTGCCTTGTGCAGTTGACCGGTGGCAGCTGTGTTTAATTCATTGCGCCTGACGGGCCTTTGAACATTCTCTTACGGCCTCTGAGTAGCTTTCGCATGCGATTGCCTAAATGCTTCACCGGGGAAAGTCTCCATCTTCTGCTTTGTGCAGCTGACCGGTGAGCAGCTCAGTTTAATTCATTGCGCCTGACGGGCCTTTGAACTTTCTTGTGGTCTCTGAGTGGCTTTCGCATGCGATTGCCTAAATGCTTCACCGGGGAGAGTCTCCATCTTCTGCTTTGTGCAGTTGACCGGTGAGCAGCTCAGTTTAATTCATTGCGCCTGACGGGCCTTTGAACTTTCTTGTGGTCTCTGAGTGGCTTTCGCATGCGATTGCCTAAATGCTTCACCGGGGAGAGTCTCCATCTTCTGCTTGGTGCAGTTGACCGGTGAGCAGCTCAGTTTAATTCATTGCGCCTGACGGGCCTTTGAACTTTCTTGTGGTCTCTGAGTGGCTTTCGCATGCGATTGCCTAAATGCCTCACCGGGGAGAGTCTCCATCTTCTGCTTTGTGCAGTTGACCGGTGAGCAGCTCAGTTTAATTCATTGCGCCTGACGGGCCTTTGAACTTTCTTGTGGTCTCTGAGTGGCTTTCGCATGCGATTGCCTAAATGCTTCACCGGGGAGAGTCTCCATCTTCTGCTTTGTGCAGTTGACCGGTGAGCAGCTCAGGTTAATTCATTGCGCCTGACGGGCCTTTGAACTTTCTTGTGGTCTCTGAGTGGCTTTCGCATGCGATTGCCTAAATGCTTCACCGGGGAGAGTCTCCATCTTCTGCCTTGTGCAGTTGACCAGTGAGCAACTCAGTTTAATTCATTGCGCCTGACGGCCTTTGAACTTTTTTCTTGCGGTCTCTGTGTGGCTTTCGCATGCGATTGATCTCTTTTGATTTTTGACCTAGTAACATCAATTTATTGTGCAATCTATTTTGTCTTTATATGGTGAAAGTTATACAATTCACGGCCCGTTTCCGAGCCGTGTCCATATATTTTCAAGTGGCATTTTGATAAGTTCCAGTCTGTCTTCGCGCCGTGTGTTATATTCCAGCGCTACAGAAGTTCTTTTCCTTATTTTTCATTTTGGGCTCATGAGTTTTGATTTCCTTGTGCCTCGGTACAAGTCGAGCCGTTACTCAAGATTTTGAGCCTTGGAGTTGACTTTGTCCTCCGTCTTTGGCGGGTGCGTCTCCCCAGACCCCCGGCCTGTCTCCTGGTACCTATGCTTTTGGTACCAGTCGAGCCATTGCTAAAGATTTGAGCCGTGGAATTGACCTTGTCCTCCCTCTTGGCGGGTGCGTCTCTCAGACCCTCGGCCTGTCTCCTGGTACCTATGCTTTTGGTACCAGTCGAGCCATTGCTCAAGATTTGAGCCGTGGAGTTGACCTTGTCCTCCCTCTTGGCGGGTGCGTCTCTCAGACCCTCGGCCTGTCTCCTGGTACCTATGCTTTTGGTACCAGTCGAGCCATTGCTCAAGATTTGAGCCGTGGAGTTGACCTTGTCCTCCCTCTTGGCGGGTGCGTCTCTCAGACCCTCAGCCTGTCTCCTGGTACCTATGCTTTTGGTACCAGTCGAGCCATTGCTCAAGATTTGAGCCGTGGAGTTGACCTTGTCCTCCCTCTTGGCGGGTGCGTCTCTCAGACCCTCGGCCTGTCTCCTGGTACCTATGCTTTTGGTACCAGTCGAGCCATTGCTCAAGATTTGAGCCGTGGAGTTGACCTTGTCCTCCCTCTTGGCGGGTGCGTCTCTCAGACCCTCAGCCTGTCTCCTGGTACCTATGCTTTTGGTACCAGTCGAGCCATTGCTCAAGATTTGAGCCGTGGAGTTGACCTTGTCCTCCCTCTTGGCGGGTGCGTCTCTCAGACCCCTTGCCTGTCTCCTTGTTCCTATGCCATCGGTAGAAGTTGCGCAGTTGCTCAAAATTTTGAACCGTGTGCTGGACTCCGTACCTCCTTGGCTTGGGTGCTTCCTTAGACCCCTTGCCTGTCTCCTGGTGCCTAGGCCATTGGTAACAGTCGAGTCGTTGCTCAAAATTTTGAGCCCTGGGCTGGACTCGGTCCTTACTTGGTTTGGGTGCGTCTCCTTAGACCCCTTACCCGTCTCTTGGTGGTTAGACCCCTGGTATCATTCGAGCCGTTGCTAAAATATTTGATCTGTGGGCTGGACTCTTTCCCTCCTTGGCTTAGGTGTGTCTCTCTAGACCCCTCGGCTGTCTCCTGGTACCTATATCTTTGGAACCAGTCGAGCCGTTGCTCAGGATTTCAGGCGTGAAGTGGTTCTTCGTCTGCCTTTCGCTTGGGCGCGTCTCCCTGATCCCCTTCTCCTTTCTGGTCGAGCCTTGCTTCGGATATTGCATCGTTGTTCAATAATTTAAGCCGTTCAAGAGTCAAAATACAGCCAATACTCACTGTTTGCCTAGTATTCTTGTGAGATGTCTACGGCAACATCTTTATAATAATTCTCTTAAGTGGAAGTTATCCACCAGGCGAGGTTAATGCTCAAAGCATCTTCTACCACCTAACCCTCGGAGTCTTATCATTATGTGCTCACAAACTCAAATTAATGAGGAAAAAATTCATGCACTGGGCGGGATTCGAACCAACGGATCCATACGCCACCTGGATTACCAGACTAGCGCATTATCCCCACTTGACTACCAATGCTCGATAGTCTTTGGGGGCTTTCTGTGACCTGCCATCTAACAATGACGTCCTGTCTCGACTGAAGGATGTGTAAAAAAAAAAAAAAAAAAAAGTTTCTACCTGATGGCTGGTGAGATTGGACGCTGATCAACTCGATCGACTTAGGCTTTGAAGTAGATGCAACAGTCCTTAACAAGCTTCGATTCGCCCTCCCCACGCTAGATATAGCTCGGGCTTTTGATCCAAGTGCGTCAGTCTTGAAGGAATACCACTATAGGGATATGGAAAAGCAGATCCGTGGATCATCGCAGTCATACGATCTCATGGCTCAGGCTGTAGCTCCTCTAAAACCGGAGCTCATTTCTCGTGAAGCAGCGGACAGAATCCTGGTTGGAAATGTTTCCATACCAGTCTCCAGATAATCGTCCCTGTCAACAAAGTCTCCGGAAGGTTCTGGGACACAAAAAAATCTTGACAAACGCTTCCAAGTACAAAAGGACTTCCAAGCCATGAATTTTCTCTTCACCAGGCTCCAGCCGACTCATGTTCAACTGATCGTCCAGAACGATGAGTTGTCGGCGTCTGACCCTTCGGAAGCCTAGGATTCTGAGGGTGACTATTATCTTCCGGAAGCCCCTCCCCTGTAGGGCGAGCACGAGGAAGTTATAGCGACTCCAGACCTTCCGTTCGATGTTACCCCCTGCGTAAAAGAACGTGAGCCGGATGTTCCTCTTCCATCTCCTGAAGCCGAAATAAATGGCCGCAAATATCAGAATCTCAATTCTACAAGTTGGAACAGCATTAGATACATGGTATCTTCGCTCGTCTGCAGCCGAATTAGGAACTGAAGGCCCAGCCAAGTGCATGAGCGGATCTCCTAGCTAATATGAACGGAGCTTTTGGGATATTATCCCACTGCCTAATTCTCCAACGCCGTGCACTCGCAGACGTCACGAACAAGATCGTTGCTGTACATCCTTCTGTGAAGTCGTCAAAGAACGACCGGATAAAAGAACTGCCCTCGGAGGATTCTGCTTCCGAGGGTCTTCTTCAGTACGTTAGCGGAAAGAGATCCCAGTCGGAGAAGCCTGTTTGTACCAGCGATTTAGGTCCCGCGTCGGATTCTGAAGGATATTCCTCCTTCGGAAGACTAATTGTTTGAGCCCAGGGCCTTACTTGAAGCTGTGAAATCACACTCTTTTTCTTCTCATCCTCGCCCACGACCTCAGAGAAGCCGCACTACAAGGATACTTGTACCCCCTTCGTTCGTGGGTTTATAACCTTTTAGATATGAAAAAAAAAAAAAAAAAAAAAAAAAAAAAATCAAAGTTGCAGTTCACTGGTTATTCCAGACCTGCCCATATCTTCAAGGGTCAAAGTCTAGGCAGCTTCTAATGCAGTGATTGCCAATTGGAGCACGACAGCTCTGAAGGAGGCAGGAATCATTGCTTCCTCCGGGAGCCTACGTTCTTCTGTCAACTTTGACTTGTCAAGGACAAATATCCCCCTTGGGCAAATTGGCGATCCACGTCAACTTTTATGAGGCATTACTGTCGCAAAATCGAGTTTCAAAAGACTCCTCTGGGGACTGAGGACCCCCTCTAAGCTTTAATCCTACCCTGTAATTTATACAGGCGGTGGGTAACTTCTTGTTCCTTGTGAGCAATGTCAATAATGTTGTTCATTATCTTCCATGTGCATCAAATATTGTGCAAGTTCATGTAACTATGTATTTATTTGATATTATTGGTCTGGTCTCCTATCCCACGGTACATACATTCCTACTTGTAATTTGTACCCTCTCGCTGTAGAATGTTATTCTTAATAATGCTAAATATTCATTTTACTCTCGTAAATGAAATTTACAATATTTTCTATAGCCTCTGTTTTGCACCAATACCTCTGCAACTTGTCTGTTTTATTTTCCGTTGTGTTCTGGAACCTGATTTAAAAAAAAAATCTCTTCCGACTATATCACAGTGTATTCCCGGCCACGAGCTGGCAGATAACAAACACATCTCAAGGTGGGTCGAGCTGCAGCTCTGACCTAAAATAATACAGTTTTCTCCCCGAAGGGACCCGAAAACTGATATTTTGGGTCAAGCAAAGCTCGACCCACCCACTTAAATGCTTGCCAGCTCCGCATTTTAATTCACTGAAGCAAGGACCCCCAGCTCGGGCCTAACCTAACCGAACTACCTGTCTTATCATGGGAAATTTCAAAAGGTTCTCATGGGAAGTTCGAATTTGGAAGTTCTCACAAGGTAAAATGGCTCTATATAATGATGACGTACGAGGAAAATTAAGTCCGAAACGGTAGGGGAAGGGGGGGTACTTCTCAAAGTGGGTCGAGCTTTGCTTGACCCAAAATATCAGTTTTCGGGTCCCTTCGGGGAGAAAACTGTATTATTAAACTTTTCAAAATTTAAATAAGTCTAAAAAGATTTTTGTGCTTTCGTGATGTCACAACTACTCAAACTGATCAAACTCACGCTGCTAAATTTTTACTGAAATCGGGACTCGAACCAACAACCTCCATGTTACAAGTCTGTTGCCTGGTCTCGCAAGGCTTCACTTTCCGCTCTTCCTTCAGAATCAAATGACATTGAATCTTACTGACTGAATGTGCTTCGCAACGCTTTGTAACAGTATAGCTACATTAGACTCGCTAGAGGACTTTACAGAGATACAGAACCAGCCATGCCAAACCAAATAACAGTAACACAACTTGTTGACCCCCTTAGCAGGAGAGTTGGCGTTAGGAAAGGTATCCACACAGAAATTTGAAGTAGGAGTGGCAGAACTTGATCCCCCAAAAAATAAACCGATACGGGATTTTGTGTTTTTTGATACCTTGAGCCGTTTTTGAGAAACCCAGGGCTGGGTGAGACTTAAGAAGCCTTGTATACTGCACATTGCATAGTTAAATAGTTACTAGGCGCGCATAAAAATAATATCAAATAACGTTTTTTCCCTGTGTTATTATGTCACAATTTTAGTGGGTATTGCAGAACGATAGGACTTGTTAACATTAAATATACAATATTTGTGCGCTGGTCGCGGCTCACGTCAAAGCAGCTACTAATTTTTCTCAGGAGGTATGAGTGGACCGCACAAAAATCATAAATTCATATTATTCTCCCACACCAGAGTCTCCTTTTATTTTATTTATTTACACTTTATTTTTTTGTACAAAAAAAATCAACAACAAATTATTAACAGAGATAAAAAAAAATTAACAATATTTACAAAAAAATAGTAAAATTTACAATTGTCTTGTAATGCGGGGCGAAGTTAACAATACCTAATTTCGAATGTATGGATTTTTCGATTCTGTTAGTTCTGAAGAAATGTTGTTCCCTCCGAAGTGAAGAGGCTGACAATTCCAGTCTCATCCAGTCTATTACCTGGGTAGGTGGTACGAGTCCCAGCGATTGAGGATTAAAACCACCGTTCTGAATTTAACTTAAATCAGGACTTTAAAACCATAATAATAGAATTAATGGATATGAAATTAACCTAGACATTCGATCTGGGCGTCCAAATAATCCTCTCGCCACCGTGAGATATCTGACTATGCCTGTCTCACGGACATGGAATTTTATTATTATCAAACACCTCGGCCGAGGTGTGAAGAACGCCAATACAAAGAATGAGACATTAGTACCTTGAGAGACCCATCATTCTAATTCGCCAGTATCGTTCTTGACATTTTTCATGTTGATAATATTTAGCTTAATTAATTGCTGAAGCAATGCTCAAATTACTCAATGCTATAGTAAGATTTTTTTTTATTTTTTTTTTTAAATTTATTAGATAAGAATAAATAATATAGGTAGTAAGAATTAATATCATGCTAATGGCTACACCAATGAATGACTGGGCAACTCCATGGTCATCGTTAAAGCTGTGATTATTAATTGGGACCCAAGTATCTATAAATCATAAAATAAATCTGCGATGCAGGTTGAAATTCTCTACACACCTTATGAGAACATTAGACGAGATTTATTGATTTATGAAAATTTTAATGACCTAAAGATATGATGTGTGAAAAAATCCAGCAGAATTCAAAAGAATAATTTTATCAGAAATAAAAATTGTTCAACCTTAACCGTGCAAAAATGATAATGGTTTTGAAAGATAAGTTCAAACTGAAAATTTCAACTCAGTAAATGACGAGATGCCTCAGTGTTGTGTGATCAAGTAGGAGTGAGCGCTGGATTTTTTCATGAGTTCAAATATTTTACGAAAATGTTTACGAGAAATTTAAGTACAAATGACAGTCCTCTCAGTGTAACACACTTACCTAATTAATTATTGAAAATATATACATTATTCTCTCCGAACATAATTCAGGTAATTTTCCATGAAATGCATAACATTGGCAAAAAAGTTCATATACCTAGTTTATATTTAAAAAAAAATAAACTACTAATTTTCTTTTGATAAGAAAAGTAATAAGTTTTACAGGCTGTGCATTCTGAATCAGGAGTTAGAAGTTCGGTTCCTGGCATTTTTACTATTATTTAGTTTTTTCTTTTGAAATTAAGACGCATTAATCTTACTATGAACAAAACAGTTCATACATTATTTTATTTGCGTGGGTAAAGTCGTGAAATCTTTCAGATATCACTGAAATGCAAGTAGGCACTATAGACCTGTATCTTATTGGTTCACATTGTACTAAAATACATCAGAACGTACCTAACTAAGAAAATATGCATTATTGAAAAATGTTCATCTGTTGAAAACATTTTAAACCTCACCAAACTATGTGTAATTATTATTTGTTGTTATCCAACAACTGATATGAATAAATTAACTGTTTCATGAAAAAATTAAATTATTTTCACCTACTAAAACTAAGATAAAGAGTCACTATACGTCAAAAAATCATGATTAACCAAAACTATGGTATGTAGATAAAATAGGTATTATACTCAGCGAAAATAGAATAAACTATTTAATTTGGATTTTATCAGCGCGTTATTATTTCTAGATTATAATATACCAAAGATTATTACTGAAATTCTTCGAAATAACTGTTAGTTATTTTATTGGAAGAAAACTAAAATTTAAGTTAATTTATTCACCCTGGACAGAGACCACCGCCAGTTTAGAAAGGAGATTTGGAACACAATATCTTCTGCCGGAGATAGCCATTATTGTGGTAAGTGTCAAGTATTGCATAATTATGTAAATTATAACACCATCTACCTACATAATATACCTGCTCAAGTGTTTAAATACCACCTTGATTAAGACTATTTAACTCACCTCCTTGCATTAACTTAGAATACGAGTTCTGTGTCTGGTTCCATTAAGATATGGAATAATATTACAAGTCTAGTGATTTATGGAATCTGTTCCAATATGAAATATGTATCTACACTTGTAGGAACATGAGCTCACAAGTTGTACACTCATAACTTGTTCTGCTCTAAGAATGTAATACATTGAATTTGTTTTATCAATGTGAAATCGACTATTTACTAGTTCAATCATTTCCTATGGTGGAAAATTCACCAATTTTTTTAAAATCCATAAGTAAACAATCCATATTCCATTTCATATTGAAACAGAATTTTAGTGAAATCTGTTCACCAATTCTTCACTCATGAATATGAATTTGTAAGTTATTACTGAACACAATACCAAAATGTGGTATTGTGTTCAATTTTTCCTTATATTTCAAGATGTCTTCCCTACTCTTGTAAGTTACCCATATCATATTTAATTGGCATAGGCTACTGGTGTATTAAATGTACCATCGACGCGACGCCGACGTTGGCAATGTCCATATTTTCTCAACTTTTAGGGGCCGAATTTTAAAACAGGATAATTTTAAAATAAACCAGTCTGTCCCTCATGTCGGGCTATAGTTCGCTGTCATAGTGTTTTTATTTTTTATTACAAATCAACGAGATAAGGGGTAGGGGGGTAATTGGTTGGTTGGCAGTTAATACATTATTTTGTCCTAAACGGTACCTTAGTATTAACATTAGTTAAGAATATAGGGGGAGTGGGGGACCCATGTTTACTGGTTGAACATCCGACTTAAGGGAGAGTTTGAATTATCTTAAATTAGTTCTGTTTTATTATTCGGACCGAATTCATGATTGATCGGTCTTTCTTGGAGTATTATGTACTCGATTTGTATTTTCGTTAAAACTTTTATTGGGAGGCCGGGTGCCCTGTTACCGAAACTAACTTCTAGAGAGAGAGAGAGAAAGAGAGAGAGAGAGAGACTACTATTACAGGCAAAAACATACATAAATCGGATATAAATATTTTATTTTAAATATGAAGCAAGTATTGGAAAAGTTTTATGAGCGTTCGTAAAATTCAAATTTTTTGAGTGTCACTTTCACTCAGAAGAGAAATATTTAGATATCTTTCAAAAACAAAGTTATCTAATAAAGAAAGTACCCGAATCCATTAAGTTTATTAAAAATGACAGTGGTGAAAAAAAGGGCTTCAAGTTAAACCAGAATCACTGCTGTTACAACTTTTTAGTCTCAAATTAATGTACACACAATTTGCCCAATCAAGTTAACTATTATTAGTACTGCTGCAGCTATCAGAGCATACCCAAATATGATTTCTTTGCTAAGCCCTGACCAAATTTTGTTGGTGTTATACCTTTGGCTTTTTAGCATACATACCTTTAACCTCATAAGAACAGTACCTACACATAAAATTATTTTAAGGGTATCAAAAGTCGCCAGTAGGTATAAGAAGAAAGGAGTATTATGACCCGAGAAATAGATTGGCGCTAGTTCTAGCACTTACAGTTCAAACCCCACGAGAGGAATGAAGATTTTAATAGTAGTGTAGCTACATCATAAACTTCATGTTATATACCTATTGTGATAAAAGTCAGAGAATCCTTTCCACCGCTATCTTGTTGTGTAAAATCTAAACTACATTAACACATTTACACTCTGGACTCGAAAGGATAAATTTTTATTGAGCTTTAGAGGATGACTCGATTTCTTATGTGAGAGGAAAATCCAACGAGATCTTTGGGAAGCATGTACAAGACATGAAAACAAGAACAGTAAAACAAAATACAGGATTAAGCGTAGCCACTTATCTTACAGGGTACCATAAAGGCACCTTTCTCTGTACAGGGTATCCTTGGATCTTCTTCGCACCCTACCTTAAGAAAGGCCTATGCTTCAAGTATTCGTTTAATCTTTTCGAACATGTATTATACATATAATTCGCAATTCTGTATGAATTTTTGTGATTTAAAATTACATTTATAACCACCATCATAAACACCTCGCCATCATGCTGAAAGATATTATGTATGAAGTGGAAAATGGAGAGAAGACAGCTAGGAGAAATTGCCACGTTGTGATGTTCTGCGCCAAGTCACCTCATAATAGAAGTGAGAAATAAAGGGGAAAAATGAATGGTGTTGCATTACAATGGTTTTTGCATTCACAGAAGAAGAAATGCGCCAAAGGCCTAGGGTATTATGTTAATGGTGCAGACTGCTGATCACCAGGCGTTTGGGATGAACAGTCTGAGCACTGTTATGATGTTTATGATACTTACTAAAAATAGATTATGATGATTCTGGAAACCAAGAGAATAAAAAAAATCTTCGTTCAGGTCTTTCGAAAGAAAAGAAGTAAAATCAAGCATCTTTCATTGGCAAGCTTAAATAAAATCACTATATTGATCTCTTTGTGTGTGCACAACAGCTCGCATCCGACAGCAGTACTTCTGATATTCCTAGCAGTACTACTGATTATCCTAGCAGTACTACTGATTATCCTAGCAGTACTACTGATACTCCTAGCAGTACTACTAATATTCCTAGTTTAAAGAACGTGGTGACCAAGAGTTTTCATGTTCGTCAGAAAATATGCCCAGAACATAAGACTGTTACGTACACTATCACATCTAGTGGAAGAGTAAATAGTGAAATATACAAACAAGTTATTAATTTTATATACAAATATAAAGAAGTCATTAATTTTACATACAAACATACAGATAAGTCATTAATTTTACATAAAAATAAAGCCACAAAATGTACAAGCAATAACAGGACAGCACTAAGCATTGGTAATCTATGTGGTTACTGTACAAACAATAACAGGACAGCACTAAGTATTGGTAATCTATGTGGTTACTGTACAAACAATAACAGGGCAGTACTAAGCATTGGTAATCTATATGTGGTTACGGCTCAAGACTTGTAATGTAAACAATTAGCGCATGGATTCATGATCTATGGGTCGGATCCCACCCAATGCTTGGATTTTTACACAATAATTTGAGTTTGTTACCGCATAATAATAAGACTCTGAGGGTTAGGTGGTAGAAAATGCTTTAAGCAGTAACATGCCCAGAATGCCCAGTAACATTCAACTATTCTCTTCTTCCTTGCATACAGCTGGTCGTCGCCACTGCTGGGGATAGTGGTAATGATCACAGAGACAGCTTTCCAGTGCAGAGAGTTTGTGAGCTACGACACGAGAGAAAGCCATGAGCCATGAGTGAAAGCATGAGAGGAGGCGAAATTAATAAATTTTGCGCTGACATTGAAACTCGGGCAAGTGGCAACACAGGGAGAAATTATTATTTCATTTCTCTTTTGCTCTTTAGATAATTGTTTTCAATTAAATCCAATAACATAAATTTCATCCCCGCTCCTTGCGTTCTGCTGAAACTAAGAAACATTCTTTCACATCTGGGATCTCTTAAGTGCCTCTGATATGACTTCAGCTGTTGATAACTCCTGTCAGAAAGTGGTCTGGCTTGCTCTTTTCATAAAAATTGCAAGAACTCAACAAAGTAACCGTCTCGAGTGACCTTGGAAGTTTCAATGAAGTTAAGAAAAAAGAGGAACAATAATATAATTGGCTAATCTTCTTAGTTCCAACAAAACTTCTTAAAGCATAAAGCACTTGATATACGGTGGAAGCCACGTCAATTTTCATACATTGTCCAACAGAGAAAAAAATAGTTTCCAAAACGACTCAATAGAGGAACTCTTCTCAAATGACTTTTTATAGATACTCGAGGGTGGAATATAATAGACGTACGTAATATTATTAGTATTATTACATAGGTACCTCTTCACATGACAAGGGTAATTTCTCACGAAGCAAAAAATAAGATTATTTCAGAGGATTTTTTCGAAGAACTAGTAAAGGTTCTTGGAAAATAATTAACAAAGCCTATTACTGAAGAAGGAAAAACAAGTTTTCGTAACATAGTAGAGCGACTTGATTGGAGCTTTGCTCATGTTATCAATAAAAGCGCTAGCCAAAAAATCGAAGTTTTCCAAAATAATTTGTCAGATGGAAAAAAATAAAATAATAAAGCAAAATTTAAAAAAAGATGTGTGACTGATTTTACACCAGAATAAAAACAATCACGAAAAAACCTTATGACATTACTGAGTTGCACAAATCTTGTCCTTCGAAGAACCTTGCGCCCAAGAAAAACATGCCCAGGAGAACATACAGAAATGAATTGAGCAAAGTTACAGAAATGAATTGAGTAAATCATCTCACTAATTCTAATCCCCCAAAAAATATCACTTCGTGACATAAAAAAAGTCCCGCCAAGTCGTTGCACAAAAATATTTCAGTTCCCAAATTCATTCCTCCCTTCCCAAAAAATATATTAGTTATTATTGACCTCCCCCAAAAAAATATTGAAATCAATTTATGGCCCCGCCTTTTATTCATTCACCTAAGTGCAACTGTATACTTATTAATAGCCTCCCCTCTCTCTTTCTTCTAATGTCCTCTTTCTTTTGTTGCTTGTTGCATGTTGGAATGTTTCCTTTACAAACTCAGAACTTAAGTCTTATTTCCTTGCTCCTTTCACCGACTTGGGCTCTTGGCGGAGTACCACTAACTGGGAATGATAAATATATGAATCTAATAGACAGTGCTATTTTTAAAGAATTAAAAAGAGATAATTTAACATAGTGGTTCTTATGGAGAACAGGAAAGGAGAAGTCTAGCCGACCGCGAACCAAGGATGCATTATCTGTATCTAAGTCGCAAAATATCTGCCACCAACGAGAATTGGACCATCAGATCAAGTCACGATTCAGGCTCATTTCCACAAGGATCACATGTTTAGATATGTCTACATTTATATATAATCTTAGAAAAGAACCAAGACATCAGTTCCTTTGGCTAAGAACAGACCTGCAGGGTGGTACTCCGCCAAGAGCCCAAGTCGGTGAAAGGAGCAAGGAAATAAGACTTAAGTTCTGAGTTTGTAAAGGAAACATTCCAACATGCAACAAGCAACAAAAGAAAGAGGACATTAGAAGAAAGAGAGAGGGGAGGCTATTAATAAGTATACAGTTGCACTTAGGTGAATGAATAAAAGGCGGGGCCATAAATTGATTTCAATATTTTTTTGGGGGAGGTCAATAATAACTAATATATTTTTTGGGAAGGGAGGAATGAATTTGGGAACTGAAATATTTTTGTGCAACGACTTGGCGGGACTTTTTTTATGTCACGAAGTGATATTTTTTGGGGGATCTTATAACTTTTTGTAGTGGCCCTGCATAGGTGTGTGGTGTATGATGTATGATACATGTTAATTCAATATAAAACTATTTAACATATTCAATAATGACTTTAAAGGAACAAGTATTGATAAATGAAACAGTTTGAATGTGAAGATAAAGATTTTAGTTTGATATTCATAACCAAGCACAGTATCCTGCTCCAAATTATTTTTTCACCTAAAAAGTAGATATGCGACTTTTGACTCATCTGGGAGAGTGATAATATACTAGATACTGAATATATATACACCAACTTTGTTCTGAGCTCTGAAAATGATCCTTTTTTCAATTATGGGCCAAATGTCCATTTTAGGATAATAGAACAATAAAAGAGCACACCTACTACCCACGAGAAAAAAAATTAGCCATCGCTTGTGAAAATCGGTCTAATAGTTTTGGCTGTAAAGCGGTCAACGTGAAAGAAGAAGCAGTAAATGATGAAAAAAATGACGTTTTTAAAGTTTGGTTTTCTCCAACTTAACTCAAACGATTTTGATGGTTCTTTTTTCAAAGCTTGTCTTTATCGTGCCCCAATCTATATGTATTTATAGTCCAATTGCCTTCATCACTTGTACTTTTTTTCCTACAACTACAAGAATTGTGCTACTTTTGCTCTGGCGTATAATATCACTTGGTATAATATCACCGGTTTCAGCGTAGATTTAGTAAAGCGAGTTAGAGTAGTTGTGACATCACGAAAGTGATTAACACAAATATGATAACATTTTTAATATCACTTGGTAACGCGCGAATTACTTTGACTGGGAGGTTCGGAGCGCTACCTCGGTCCTAAATTTATTATAAAATTTTATTATTATAATAATAATAGCATTTTCTTATTATAATAATGATCTCGCCATATTTATGAGACAGACAAACGAAAGCCAAATCGTCCAGAATGCAAGTTAAAACAGAACCCCACTTAGTGAGGTTGCTTCGCTCCCTCACTGTGTTCGGTTAATAATAGTATGTCCTACATTGTTTAACGGCAATATTATTATTTTTTGCTCTATTTTACATGGCAGGGTTCTTCTTAAAGAAGCTCTTCCATCCAACAATAACTAGTGTTTCTTTGAACAGTAAATTGAGGTTTACTGTTCAAAGAACCTCACTTAGTAAGTTCGTTCTCACTGTGTTCGGTTAATTATGTTTCAAAGAAGGTAAGATAACAAGCGAGACCCCTCCCTCAAGTCGAAGAACGATTAGAGAGATAGTCCGGGTTATTCTAAATTTAATCCCGTTTCATAAATTGGCCCTTTGCCACAGATTTTTACAAGGATACTGTGTGGTGCCATTCATTTTATCCAGATGGGCCTCTCAACTGGTTCAGATAGTGGGTACACCCTGAACATATTTCCTTAATTTATGTCAGATATAATAATTAGGACTTTTAAGTCCCATTTTCCAGCAGTATGCCCAAGGTGTATTATTATGTGGTAAAAATCCCAAATGGGAGGATAACTATGAATTTTTACAATTAATTTCTATGAAAGAATACTGAGAACAAAGCTTATTATTAGCCAGCGTCGATGGCGCGTTGAATGCACCGGTTCTCGTTAGATCACCGAAGTTAAGCAACGTCCAGCGAGGTGAAGACTTTGTGATGCTGGCATTCCGGCCCAACCCAGGCTGGGTGAGGTTAATATGGGTAGCAGGTTTGTGAGTTTCCTGCGAATGGAGCGTAACACCCCCGTCGTGATATGACCATGCAGTTGAAAGCGACGTTAAAAACCAAAAAAAAAAAAAAAAAACGAAGCTTATTATGTTGTTCAAGTAATAAATGTATAAATATATTTTTTTTCAACTGTTAATTTTTTATAGTATATTATAAATTTCTCTTTTATATATAGAGATGAGGTACAACACAACCCACAACAAAAAGGGTACGTACCTCAGAAACTCACTAAATTTAATGTAAAATATTAAAAAAAAAAAGTAAAGAGTATTTTGTTAAATAAAAAAAAATTACATGTCCCAGCTAGGTTTTGAACCCGCGGACCTCTGACATCTCTATCTTCGCACCGTGCCGCCTTTACCACTGAGCTAACTGGACTATTGATGTCTCCACGTGGTTTTTGCAACAGATAAAAGCTTCATTTTATTTTACTTTGTATAATAAACTTTTTAGCGGCCAGCGAAAGAAATATTTACTAGAGGGAATTGGATAGGGAAGGAAGCCTTTCACTTCCTATGTAACTGATAGGTACCTACATTCCTAATTAGGAATAGGTATTAGGTAGTGTAGGGGCTTTTACAAAGTTTTCTATGAAACTTCTACATTTCCTACTTAGAAAGGTCCCCAAACATTTAGACATTCATGTTACACATACATATTATGTAACATTGGGTACTAGAGATTTTTTACATTTTTGAACCTAGATAATATAACCAACATTTTAGAAGAAAAAAAAATCCTGTCTTTTTCACTCCTTGGGCATTACAGGTTTATTATAGCTATGTAGGTATGACGTTATTTGTGGTCAAGCACAAGGCCTCTTCACAAATTTTGTGGGTAGCGCAGCATTACTAAGAGCCTCCTTTACTTTTCAAATTCTATTACATTAATTTATTTTTACTCTGGTAATGCCGCCACTGGTCGTTACTTATTCAGTAACTACTCATTTTTCCTCACGAGGTATGAGTGGACCCCAAACACCCAAGTAATGTGCGGAAAAATTCCTGCCCAGCTGGGGATCGAATACAGGTCACCATGCGTGGTAAGCTTAGCGCGCTAACTCACTCAGCACCGGCGACTATTTATGGGTTAGTATACCTTTACACAATTTCACATCGGGACATGTGGATTGAAAGGTTTGTGAATGAATACTTATATACATAATAAACTAGATTAAATATCTATACTCCAATGTTATTCTGAGCTCTGAAAATGATCCTTTTCCTTAATAACGGCCAAATGGTAGCTTTTGGGATAATGAAACCATAAAAAGGCACACCTACCACCCAGAAGAAAAAAAATGAGCCATCGTTCATGAAAATCGGTCCAGTAGTTTTGGCTGTAGAGCGGTCAACGTCAAAGAAGAAGCAGAATTTTTTGAAAAAAAATGACGTTTTTATAGTGTGGTTTTGACCAACTTAACTCAAACGATTTCGATGTTTCTTTTTTAAAAGCTTGTCCATTATCGTGCCCCAATCTGTACATGTAGTTCAATTTCCTTCATCACTTGTACTTTTTCTCCTACAACTACACGAAAAGTGCTACTTATGCTGTCGCGTATAGTATACTCTTGGTAGCGCGCGAACTATTTCGATTGACTTGGCGGGTCGGAGCGCTACCGCGCTCCTTAATAATCCAAACAAAACGGCATGGGAAAAAGATGTAACATTACGCCCGATGAGTTTAACTCCAACTTCAGTGAGGCACCCCTGAATATTGTCAATAATCTCCCTCCATCAGATACCGACCCTAGGGATCTAATATCGAATGTCAATGTTGGTTGTATCGATGAGGAGTTTTCTCTTCAAGAGGTCACTGCCACAACAGTAAATCATGCCATGGGCTCTTTAGCTAGAAAGAGGGGAAGGGATATACTCGACATACTCATGTGTGTTCAAGATCTTATCTTACCTTGTTATTCTTTTTAACTTATGTTTCAAAAAACAGTTTTCCCTGACTGTCTGAAATGTATGTCTTGGGTTTTAAAAAATTGTAAAAATTGAAGTAAAATAAACTTAAATAATAGTTAGTTGCTGTGGTGATTTGAAGGTTTTGTGTTTATGATCGAGAGTGTGAGGAAGACAACTAAACTTATATTGGGCTCATGGAACCAAAGAGGCACGCACAGTTGGGGTTCATAACTTAAATTTCCATGCGCCCCCTTGGGAGAAGCAGACATTAGGAAAAAGCGCTCCGGCTTTTCTCAATTCAACCTCCAATTGGACTAATTACTGTGTTCTTTGAAAACCAGCCAAGGGTACCTCCTATTTGAACATTATATCAGATTAAGAAGCACTAGCAACTTCTCTGTAGTCCTGTCCTTTGGACTACATCTAAAATCAACTCATGCATGGCTGAAAGCTGTAAGGTGGAAACAGCCTCTGAGGCTACAAGTCCACTATCTCGGTGGGCGGGGTCGATTAGTTCCTGAGAACCCTCAGTGTGAGGAGTATCCCACTCTGAATTGATCTTCATCATCCAATGACTTCCTTATAAATTTACTTACGCAAGAGTTCCAAACATCAGCTAGATACCTCAATACTCAGATCTTATCGACCTCTTTGAAATCTAGGCCAAGCAGCTTTCAGTTTAATATCATTGAAAAACCTTAATATCTTATTGAAATCTTTCCAATGGCACGACTTTTACTTTCCCAGGCTTTATTTTCCTCTCTCTATTATCTTATCATTGCATCTTCATGTTCTTCTCCATCTTTTGTTTTGTATAAGTAGGTATCTTTATATGTACACTATAATATGTACTTTATACTTTATATTATTTACTTTTTCTCTTGATATTCTTTCATTTTCTGTTGCATTAACGCTGCTGTCTTGATAATGTTATAAAACTTTCTTCTTACTTTCAATATTCCTGGGATTCCTGTCATCGAAAGTCTTAAAGCTCTTGAACTTAACTTTCTCCTAGAATAATGCCATCTCACGAGGCATACGAAATTTCAGCGTTCTAAATAGTCAAGATTTCAATTTTTAAACATATTCAGAAAAACCCCGTACATGCTCCCCAAAACGACACAGTTTAACAGGAATTGAAGTGCAAAAGTTCCGGTTTTCAGATGTTTCCCTGTACTTTTACATTAAACGCTACCACCGATACACTAACTACCTATTGTGTTCGTTTTTGTAACAAATATATTATCTTTTTGCTTCGAGTTTAATATTTTTGGACGTTTCATAACCTCCTGAGCAACTTTGGTTTTGTGTCTGTCTGTCAAAAATATTCCTTGTAATGCGCAAATCTCGGAAACTACTGAACGGATTTCGATGAAATTTTGTAAACAGATAGGAGACGTTCTGTAAATGGTCCCATTTTCAATTTATCAATTTCGCACTAGCGGTTCTGGGTGAAAGAGACCATGCGCCTGACAACTAACTTTTTACTTGCACGCGTATCTCGTTTGATGAAATTTTGTATGTATATACATATTATCGTTTTACATCGTCCATTTACAATTATTTTTTAAATTAATTATGATTTAGATCTGATATTTAAGAAAATCCAAAAAATCTAGGAAATGTAGAAAACATGATATTCTACCATTTACAACAAATTTAAAGGAAATCGGTTAAGTGGTTGTGGAGACACAAGTGATTTAATATAAAATCTCAAATTACCACGTTGTATTCAATGTGAAAAATTCACGAGGAATTATTAAGTTTTTTTAAGTGGGGTTTAACGTCGCTTTCAACTGCCATGGTCATATCACGACGGGGGTTTTACCCTCCATTCGCAGGAAACTCACAAACCTGCTACTCACATTGACCTCACCCAGCCTGAGTGGGGCCGGGAAAAGCCAGCGTCACGAGAATTAGAATTTGAATGGTCACCCATCCAAGTCTTAACCTCGCTGGATGTCGCTTAACTTCGGTGTTCTGAAGGGAACCGGTGTATTCAACATGCCATCGACGCTGGCCCATATTTTTTTAATTTATTCTTCAGTTTATTGTGCGCTAAACGAAATCAGCATGAACGCCAGTTCAATAATACAAGTCAGCGCTCCGTCATTTCATTCAGCTTGCATGATCATTATTGTTTATGTTTTGTACCAATAGCCAGTCAACATGAATCAGCAGAATAATTACAATGTCCAGTAGATAAGTCATTTATGCTGATTTTAAACTCCAAGTCTGAGTCAAGAAGCACATAATTTCTGTGGTGTAAAAGCTGTTCAAATACGCAATTTATTGTTAGTTCTGAGACGTATTAATCATCTTCCAATTCTTTCACGTTCTTTTTACATTACAAATTACATTCACACATTTAATGAAGACAAAAATGTTTATCCAAACAACCCTGTCAGCTGTAAGCTGGTGACGGAAAAACAATATTATGCATAAATGCATTTACAATACACATTTATGGATGTTACAATATAATTTTCTACTTTTGACATTTTCATGTCTTTGCTCTGGCACATAACCAAAATTATGTGACGAAATTATGTAACGAAATTATGTAACGATATTATGTAACGAAATATCGAATTGTAAAGGGAGAGAAGTCTTCTAATATCGGATATCGATATTATGGTTTCGATATTATCGATATACCTAATATCGATATTTTCGTTTCGATATTGCAACCCTAAGAGAAGAGGGAGAGAAGAGAGAAGGTATGTGTCATGCGCACAATACGAAATTTGGTCAGTTGGGTTTTGGACCTTGAATAGTAAAGATGAAAATGTCGAAATGGTTGCAGACTCGTATGCAAGCGTTAAACAAAAATTTAACATCGCTTTCAACTGCATGGTCATATCAGTAGTCACCGTTGCAGAGTGAGTTAGCGCGCTAGGCATTGTACGCATGGTGACCTGGGTTCGATTCCCAGCGGGGCAGGAATTTTTTCTCGGAATCATTCTTATTTGGACTGGAGGTGATGAATGAAGGTGGTAACCACATTCTGGATTCACCCAATATTAAAACCCTTCACTTGGAAGTGAAGTAACAAAGTAATGATAGGTCCATAATTCTGATATAATATGTGTATTTGTATATATTAACTAGCGGGCTACGCCCGCTTCGCGTGGCCAAGGCATGGCCACATTTTAGTTAAGGCATGGCCACCGCCGCTGCATAAGTTTTATGGTTATTGAAGCACTTCTTTACACACCAGGTTCTTTGTTATACCATCTGGCTGTAACACAATGAGGGACTTGGCAGACCTTACTCTTGAAAAAGCAACATAGAGCTGAAAGTGGGAGAAGCAATCGTTCTAAGGTCAATTCCAGCTAGCTCAAGAGTTTACCCCTGTGCCTTATTTATCGTCATGGCAAAACACAGTTTTCTGGGGAATTGAACTCTTTTGAAATTAAAGTGGTAGTCGGAAATCACATTAGAACCCAAGAGAGAGATGGGAGGGCACTACAACGAAATCAGTAGGTGCCCTACAGCGCCGCACTTGAAGTAATGATATTTTTCGGTTCCAAGTGCGGTTAGCTTTTTAGAGAAGGTGGGTTTTTAGTGGGTGGAAATCCCACATCCCAGGCAGGATCTGGGTGTCTTTGAAAGATTTTTCCTGCCTTCCATTAAAAAAAAAGAACCCAAGTGCATAGTTGCTAATGAACAGATTAAATGAGCACTCGCTTACGATGCGGAAGGTCCTGGGTTCGAACCCCCGCGCCGACAAAAATAATCCTGTGTACATATACCGTTTCACCTACACCAGCCCCTGCGAATATAACTGCCTCGATAATGTTTTTTTTTTAAGGATGTAATTTGAAGCCGCGTGCCGTTACACAATTTCGGGGGTCTCAGATTTCTCAGTAATATTATTGGTGCTCCAACCTTAAGGCATAGCCGATGGGGTGGCAAGCCAGGAGGATTTAGTTTATTAAGAAATTCGGTTGGGTAATGGATGGCTTCTTCCTCTTCCACAACAGTGTCTACGGATTCGTAAGTTGATAGTTCAGAAGGCATTCTTTTTAATAAGTCATTATTAATTTCCAGAGCATTATCATTCTTTGGTGTTAGTATGGCCCTTATCTTTAGCCAAACAGGGACAACAACACTTGGGTTATCTAGATTGGGGTAGAAAGTGTCTAGGAAGGTGTTGTAATCGACTAATAACTGACAGTGTTCGGTAGGAAATACAATTTTTTCATTTTGTTCTGGTAAATGTCCATCACCTATCCGAAGCAAAAGCTTCGAAAAAACTTCTGCATTTTGATCAGCGTGAAGGTGTACACGCATATTCATTTTTAAATAAAGAACAGTTATCTGTGGCCACAAAATGGATGATTTTAAACATGTCTTCACTTCGTCAGCTCTTGTTCCACGTGGAACAACGGGTAAAGTTTGTCTAAAATCTCCAGGTAGTAGCACAGTTTTACCAGCCATAAGATTTTTAACACCACGAATGTCTTGTAGAGTACGGTCCAGTGTCTCTAAGCCAGTTTTATGAGTCATTGTACATTCATCATATACGATCAACTTGAAATCCCTGAGGACTTTGGCCATATCACTTTGCTTTCCAATAATACAGCTTGGTGTATCTACTGAATTTAAATTGAGCGGCAATTTCAAAGCAGAATGAACAGTGCGGCCTCCTTCTATCAGTGTGGCGGCAATACCGGACGATGAAACAGCAATGGCAATATTTCCATCTTTGCGTATTCTAGCTAACAAAAGGTTTATTAAGAATGTTTTTCCAGTTCTACCTGGAGCATCTAGGAAGAACAAATTATTACCTACAGAATCAAGAGATGAAGTGACGCTCTGAAGTACAGTTTCATACACGTATCTCTGTTCACTATTGAGTAATGGCACTTTTTCAGAGACGAAAGACCTCATTTGAAACGTGTTGTATGAAATTTCTGCCAAATAAGTTCTGTTGGTAATAATGTTCACATTGCTTGCGCATCATCAAGTAACAAACCCATGGCTAGGCATGCAGCATGGAACGTAGGGTATTCAATGCCGCCTACCATTTTGAGGATTCTGAATGAAGTAGGTCCTCGCACTTTATGTAGAAGTAATCGTAGGTAGAAACATTCTGAGTCATTCCGATGAACGGTATAAATTTAACCAAGAACCTGGTCTTTTTTTACACCCGGATATCCTGGAACAATTGATCTTTTTTTCCTTCTTTGGAACATGTTGTTTTTCCACACATAAAATGCTGGTACTTCATTATAAAAAAGAGTCTTTGCAAATTCATCCTGGTTGCATAGTTGGAAAAACGCCATTAATGTTGTTTTAGGAGGGTTGTCAATTCTCTGTTGGACATTTTCGGTTGTAAAAACTACCCTTTGTCCATTTTCAAAGTGGACGGCCAAATGTATGACAGGAGAGTATCTTTCATGAGTCGAAAAACATGGTATTCGCCATCCAGCTTGACCATAAGTTGAGAACCCCTATTTTCTTTTAAAATTTGTTTCTTATTATTCCCCTACATCACAAAAAAAGCTGTCTGCCAAATTTCAAGTCATTCGGCTCAACCGTTTTGAGAATCTTGCAAGACGCTAAAATGTCTACTTTTGTCCATAAGTTGAGGACCCCTGTTATCTTTGAAAAATCCTTCCATAGTAAGCTTTTTCATCACTGAAAGAAGTTTTCTGCCTAATTTCAAGTCATTCAGCTCAACCCTTTTGAGAATCTGACAACACTATAAAAATGACTAATTTTGACCATAAGTTGAGAACCCCTGTTTCCTTTAAAAAAAATCCGTATTTAATACGCCCCTACATCATAAGGAGAATCTTCCTGCAAAATTTCAAGTCAATCGGCCCAACCGTTTAGGCTCTGCGTTGATTATGAATAAATGTTAATTTTTGGCCATAAGTTGAGAATCCCTGTTTCCTTCAAAAAATCCGTTCTTAGCACGCCCCTACATCATAAGAAAAAGCTTCCTGCAAAATTTCAAGTCAATCGGCTTAGCCATTTAGGCTCTGCGTTGATTATCAATAAATGTTAATTTTTGGCCATAAGTTGAGAACCCCTGTTTCCTTCAAAAAATCCTTTCATAATAAGCTTTTTCATCACTGAAAGAAGTTTTCTGCCTAATTTCAAGTCATTCAGCTCAACCCTTTTGAGAATCTGACAACACTATAAAAATGACTAATTTTGACCATAAGTTGAGAACCCCTGTTTCCTTTAAAAAAAATCCGTATTTAATACGCCCCTACATCATAAGGGGAAGCTTCCTGCAAAATTTCAAGTCAATCGGTCAAACCGTTTAGGCTCTGCGTTGATTATGAATAAATGTTAATTTTTGGCCATAAGTTGAGAACCCCTGTTTCCTTCAAAAAATCCGTTCTTAGCACGCCCCTACATCATAAGAAAAAGCTTCCTGCAAAATTTCAAGTCAATCGGCTTAGCCATTTAGGCTCTGCGTTGATTATCAATAAATGTTAATTTTTGGCCATAAGTTGAGAACCCCTGTTTCCTTCAAAAAATCCTTTCATAATAAGCTTTTTCATCACTGAAAGAAGTTTTCTGCCTAATTTCAAGTCATTCAGCTCAACCCTTTTGAGAATCTGACAACACTATAAAAATGACTAAATTTGACCATAAGTTGAAAACCCCTGTTTCCTTAAAAAAAAATTTGTTCTTAGTACGCCCCTACATCATAAGGGGAAGCTTCCTGCAAAATTTCAAGTCAATCGGTCAAACCGTTTAGGCTCTGCGTTGATTATGAATAAATGTTAATTTTTGGCCATAAGTTGAGAACCCCTGTTTCCTTCAAAAAATCCGTTCTTAGCACGCCCCTACATCATAAGGGGAAGCTTCCTGCAAAATTTCAAGTCAATCGGCCCAGCCGTTTAGGCTCTGCGTTGATTATGAATGAATGTAAATGGATTTTATATATATAGATGAATTGTCTTCTTGAGATCGACAGTTCACATAGGAACTAAAATTAATTCTTATAACTGTAAGTTTATATGCCTTTGTCGACTGTTTATATCTCTAGCCTCCAATCTCATGTGCTTCACCATGTATATGTTATACACCAGCCTTTTTTTCATCGCCAAGCTTATATTTCAATGATATAGCCCTCTTTTTTCTCTTATCTCAATTTTATTCTGTCTCTTCCATTCTCAATCGAGTCTGTCCCAAGAGTGAGACAGATGTATCAATCAATCATCAAATGGAATGTACACATTATCGTCCTCCCCTCTCTTTATCTTCCTGTCTCTATCCTTATCTTCATAGTGAGTCAATTAATTTCCTCCGTGTCACAGCAGACTTCGTTTTACCGTGCCATCCTTCTCTATCTTCCTCAGACGTGTAGGGCCAACAGAGATAGAATATCTATCTTCCTCAGACGAGTAGGGCCAATAGAGATATAATATCTATCTTCCTCAGACGTGTAGGGCCAATAGAGATATAATATCTATCTTCTTCAGACGTGTAGGGCCAATAGAGATAGAATATCTATCTTCTTCAGACGTGTAGGGCCAATAGAGATATAATATCTATCTTCTTCAGACGTGTAGGGCCAATAGAGATAGAATATCTATCTTCTTCAGACGTGTAGGGCCAATAGAGATAGAATATCTCTATTCTTCAGCCGTGTAGAGCCAATAGAGATAGAATATCTATCTTCTTCAGACGTGTAGGGCCAATAGAGATAGAATATCTATCTTCCTCAGACGTGTAGGGCCAATAGAGATATAATATTTATCTTCCTCAGACGTGTAGGGCCAACAGAGATAGAATATCTATGTTCCTCAGCCGTGTAGAGCCAATAGAGATAGAATATCTATGTTCTTCAGCCATGTAGGGCCAATAGAAATAGAATATCTATGTTCCTCAGACGTGTAGGGCCAATAGAGATAGAATATCTATCTTCCTCAGACGTGTAGGGCCAATAGAGATAGAATATCTATCTTCCTCAGACGTGTAGGGCCAATAGAGATATAATATTTATCTTCCTCAGACGTGTAGGGCCAACAGAGATAGAATATCTATGTTCCTCAGCCGTGTAGAGCCAATAGAGATAGAATATCTATGTTCTTCAGCCATGTAGGGCCAATAGAAATAGAATATCTATGTTCCTCAGACGTGTAGGGCCAATAGTCATAGAATATCAATGTTCCTCAGACGTGTAGGGCCAATAGAGATAGAATATCTATGTTCTTCAGACGTGTAGGGCCAATAGAGATAGAATATTTATCTTCTTCAGACGTGTAGGGCCAATAGAGATATAATATCTATCTTCCTCAGACGTGTAGGGCCAATAGAGATAGAATATTTATCTTCCTCAGACGTGTAGGGCCAATAGAGATAGAATATCTATGTTCTTCAGACGTGTAGGGCCAATAGAGATAGAATATTTATCTTCTTCAGACGTGTAGGGCCAATAGAGATATAATATCTATCTTCCTCAGACGTGTAGGGCCAATAGAGATAGAATATTTATCTTCCTCAGACGTGTAGGGCCAATAGAGATAGAATATCTATCTTCCTCAGACGTGTAGGGCCAATAGAGATATAATATCTATCTTCTTCAGACGTGTAGGGCCAATAGAGATAGAATATCTATGTTCTTCAGACGTGTAGGGCCAATAGAGATAGAATATCTATGTTCTTCAGACGTGTAGGGCCAATAGAGATAGAATATCTATGTTCTTCAGACGTGTAGGGCCAATAGAGATAGAATATCTATGTTCTTCAGACGTGTAGGGCCAATAGAGATATAATATCTATCTTCTTCAGACGTGTAGGGCCAATAGAGATAGAATATCTATGTTCTTCAGACGTGTAGGGCCAATAGAGATAGAATATCTATGTTCTTCAGACGTGTAGGGTCAATAGAGATAGAATATCTATGTTCTTCAGACGTGTAGGGCCAATAGAGATAGAATATCAATGTTCCTCAGACGTGTAGGGCCAATAGAGATAGAATATCTATGTTCCTCAGCCGTGTAGAGCCAATAGAGATATAATATCTATGTTCCTCATCCGTGTAGGGCCAAAGGAGATATAAAATCTGTGACCTGTAGTAAATGGGCTGAGGCAATACTGTCACCTTGACATAAATGTAACAAAAAAAAAAAAAAAAAAGCGTAACGGGATATAGGATGTCATATGAACCTCTCATTTGGCGCAGAGTAAGAATACCCATTTGGCGCAGATAAGAATGAAATGAAGAAAAAAAAAGGATACCAAAGAGGGAAAATTTGCGGTGGCTCTCGGTTTACAAATCTTCAATAACGACAAAGTTAGATTTGTAAACTGAAAGCCACCGCAAATTTTCCCTCTTTGGTATCCTTACTTGGCGCCAAAGGGAAGGTTCATATAATTATGACATCCTGTATATTGTTACCTGTAGGTACTAGCCAGCTATAACAGAGCTCTAACAGAGATGATCAACACAGCCTACAAGTCTCAAACTCACTAAACTTTGCTTAACTGAACGATCTTACTAAAACTCCAATCAAGTCTTACTAAAAGTCCTTACTAAAAGTCCAATCAAAGTGACAGTGTTCACAAATTTTGACCACACCACTAATATATTATCTGATTCCGTTATCTCTCCCTATCACCTTTTTTACCCAATCCATATCTTTTGTATTCTATTCAACCCCTAACATTCTGTGTCTCAATCTTAATTCAGAAATTTTTTCACCTTCTCTCATTTTTTGTCTTTTCAATTTTCAAATTCCATTGTTCTTTCTCCTGATTTGCTCTGACGGGTGGAAGAAAAGACTAGGTATACTTAACAAAAGATTCCATTTCCCTCTTTTTCCTCTCAAATTCCTGACTCAATAAATCCCTTCTGATTTCTGACATTCATTTGCTTCTTTCAGAGCGGGATGGGAAGTACCTGGCTCATCGTTAAGAGTTCAATCTCTGCATTTGAGTTTTGAGAGGGTCGAAAATGCTCATGTTCAAATAACTAGTTTAAAAAGAAAATAACTAGTTTTGAGAAGAGGTAGCTGTGATTTTGATGTGTACAGCTGTACAGAGTTGATAATATGTCTTTTTGAGGCGGTACTTTCAAAATTTGATTTTTGATTTAGAATTCATACCTGTAATATACCTACTCATAATTCTCCTGTGTTGTAATTCACTCTAAAAATCTAGAATATGTTTTGTTCTCATTCACTTGCTGTGCTGTACCCATCTATACAAGTTATTCACGTTCTTTTGTATGTCCCACGTTCAAATTTTACTTTTTGCATCAAATATTTTCCTTAGTTGCACTAAGAAGCCCCAGGTTAAAGCAGAATTTTTCAAATGACATGGTGGGTGTAATTTATGTAGTAAATATTTTTGAGTAGAAGAGGGGGGGCCTGAAGAGCACAGAACATGTTTTATCAGCTCTCATTTATCACCAAGCTCCATGTTTATACTACGCTGAATTTTCTTTTAAAACTCAAAAGATAATACATAAACAAAGTGTATTCAGCGAGTATTTTATCGAGCATGAAAATTTGTAAAATGAAGGCTTTTTTCGGGTTTTAAATTTTGAAAAATATGATGTTCCTCATGTGATAAAATTTCATGGTTCCTATGTCAAAGACTCAGCATTACGAGAAGGGATATTCGCGAGGAATCTTCGTGCATTTTATTTTTCTGACACTTTCAACGGCGATGAAGGAGAAGGAGATCGTTAAGCAGAATCAGAAACCTGAATAATTTGGAAAATTCTGCTGTTCTCTTGGATTCTAAATCCAACAGGTTCGCCTGTATTTGAATATCTCATTATTGGACTAGTGGTATAATTTCCAACTGGTTTGTTCAGTATCTGACTACCATGGCTCTTGATTACTCCACCCTATAATAATGAAGTAGTATGCTCGTCCTAGTTTTCCTGCTTTATACTCTAAAATTAATGGAATCATATGTTTTATGATTCTCTTCAAATGATTATGGTAATGATTTCGTTTGTAAGATATAATAATATGTATGTAAGCATGGCCACAAGTTTATAATTGAATTATTCAACCTCAGTTTTGATTACTAAGTTTGAGCAATTTCAAGATCTATTAAAAAATAAAAGCAAAAACTAATTATAATGATGGTCCAGTAATATCATATTTTGGCTAGAAACAAAGCCAGTAAATCTTTATTCAGGATTACGATAACTAGACATAGACAGGTTCTCTCCAATTGCCTCATAAATTATTATACATTAAAGTTTATTCTTTAATTGAGTAGTTGTGTCTTGGGTGCATTATAGTTACATTGAAAATCCATTCTTTCTCTCACTCCTTCCTATTTCTGAAGAAAAATCGTTTCATAACGTAACTGAGCTGTCCAGGTACTATCATAAATACAGGGTGGGGCAAAAGTCTGGAAACCCCTGAATAACTTTCGAATGGCTTCTTCGGTAAAATTAAAATTTTGTAAAGTAAACCGGGTTAATAAGACCTTCTTTTAGAGTGGGGTCGATTTTTGTTACCGGCCCCCATGTCGGGGCCAGGGGGGCCAACTTCATTTTTTTAAATACGAACCCCCACCTTGCGATACATTTTTGAAAAGGTCTTGAAATAAGAAATACATTGGTGCAAATTTTATTTTTTTAATATTAACTGTTTGCAAATGGCGTCCAACTTTGTGTGTGCAGTAAAGTCTGGAAACCCCTGAATATCTTTTGAAAGGGCTTCCTCAGTAAATTTAAAATGGTACACTGTAAGTCAGGGTAATAAGACCTTTCCAAAAATGTATCGCAAGGTGGGGTTTCGTATTAAAAAAAATGAAGTTGGCCTCCCTGGCCCCGACATGGGGGCCGGTTAAAAAAAATTGGTACCATTCTAATAAAAAGTCTAATTACCAAGGATTACCGTACACAATTTTAAATTTACTGAGAAAGCCCTTTCGAAAGATATTCAGTGGTTTCCAGACTTTACTGCATACACAAAGTTGGACGCCATTTGCAAACAGTTAATATTAAAAAAATAAAATTTGCACCAATGTATTTCTTATTTCAAGACCTTTTCAAAAATGTATCGCAAGGTGGGGGTTCGTATTTAAAGAAATGAAGTTGGCCCCCCTGGCACCGACATGGGGGCCGGTAACAAAAATCGACCCCACTCTAAAAGAAGGTCTTATTAGACCGGTTCACTGTACAAATTTTTAATTTTACCGAAGAAGCCATTCGAAAGTTATTCAGGGGTTTCCAGACTTTTGCCCCACCCTGTATACTGTTCCTTAATATTCTGATGAAATAAATGAAAAATATTGGAAACCTAATTCCTAGCCTTGGCTCTTACCAATGCACGTACAAACCTATTTTTATCTAAAAAGTAATTATTTGAAACTAGAATTGAAGACTGTTGGTCTTTAATTAGAAACATGAACTTTCAAGGTTGTATCGACAATAATAGAAATCTAATTCGCGTTTGTTTTCATACACTTGTCTTCGGGTTCCTGAAAAAGTAGCATCAAAAAGTTTGACCTCTTCTGTGAAAGAAAATATTCAAACCAGTTCATATCCTGTTGTTCACAAGAAGAAAGCAAAGAAGACTGAAAATGGTACCAGCAACATCTCAAAACGGATTGAAGCAAAGCTATGTGATTTTGATACCCGAGGAGCCATTCGTATTCTCTCATCCAATGATACACTTGCTCCTATTACAGAAGAGAATCTGGCCAAATTACGTGAATTACATCCATCACCTTCAAGATCTTTAAATCCTGAAGATGAAGAAACTCTACCACACTCTCATGTTGAGGTAGACATGAAAACACTTGCCAAATGTATTGCATCTTTTCCCAATGGTTCAAGTGGAGGCATCGATGGTCTTACTTCACAACATATAAAAGACATGACAGCAAAATCAGCTGGAGATGCTGGAATCAAACTATTGGACAATATTAAAAAATTGATTGATATGATATTAAATGGACAAATAAATGAGGAAATTCTGCCTTACTTCTATGGTGCGACATTGTGCGCCTTAAATAAAAATGATGGCGGTTTAAGACCTATTGCCATTGGATGTATTTTTAGACGATTGGCAGCAAAAGTTGGATGTTTATACGTTCAAGATGAAAGCGCCGCATACTTCAAACCAAATCAATTTGGCTTTTCTTGCAATCTTGGATGTGAGAGTGTTGTACATGCGACCCGGAAATTTATAAAATCATCTGAGAACTCAAATTTTATCTTGGTAAAAATTGACTACCGAAATGCTTTCAATTGTGTTGAAAGAGATTCCATGTTGAAGGAAATTCGCACTATCACACCAATAATCTTTCCGTTTATGTCACAAGCGTATGCGAAACCTTCGTTCCTATTTTATGGACCAAACACAATCTCATCTCAACGGGGTACACAACAAGGCGATCCGTGTTCTGGCCTAGCATTCAGTTTAACCATCCATCCAATTATCAAGAAATTAAAATCCGAATTAAATCTGTTTTATTTAGATGATGGGATTTTAGGTGGACCGCCTGAGACTGTCTTGGAAGATATCAAAACGTTATTGAAAGAGTCAGAAAAAGTGGGGTTAAAAGTAAATCCAGGAAAATGCGAGTTGTATTTTACATCTAAAAATATGGACCCCGATGTTGTACATAATTTTCAATCTATTTTATCTGGAATAAAAATTGTTTCAAGTCAAAACTTGTCCCTTCTTGGTGCCCCACTGATTGAAGAAGGCTATGCAGAAAAGATCAATGAAAAAAATGATGTTTTAAAATTGGCTTGCCAGCGTTTAAAGGATATTCCTGCCCACATTGCATTTTACATTTTAAAAAATTGTTTGGGAATACCCAAAATGATGTATTTATTACGTACTGTACCAACGTGGAAATGTGCAGATATACTAATTGAAATGGATGGCATTTTAAAATCTACCTTGGAAGAAATCCTCAACATCTCGCTCTCTGGACCCAAATGGTTTCAAGCAAACCTTCCTATAAGAAATGGTGGCCTGGGAATACGTAGTGTGATGGATCTTGCTCTCCCTGCTTACCTTGCTTCATGTTGTGGTTCGAAGATGAATGTCTCCATCATGATATCAAAACCTGTTGACACTTTGATTCTTCAACATGAACAGGACGGGTTGGAATTATGGCAATCCAATTATGAGAATATTCCTTCTGAGACACAACTACACATACAGGGCTGTTGGGATGAAATCGTAGTGAAACAAGTGATTGACAGTAGGATTAAGTTTGAAGACAATAATGACAAAGCAAGATTTTTGGCCTTACAAAAGAGTGAAGCGAATGCATGGTTATTTGCTATTCCATGCAAAAATATTGGTACACAACTGACCAATAATACACTCAGAATTTGCATGGGATTGAGACTTGGTTGTGTTTTGAGTACAGGCTACACATGTATCTGTGGAGAAGCAGTTTCTCCCAAGAGTCTTCATCCGCTCAGCTGTAGTAGAAGTGCTGGAAGATTTCACAGACATAGCGAAATAAACGACATCCTGAAAAGAACATTGTCTTCTGTTAATATTCCCGCCATTTTAGAACCAACTGGATTATCAAGAAATGACGGCAAAAGACCGGATGGCGTTACATTAATTCCTTGGGCAAATGGCAAGAGTTTGGTATGGGATGCAACTTGTGTTGATACGTTTGCGCCTACGTATTTAACGAAAACATGTCATGAAGCAGGAGCGGCGGCAGAAGTAGCAGCAAGAAAAAAAGAAATGAAATATACAAACATTAAGAATGAGGGCTATATATTCCAACCTTTGGCGGTAGAGACCATGGGTGCGTGGAGTGTTGCCTCGAAGGAATGGCTGAACCAACTGGGTGAGAAATTGTTTAGATGTACGGGTGAACCCCGATCTAAACAATTTCTTGCCCAAAGAATTGGTCTGGCCATTCAGAAAGGTAATGCTGCATGTATCCTTGGGTCGATACCAGAAGGTCATGGAATGGAGGAAGTTTTTTATTTGTAAATAAATAAATATTCTATATTCTTGAAAAAAAAAAAAAAAAAAAAAAAATTCGCGTTTCGATTAGTCTACTTTTCACCATGTGTTTCACTCTTCTTTTTTACATAGCAAAAATTTATATATATTTTTTTTTTAATATAGCAAATATACAGCGATAGCTGTATTAAAGAGCAACATTGATGCGATTTCGTCAGTAGAATCAAAACAACAACTTGGTTGGATTCGCATCTCTCGCCCCTTCGCCTTCACCCTAAACTCAATAATGCCACGCTTGTACGTTTTACACACTATGAAAACATTCTTGCATTTGTTCTATTTATATGATCGATAAATTATTAATATTTTATTAGTTGGTAGTAAATCTTTTTCTCTTTCGACGAGATGGTTGCACTTTATTTTCGTTTTCCCGGAATAGGCACGGCACGGCGTATACATCAGTGTCGAACTAGGGGTAACTAAAAGGAGTGAAGGGGTATCAGAATTAACCATTATCATGTAGGGCAGGTAGTGGATTTTTACCTCACTCTTGGGGTTGAAGAAGGCAACTCACAGCTTTTTCATTCAGAAACACTTCTCAATGAAGAATCACACGTACAAAGTACTGTACGCATTTGATAAAATTCACTTTTCTGACATCACAGTTGATCCTGATTCGTCCAGAAATGTCAATATCAGTAGAAGGTAATAACGAATTGGTGCTACCCCTTACTAAACAACAATGATCCTTTAACCCCCCCCAAATATTCTTCCTAAGAAAACTTCAGTCAACTATAATAGACAGACACATTAAAAAAATAAAATCTGTGCTGGAGCTGTAGAGGGGTCAATAGAATGTTTAAAAAATGTCCTTACACACGGATACGCGTATTCTCCACTGCTGTATGTGAATGTTACAAGAGTGTTGCTGATATTATTCTTCCCTGTTGATATTATTTCGCATGTGTGGACAACTGCAGTGCCGACTAAAGGCGCGATGCCACTCTTAATGAGACACACCAATACCACAAATTTGTGTGGCGCAAGTCTCCCCAAACCATTCCATGCCATCATCAGGTAGATGGGCAACTTTCAATTGATATCTGAAGTGGTCAAGGTCACTAGATTTTGATATCTGAAGTGGTCAAGGTCACTATACTTAAAATGTAAACAAGCTGGAGCATGGAACCGATCCCACCCATTGCATGGATTTTTTCTCACTTGTTTGCGTATACGACAACATAATATTATCAATATAGGTAACTAGCGGGCTGTCGCCCGCTTTGCGGGCCGAGGCATGGCCGTGAAAGCAAAAAATCCTTTTTCGCCAATGGCAGGTGTTGTAGTGGGAGTTTCGAAAAATCCCGTCTTATTGCACATCTAGACTATAAGACAAAGCTACCTACCAAATTTCAGCTCGCTAGGTATTACGGTTTGGGCTGTAGAGCGATGATCAGTCAGTCAGTGACTTTGACATTTATATATTAAGATAGGACTGAGGGTTAGGTGGTAGAAAATGCTTTGAGCATTATCCTTAACCTAGCCTAGTGGTATTCTTCCACTAAAGTTTCTATTATTATTATTAGATTTGTTTCAAGTATATTGAGTAGGTCTAGCAGGTGCTAGACCTACTCAATGTTTTTTTTTTTCTGACACAAAATGTTTTTGTGACGTCTCACGAGAGTATGTATGCACAGGATAATTGCAGATCATCAACAATCACAAGATTGATAAATAACTAAGTGAGCGATGAAAAATTAATCTTAACATAATTGCGTCTGTGTGCTCCGCAATATACAAACTAATGTACATCCACACTATTTCCCACTAAAGTAATTAACTTATAACTGTCTCATTGAGTTAATTGAGAATACGTATACGTATACGGTTAGAGTTAGTTACCTACTTTGTTCAAAACAGATTGTTTGTACATTTCAGTTAAACGAATTTGAATTGGTTACGAGAGTGGGATATCCGAGTAATAAACTAATTTAATACGAGGCTCCGTGTCTGGTTCGTGAGATAAATAGTAAACCATAGCTTGTTTTAGAATTGAATCAAAATAATGCACTTGGTAAAAACACGTAGCTGCATACGTTTGTGCAACGTATGTGCACTCGCTCTGTTGCGCCCAGTGCGTTGGATTTAATTAATTATGGATTGATAAGAATAATGCAGTTTGGCATATTGTAAACATGCTTCTTACCTACGTTGTTGATTAATATAATTCTGGAGCTCCTGTTATGATAAATTTATTGATAATATTGATAATCAGTCAGTGTTCTACTGCTTTCACCGTGAAAGTAAATTATGACCTACGTACTATGTTTGCCTTTGATCACGAAAGCTAGCTCGTGTCTGCCTCTATTGCCATTCAAGTTTAGTTAAACGAAAGAGCAAACAGCTTTTCACAAGTTTTGAAATATTTTTGGCATTCTGTCCGCACAGGGTTCAGTATGTTTTACGTCAATACTCTTGATGGCATGTCAATGATGCCATGCTGGTACTTACCTAAACCTCAACCATTGATACTTATGATTAGACTAACTGTTAGCCAATTGAATAGTTATTTTAATTTCTTATATCCAGTTGATTCTCACTAGAGTTTAACTCAATTGAACTATTTTCAAGCAGCATATCTCTGGGTGATGTTAACAAGCAAGAAGAGTTTAAATTAGATATTTTGACGGTTGTTCTGTTCACAAATTAGACTACAATGGGTGATCCGATAATGCATGAAGAAGAGCCAGAGCTGCTAGGGGAACAAGAGTCCGAGATAGAAGTCGAGGTATATGAAGAGGCTGAATCCTGGGACGAGGATGCAGATCCAGTGCCTCCCCCTACTGTTGAGAACCTCCACAAATATGAATACACTCTGGCTCTCGTGAAACCCCATGCAGCTCACCTGGTGTCACTCATCGAGAGCATTATTCTTGAGAAAGGATTCACCGTCATCAAGAAGAAAGCTGTTAAGCTATCGCCCGAGCAGGCGGCAGTCTTCTTTATGAAGCGAGAGCAGCAAGATCCTGTCAAGGTGCCTCGCCTGGTGTGTACCATGGTGTCGGGAGTCACACACGTCATGATATTGGCTAGAGAGAAAGCAGTAAGGAAGTGGCAGCACTTGATGGGGCCTTGTGATCCCGAGAAGGCAAGGGTAAACTATCCGATGAGCTTGAGAGCTAAGTTCGGAGTGGACGATCTGATGAACGCTCTCTATGGCAGTCGAAACCAAGATGAAGCTGCGGAGGACATCCGATTCTTCTTCAAAGACATCATCATTAAACCTAACCATTCAGTAATATCTTTGGAGGGAAGGTGTGGCCCTGAGAATAGCTTCCTGGAAGACAGGGTATACTTGCAGGAATTTGTATACCCCACCTTGCAGAAAGGGTTGGTAGAGTTGGTTCAAACAAAACCAGCAAATGCCTATGAGTGGTTTGTGAACTGGTTGCTAGAGAATGACCCTTTCTCACCCAAGGTCAAACCGTATGATTTGCAGAAAATTCCTAACTAGAAATTTAATAGTATCTTATGCGGTAGTGGCCTTTAGTGTGAGAGAACGATGAAATTTCAAGTATTTTTTGTTCAGTATTGTAGTTTTTTTTCATTTCATATTATTTTCAACTGCAGCATTATACAATATAGGCCTTGTCTTTTATTATACTATTTTAGGCCATAATCCACGGAACTAAGACCCCACGCGGGATAATAACTCTTCTTTTACTGAATATTAAAAGGACACTTGAATTCCTGGATAACAGAAAAATGCTAATAAAATTTTATTTCCTGGGTGTTGTTCTGAATGGAACGCTCGTTTTGGAATTTATAACTTGTGCAAACATAAAATATGTTTTTTGAGATAAAATATGGGTACAAATATTTTTTTATACAATATTAGATTATTTACATTGGTTTTTCATATTTCGTAATTCGATGGAATTCATTCTTCTTCATGCAAGTAGTTATTCGCAAGCGAGAGTCACGTTTGTGAAGAGGGATGTTTTGAAATGCCTTTAAAAAAGAAGAGAGAATAATGTATAAAAATACTATGCTTCAGCTCTTCTAAGTGTAATTTTATTACTAGTTTTGTATTTATACATATATTTATGTATTCTATATCTAATACAGTAAATTATGACATTGGCATTGATACAAAAAACCTTCCTGTAGTAAAATGCACATCTGCTAAAGCACCAAGAGGCATTATTACTCTGAATACCAGAGAATCATCAAACAAATTGAAGCAGAAGATAAATAAATCCCTTAGTGACGTATGTATAATTTTATATGTCTCCATAGAACACTAATTAGTTCAATCCTTGCTAATAACCACAGATAATTTTCAACAACACAAGATAGGGTGTGCCACAATACAGTCCTGAAACTCAGGACAGCCAGCGTCGATGTCGCGTTGAGGTTCTTTTAGGATCATCGAAGTTGAGCAACGTCCAGAGAGGTGAAGACTTCGTGATGCTGGCATTCCGGCGCAACCCGGGCTGGGTGAGGTTAATGTGGGTAGCAGGTTTGTGAGTTTCCTGTGAATGCAGGGTAACACCACCGTCGTGATATGACCATGTAGTTGAAAGCGACGCTAAGCCCAAATTAAAAAAAAACTCCGGATGGATATTCCTGGTATACATCAGGATTTTAACTTTATTAAGAGATATAAATTTCAAGGAATTATAGCTGTCAATAGGGTCAATTGTTGCCAGAAGGTAAAAAACAAAAACAAAATGAGAGTCAAGTTTATGTATTTTTCAACGGGGAATTCAATGGGGCACTTTTCAGCATTCTAAGACACACGCTGTGTGCCAGAGTGGAGTGAAAGTATAGCGATTAATTTTTTTGGAAATTCGAAACGAGCTAGTTATCAAAAGTTGCCTATTGATGAGAAAAACATTCTTTGAAATTTTGATGAGTTTTTTCCGTCATCTTCATTCTCCACACTTGGCCTAAAGTTTTGTGTATCTTGGAGTATGCCATTTGCAGGGGAAACACAGCATTTTTTTGTTTTCAGGGGGAATAGACGAACAACATAGTCCACCCTTTTGGAGTTTTTTTGTTAGAAATATGAAGTTTCACCTATACATTAACCTATACGTCCCAACGTCCCATACAATACACACACATACATACTCCTCGATATCGCTGAAGGTAACCAACCTCCGCGCCACACCGCGTGGTGGTCAAAACTCACCCCTGGCCGTTAAACCAATTACATATAAGACAAAAATATTCGGATAGACATTTGTAAATCTAATTTCTTCAGATATCTAAAGATACACTTGGAATTAAAAATGTCTTCTTTAAATAGAATAAAAAATCCATGACATTGAACTTCTCATACATCACCCTGTAAGCCTGTGACATGGCTTGGTCTGCATAGGAGAGCATTACCTACAGGGCACCCAACAGGGGTCGGAAATAATTGGGTCATGTTTGGCTTTTTTTCCCATGTTAATTTTCCTCTGTTGTGGAACTACAAAAAACCATGCTGGGCGATGACAGTGTTCTACCCTAATTGTAAACTTTTTTTGAACGTAACCTATTGTTTGTGTTCCAATATTGTTTTGTCGAAACGTGTCAAAAGTGAGAAAGGATCAGAATGGGCGCAATAATAGTATTATTGAACATCACTCATACTCTCATACAGGCTTTTTCACCGAAGCTGTTTCCTTGTAAAAACACCCATCGTGCTGTAAATGCCCGTACTATTACGGCTTTGCCATGGCTACTTTTAAATTTAGTCCCTTGGGCAAGTACAAAATTTTATTTAATAAACGGCTAGTATACGTACAGTACATGCACAAATACTACAGATGACATTAAACTTAATTTAATTGGAGAGACACACTTTTCGTCTCGTTAGTACGATTTTAAAATTTAAATAGAAATTAAAATTATGAGCAGGCAATGAAGAATAAATTCTATTTTTTATGATGGTTGAAATGAAAATAAACCAAGACAGCAAAGATAGTTAAAATAATAATTAAAGCCAGAACTAATGATGCATAAACTAAAGAGCCTTCGCGTTTATGATAATGATGATGATCATGAAAACAATAATAACAACTAACAATAAGACATTTACCTCCCACCCAGTATTTCCTCTGGTCCTCCCGAGTCCTGACTCCATATTCTGTTCCATTATTCACTTCTTCCTGTGAAAAAATAAGGAAGACTCTTCTGGAAATGCCATTATCAATCCTCCCCCGACCTGTTTGATGAATGAGACCATTGCAAGAAGTATTCTCCTAATGTTGTCACCCGCCCATCCTAGGGATGACCTGTCTGTTTGCTGATGCGGCACTCCCCATCTAATTGATCGCTATCGATGCCACTTGTGGCAGCGGTCATCAATCTATCGGGGGTTGCATGTATATGTGTGTGTGTGTGTGTGTTTGTGATAGTGGTACACTATGTCTATATTGTCTATATGTTACTGCTCACCTGGCTTGATGGAAGCGACTGAAATGGAGCTCTCTTGTCTTTTTCATGAATGTCTTTCGAAAATTGGTGTAGTAACTGTAGTATAATAATTTAGAGTTATGACTGGTTCCTAAAAACATCGGATATCCCCGCTGTTAGTGAATAGTGACCATTTTTGGAGTAGGTATACGACTATACTAATAGGAATAAAATTCTCAATTAAAATATGAGCCATGATAAATATTAATACGACAAAAGGAAAATACCTTACAATGAAATTGTTAAAACAAAAACATCTGAAATCTAACCGACCACTGTAGCTTGATCGCTAAGGCGGCGGACTTGTAACCTGAAGCATGGCGAACTACTGTACATATCAAGTGGTTGGATTAGGTATGGAACAAAATGCCCTAGGCATTAGCACTACCCTTCATCAAGTTTTACTTTCGATAAATTTCTAATATTAGAAATCTCAAGTACCTATTGTGTTCGTTTTTGTAAAAAAAAAAAAAAATTGCTCCAATTTCAATTTTTTTTCTTCATATTTCTGGACTTTTGATAACCTCCCCCTGAGCATTTTTGGTTTTATGTCTATCTGTCTGTCGTTCTGTCAAGTACATTCTTGTAACGCGCAAATCTTAGAAACTATATACTAATGTAATTTCGAAGAAATTTTGTGCACATGCACATACAGGACACATTCTGTAGATGGTCCCATTTTAACTTCATCAATATCAACTAGCATATTATTGCCGTTAAATTGTGTGGTGACCTGTGAGCAAATGTACTGAGAACCACTTATGATCAATCTGAACACATACATGAACATGGCATATGATCACATGTCCAGGTATTATTCATCTTTATAAGCCGTCTCATATATACAGGGTGATCTCACAGACGTTCATTACGTGTTAATTAGGTACTAGAGGGTTACACCCGCCGCTTCGCCAGCTCATCAGACGCACACACACAATACACACTCAAACACACTCACTCACACTTACACACGCCACATATACACATCACATACAAACACCACACACACACCATACACACATCACACACACACCACACATTTAAGGGTATGTTCCTTACATTCTTAGTAATCAATTTGTACCTACTATATACGTACATAATTTTATATTTAAAACTATATATAGTGAACAAAACCCTTTCTGCGTAATTTAACGCGCTCTTATAACTATTTTTTTTCTTTCAAAGTTTCATTAACAAACCCCATCGGAAATGAAAGTGGTGTTTGTGAAGGACGGCGACGCCATAATGGTGTTTTCTTGGTCACTCTCAAAATGAAAGTAAGAAAATAATATGAACTACAATGATCTTAAAGCCTTAGAGTTTTTGGAATCACCCTGTATTTTAATATGTTCCATTCTCATCCCATTTGGCAATTAGTTTGTTGTCATGAACAGTGCTCCCGTCATTCGCAATATTCATGTCTGGGCAGAGGACGTTAGGATGGTTAGGAGACGGGGCTTCAGGGCCATGGTCAGAGCAGCAATACAGGCTGGAGTGGTGCAGAAGATTGTGATGAATAAGATTCTGGCCGATAGTGAACATCCTCTAAATAAACTATTTATGTACGATGAAGATATTGAAAAAACTGATGTAGGAAAATAAATAGATCGCGCTGCCTGGCAGAAAAGGCCTCCTGTGACCTCTATTTATGATCAAATTGATACCAGAGTCGCTTAATAATTTTCCACCTGCACAAGCGAATTTCAGCCCTGCTCATTCCATTCAATAGGAATCGTCCCTACAAGTGATCACGCTGCCTGAGAAAAATATCAAAAGCCCAATAATGCACGCCTACGCCTATGCCTTCAATTGATTCTATTTGTGAAGTACTTCACAATGGTAGGTATGAATAAGGAATACAAATGGTATAAAAAGTATTCAAGTACCTAGCTATACAAGTGCGGAAGTAATGAAAAATTATCTACCTACATTTAGATTCAGTATATTATGTACAGGTCTATGACATCAAAGTTGCTATAATGAAGTAGATAGTAGGTACATTTATTATAGGAGCTCTTTACACTTAAAAGTGTTTTGTTGGAAGCTGGAAGTTCAGGTGGGGTAAATTTTTAAATACATGACATGTCACCTCGTGTGTAGGTTTGCAAATAATAGGTCAATATTCGTATAAGTGCATAGTTTTGTAATTATTAGGTTTCTCCTCCTCTCTTTCAAACTTTAAACACACGCCGAAGCAGAAATGATAAGAGACATTCCAACATGTGCTTAGGCACTTGGCTACGAAAACAGTTTTAATTTTTCTTCAAGCCTCCGAGTGGAATTATCATTGAAAATTGAACAAACACAGCCATCACATGTTGGGGAGGGTGGGTGTAGAGTGTAAATAACGGAAGGCGCTATGTAAAAGTCCATTGTTGACAGTTTTTAATTTGACAAAAACATTTCATGGTGGTGTGCGAGGCAACTCTAGGGTTTCATTAGATTGAAAGCAAACTTTGGACACTAGATAGATTTTATTTTGGGACGGAACAAGAGCAGAGCTTTAGAGAAAAGAGAGGTTTGGGCTATTTGGACGAAGAAAACATGTAGGCATGTATAATATGTAGGTAGTTATATACATTACTAGCCGTTTGCCCGTGCTTTGCAACGGGACTAAATTTCAAATTTACTAAGGCATGGCCGTACTGCTGGACAGCTATGCCTTTTTGAACTTTTTATAATTTTTCTGGACTAAGCGATAATGGTTTTGGGGGGGTCAATTCGGAGACATTTTTCGCTATCTCTTACCGTTTTGGCTAAACAACTCCGGACAAACAAACAAACAAACATAGGTAGGTAGGTAGGTAGGTAGTCCTTTTTTCTGTTTTATATATAGAGATGGATGTAGCAGTAAGTATAATATGATGAAATGGCTCATGAAATCTTTGCTCTGATGTTGCATCATGTGTTGAGTGAGTTTCTGAAACTATCAGAAATATTAAATTTTATTAGGTAATTTAACTTAGGTAACCGTTTCATGTGTTCAGAACTTACAAAAAACAATTTTTCAATTTCCACTGTTTGACATAAAATTAAACCTGGTTCCTGGGCTCGGAAGAAAATACCATGGAAATCCTTACGATAAACTCTTTCGATAGAGATAATAAAAAACAATACTTTTTTTACTTACAGGTAATAGAAAGAATAACAATACTTTCTATACTTACAGGTAATAGAGAGTGATAAGGGCAAGGTATATATTGGATGGATTTATCGCTACGTGTATGGCCTTAGATACAAAAAGCCATAGTTCACAATTATCGTAAAGGGGGTAAGATGTGAGGTATTCCCTGCATATGTAAGTCTCATTGAACTGCTTGCGTTAGAAATATAATATTCTGTATGCAAACAGTAGTAAGCGGAAGGCTCAGGATCTGGAATGCATGGAGTCAATCCCAAGACAGATATTAGTATCTCATTGGGAAAATACGCCAGTGTGTCTATCAGACCAAAATCAAAGCTTTTTTCACCTGCGCTGAGGTGAACTTGGAGAGTGGCTACCAAGGTAGAGATATCTACGCATTAGAAAGTCCACAGGTTAAATCAAAGATAACCTGGGAATGCCAACAAACCATACAAAAACTGGGACAACTTAACCAAGTTAACCTAAAATGGGTCCCAGGACATAAAGGTATTGCTGGAAATGAGAGAGCTGACCAATTGGCAAGAAAAGGCTCCACAACCCCCTTCATAGGTCCCGAGCCAGTGATGGGGATAACCAAATCTGAAGTAAGAGGAACAATACAAAGGTGAATACAACAAAAACATCACAGGTATTGAACGGAGACTTCAGAACAACCACATAGCAAACTGATGATGAGCGGACCAACATCATCCTTAACTGCTGACTTCTTTCGGCTTAGCTGAAGACAAGCGAGGATAGTCACTGGCCTAATCACGGAACATTGCTGCCTAAGAAAACATCTGTACAATATGAAGATCTTTAGGGAACCTCCTATTTGCAGATTATGTGGAGAGGATGAAGCAACTGCCACACATGCAATCTTAGATTGCAATGCCCTCTCAGAATGGAGAATAAGCATCATTGGGACCCTGAACTCAAGAGAAGCACTTATTCAACACAATCTAATCAAAAGCCTTCTCAAACTTTCTGAAACTAAATCTTCCACACACAAAGGGCTCAATGTGGCTGAGGTGTATGGCCAACCCAAACCTATAAGAAAACTTGGCTTTGTGACATGAAATTAAATGAAATTCTAACAGTAAAACTGGATACCGTGTAAACAGTTGCCAGCTAGGTCAGGTGGGTAGCGCACGCAGCCTGGTTGATAAAATACCTCGTCCGATTATCCGATTTATTTTTTGTTAATATGTAAATTGGTAAATTCTATCATCATCATTAAGTACCCCGACTATTTCCGGCAGTAAAAAGCTAGCATTGTAGAATTTAATGCAAAAAATAAGACGAAAAAGAGAGAACAAAATTATGAAATAGAGTTATTATTTATACCTAGGTGGATCATAAATGTTTTCCTGTGCCTTCCAGTCTGATATTTACTGTTCACTGCCGTATTTCATAGCTTGTGTAAATGTGTACTCACCTATTGTACATAGATAATACTGGGTGACTCTGAATTATGTGACCAAAATTCTAGAGCTCATAATTATATCTCGTCAATTACAATCGAAAATGTTCTATACCTAGTAATACTGTCGGAAATAGGTACTTTATTTCCAAAATTCGTCCATTTTGTGATTTTCCTGAAAAAAGGAAGAAATTTTTTTTTTTATGTAAACATCATAAATCTGACATAATAAGAAAACATTAGAAGGATTTAAGATGCTAATCAATCTCAACAGTATTTCCAGAGCAACTGTCAAAAATCCATGGTAATGGGAGTGGTTCTTTTCATGCGCGGATATAGGGGGGGGCACGGGGGGCACGTGCCCCCCCAGATTTTTTCGGTAAGCGGTGTTTCTCAAATTTCATTATACTTAATCCCGTAAAAAAAAGATCTCAATAAGTTAGGGGGGCACGGGACCCAAAATAATTCTCAATTCTAAGACTAATCCCGTAAAAAAATCTCAATAAGTTAGGGGGGCACGGGCCCCAAAATAATTCTAAATTCTAAGACTAATCCCGTTAAAAAGAACATATCAATAAGTTAGGGGGGCACGGGACCCAAAATAATTCCGAATTCTAAGACTAATTCCGTTAAATAAAAGATCTCAATAAGTTAGGTGGGCACGGGCCCCAAAATAATTCCCAATTCTAAGACTAATCCCGTTAAAAAGAAGATATCAATAAGTTAGGGGGGCACGGGCCCTAAAATAATTCCCAATTCTAAGACCAATAAGAAATAACTAAATCATAAAGTTGTCAAATACACACAGATTGTCCAAGAAACCTGAAATTTTACCTATAGGTCTATTTGGATCAGGGAATATATATCTAGGGTTCAGCTACACGGGGTAAGGACAAAAAATGGATGTTTGACACAAAAAAATCACATTTTTCGACCGAAATTACATTTTTTTTTCTCAAAATTTATCGTGACGGCGCCACGGCGGCGGCGTATCAACTCAAAAAGAGAAAGCTTTAAGCAAGGGTTCAAGTTTTCATTTAAGATCAAACACCTTTGCCGAGGTGTGAAGAACGCCTATACAAAGAAAGAGACAGCCCGGCAGAGTGTAAGGTTACGGAAAACATAGTTCCCATGCATTTCATGTACTTTCAGCCAGCGAAAAGTGCAACATATCTATCACGAAATCCTGATGAGCCGTTCTTGAGCTACGTTGAGTAAGGACATAAAATGGATGGGTAAACAAAAAGTATTTACGTTTTTTGACCTGAATGACATTTTTTCTCGAAATATGTCGTGAAGAATCTATCAACTCAAAGCGAGAATGTTTTTGCAATGGTTGGAGTCTTCATTTGACATACTCGTATTGATCGCGAAATTCTGATGAGCCATTCTTAAGCTCCAGTAAGGACAATAAATGGATGGGTGACACGAAAAATATTGACATTTGTGTGTGTGTGTGTGTGTGTGTGTGGGTGTGTGTGTGTGTGTGTGTGTGTGTGTGTGTGTGTGTGTGTGTGTGTGTGTGATAGGCTTGCGAAGCGCTTGCTAGTTAGCTATATTGTGCGATTGTGCCCCCCCAGTACAAGAGGGCTATATCCGCGCATGGTTCTTTTAAGTTTTTCATAAAATTTATGAAAAAAACCAAGCATTTCTGACAAAGTCATGATTGCATATTTTTTTTTGTAGGTATATTTGATACATCTGACGTGTTATATCAGCCCTAGAATTTTGTCATCCACTAAATGATTTAGATGAACCCTGTATATATTATAATGTCATAAATCCAGATATGAAAATCGGATGGAATCGTGGAAATAATATTTCAATCGAGGATTTTGCATAGAAATGAAACATGAAACAGTACAAAACAATATAGGTAATGGATTTTTGTATACATATAAGCACAAGATAATTATAATATTTATAATATGTATGTATATTATTTGATTTACTATCATTTTTTTTCTAAATATAACCGATTTGACAAATTTTATTTTCTTTTCCAATTTTTTTTTTTGGATTTTTTCAATATCAGAGCTTAATTTTTATTTATTTGAAAATTTACTAGCATTATTTATGACAAAGAATTTTAAGGTAAATGTACTGGAAAATTCTAACTACCTATTTGCTCAATAGAAATTTTTTTGGTACAGTGGTGTAGAAACTTGCACTTACACGAACTATAGGTTTATTTAGGTATTATTATGTAAATAAGTAAAATATATATCATGGTATTTTGTCCATACCTTCTACATAAAGATATATCAATATGATAATGCGAAATAAAATAAAACTCAGGATGGCAAAATAACGCGACATTTTCTCTCATGAAAGTATAATTTTATTCTTTTTTTTACAGAAGCAACTTGAAATAATGATGGCAGATTTTACGATAGCACAATATCGAGGCAGTTTGTCCTTCGAGTTATGAGGCTGTCAATAATACTGCTACAAGCTATCCGTACTCATACTCAGGGCTTGTTACGGGTAAGTTTTATTTCTTACATAAATATAAACTGGTGACATCACACGACTTTCTAGTACCATTGAGGAAGCTTCATCAGAAATGAACAAAGTCTCGGGTTAAATTTTCAAATATGTCGAATTTTTTTATTATTAAAAGTATTGAAAATAAGTACAAAATTAATATTTAAAACGATTTTATGAAGAAAAAAAATCAATATCACATTTACGAATAGCTCTTCCTGTATACATATAATAAGGAAAATATCAGAAATTGATATTCAAAATATATGAAGTGGTGTAGAAGATCACCATTAAAGACGATTTCACTCTATAAGTTTTTTTTTCGATAACATTGATGGTTTATGAGATATTTGAATTTTTATTTTTTATCGAGATATAACCAAAAAACAAAATGACGGATTTATGAAAATCCGTAATCCAAATTTCATCGCTCTACGACTTACAGTTCTTGAGATATTTTGTACACCGTGACAGATTATATTATCTTAATTTATAATATTCTCTCTTCTTTCCTCTTCCTGTATATAATAATAAGATTTTAAACATTTTTGCTGAGACTGAATTAATAAAAGGATTTCGTTTTAAACAAAGATCTGACGTAAAAACAACACTTAATTATTCTACTGGCTTATTTGCTATCTTTGTGTTGAAGATAGTAACAGGAAGAAATACAATATTTTATGTATTTATATATTTTATAATTCTGTTTGTGATGGAAATTAGGTGAAACTGTATGAAAGCTTGAAGCAAAAGGAACCTAGATAACACATTCATACACCAGGGTATACGGATTATTTATATATATATTTTTATTTATTATTATTTTTTTTTTAACTTTTTGAGGTTTTAACCTCACAGCCTTCTAATTTAATTGGTCAGTTGGCCACCCATCAAAGTCCTAACCTCGCTGGAATTTGCATAACTTCATTGACACAACGAGTATTCAACGTGATGTATTCAACGCGCCATTGACGCTGGCTCATTGATAATCTTATACTTAAAACCGAAGACGAACCTACATGCCAAATTTCAACCTCCTAGGATGTACCAGGGCGGGGAAATCAAGATGAATGAGTGAGTGAGTGTTAACTTTCGCATTTATAAGTTAGTATAGATTTACACAAAATATTTAGCGTGTAAGAGAATTTGTCAATTGGAATGACCATGTGAGACAGGTCACACTATCAACTTTTAATTGCTTCCGAGCAAAGCAGGTTTGGCCGCTCGTATCTGCGAGGAAACAAGAACGCTCCACGTGACTGAAAACCATACCAGGCTCTTGAACATCTCATGTCGATATTGGAAATGTATTTTTGTCACTGCTCGTATAATGCCACATATGTCATAAGTAGAATCTTGATAGAGGAAATCCCGCTCTCTCCTCCACAGCTTCCACCATCATACTATAGTTAATCTCTCTTACCCCCATTCTCCTGTACAATGTAGAAATTATAGAAAGACAATTTTCCTCAATTTCCGTTTTAATATATTTTGTGCTCTCTTTGTTTGCCTGTCTCTTCTTATCAAGTTGGCAATATGTATTAGGCTCAGGAATCCCAGCATACAGTTTATCTACTCCTATATCATCAAGTTATGTAGAGTTTCTGTTATAGGTAAATACCTACATTGTATTTCTTTTTATACTTTTCTGAATCATGAAAGCATTACCTTAAATACTATTCTTATGGGTACTCAGTGCTCACCAATTACTAATTCATTGACAAAGATTGGCAGAAACTCGGAATTAGAGTTTTTCAGGTATAAGTAGATATTTAAAAGAAAATTTTGTGATCACGCGCAAGCTATCTCCATGGTTCGCAGGTTTGAAGTTGAAGAATTTAATCAAAACTAGATCATCTACAATACGTCTACTATGAAATACAGGTATGTTGAAAAAAGTTCAGAATTCTTTCGGTGTTTTTTGAGAAAGGCCGTAGTTGCAAGGAATGATAATAACGGTCTGGTCGACGAATGCGACGCGACGGACTGACACCAATAGAAGGATTGCCACTCGATTTTGCAAAAAAAAAAAAATAAGAAGTAAATAATCATAAACATCCATCTAGATTCAGTTCTAGAAAGATGTTGATGTAGAAGCCTGTCAGAATAGAATACAGTCAGATACTGAGAAAGCGAAGGCAAATAAATAAATGAAATTGCAAGAGTAAATACAAAGTTATGCTGAATTTCAGACGGATGCCTATGACGCAAGTGATGGAAAATTGGGCGGAATCTTATACAGGGTTTGGCGGAGAAACTTACTTTTTTGAAAAATTCGCCAAAAGGCAACGTGTGAAGGAAGTTGGTAGCTAGGAGGGAAGCGTCCGAGAGGGTAAGTCGAGAGAGTAGCCACCAAACAGACGAACGGGCTCTTCGAGAGAAGTCTAATATTATCCGGCCGTAATTCGATTTTTTCGTAGGCTACCACATTTCAGGAAAGAGGCAGCGTCGTTGAACGCAGATTTGCAGTTGAAAGAACTGCCAGAACTCCGGGAAAAGTTGAGAGAGCGAGACAACCTGTGCGTTTCTTGTACCTGATAATAAAATTACAATATACACTGTTGGAGGATGATATTTCGGCAAGCAAGCTGCATAAAACGCTTATCTATACTTTTTAGCGGAACAAATTCAATTTGCACGTAAGAATGTCGGAAATGTCAAATCAGGCTTTAAGTAAATAATGTTTCGAGAAATATCAAAATAGATTCTTTATTTTGACGAATTTGGCAGGTAGAGATTTCTCGAGACACGAAATGATGTAAGAGTATGTACAAATCAGGAACAAACATAAAGGGTAAAAACAAATAAATGAAAATGAAAGTTTGCCAAGGAATATTAGCCATTTTTGCTAAGATTCGAGGTACTTTATTGAAGATATTGGAAGACAGTTTCACCTATGTAATTACCGCTGATCAGAGGGTCAATAAATTGGTCTAAGGGCATTTTCCTTACAATACAGAGAGGGAATATTGCCAGCATAGAGGTTACTTTTCCCCCCTCCAGTTCCCTCTATGACGTTTTCGAACTGTAGTATGTATGAAAAGGATAAATAGTAAAGTTCAAGAGTCTTTTTTTTTAAGTGGGGTTTAACGTCGCTTTCAACTGCCATGGTCATATCACGACGGGGGTTTTACCCTCTATTCGCAGGAAACTCACAAACCTGCTACTCACATTGACCTCACCCAGCCTGAGTGGGGCCGGGAAAAGCCAGCGTCACGAGAATTAGAATTTGAATGGTCACCCATCCAAGTCTTAACCTCGCTGGATGTCGCTTAACTTCGGTGTTCTGAAGGGAACCGGTGTATTCAACATGCCATCGACGCTGGCTTCAAGAGTCTTTTGATTTATTCATTTATTTGTCTTTTCCTTCATAATTATATTCTCATTCAAGTGGGATTTTTAGGTTGTTAACTATTACGCAATAAATAATTCAAGTTAAGCTAGGATTGCCTTTATTATAATCAGCGGGAGTGTGTGGTGAACTTGTTTGATAACTTACTGAGGGTCGCATCATCTGTGTTTTATGTGAGATCGTAAAACTTTCATTGGAGTGTTCGGGCTCGATATCTTATTAGTGCATCCTAGCATGAAGTCTAGAAATCTATTACTCACGTGAAAGTTTAATTCAATTAAATGCAATTGAAAAGAAGAAAAAATTGAAGGACAAATTGAATAACGAATGCAAGGAAGAGAGATGGAGCTAATAATGAAATGACTAGATAACGCTTGCTGATAACGTTTTTCTGCAATATCGAAAAACTCGATGAGATGTTCTCAGAGAAATATGATAGTACAAATGCAAATCCTATTATCTTGAGAGAATCACGCGCTGCAGCTTTCATAAGAATAACGTCAGTATATTATAGCAAGCGAACTTGGATCCATTTCTGGGAATATAAATTATTAAGATATTGAGTCTTTTTTAGTATTTTTGTAAGTAGGTATTACAATAATGATACATGTTGGTATATAAAAGTTAATAAAAGGTACCTATTCTACTAGAATTTATTATATTATTTGAGTATATTAATGTTTAATGCAGTCAAGTGAGACATCAGGTAGGTTATAAACAGTAACCTCATCACTGCAATATGATTCCAATGCGATTCAAACTGCAGTGACTCATGTACAATTGTACAGAATATACAGTCAGCTCTGGGCCAATTCTAAATGTGAGTTAATTTGTGTCTTGACTTTACAGTCTCAATTTAATTTTTATCATAAAATATGAAGAAAAAATTTTATCTGAAGAAAATATTTTTATAAAAAATTTTATCATAAAGTATCATAATATAGTATGTAGAAAAATATGTAAGAAAAACAGAAAAAATAGGTATTGATTGTTATTTTCAAGGTTCTTTGTCAACACCCCAACGTCCCCAACCTTCTTTGATATCCCTGATTAGCATTAGCTGTCGGAAACAATAGAAAAGATTGTGAGCTCCACCTATCAGAAAAACAACATGTCATGTTTTATCAAGTAATGATCAATAGAAGACGGGATGAGTTATGTAATATATACTAGCGTGTATGTACGTAAGTGTATAACGCTCTGCTTCTGACCCATAGTCATCATCACCAGCCTCCTAAACCACCTGTAGCCTATGCCAATATGAAATGGATGTGTAACTTACAAGTCTACGTGGGTAATCTGTGTAGGTACTCTGTAGGTAACCTGAAAACTGTGAGATGTACAATATGAAAATTATCCTGAGGTGCTAGAATTGAAGCATAAAATTACAACCCATACCAAAGATTCCATTGAGTACATGGATGTTGTATAAATAATGCTGACATTTGCGCATACGAGTTAGTACTGTAGCATCCGGTACAGTACATTCTGCTGCATGATAACGTCTTTATCAATATTGAGTATTTCATTAATAATAATAATTATTTATAAATTCCTACTGTATAGTTACAGGGTGTGTCGGAATCAGTTTTCATCATGGGACCATGATGAATGACCCCTTCAAGGTCATTGCAAAGTCAACTTTGCAATTTTAAATAGCACTTCATATTTTTTATGACATTTTTGAAATTTACACAAAATTTTAAGTTTATAAAAATTCTTGGTTGTATTTACTGTCACACTCAAAAAAATCGATCTATAAATTCTGATGAGCTGTTCTAAGGACAAAAAATGGATGGGTCACAGAAAAATATTCACATATTTCGACTTTAATTACATTTTGTGTGTGTGTATGTATGTGTATGTGTGCTTGCGGCTGTGTGTATGTGTGTGTGTGTGGTGTGGTGTGGTATGATATGGTATTGTATGGTGTGGTGTGGTGAGTGTGGGTGTGGGTGTGTGTGTGTGTGTCTGTGTGTGTTTGTTCGATTTTCTGGCGAAGCGGCGCGGCGGTTGTATCTTGCTAGTATAAAAAATACGATGTGTACTTTAAAACTCGACTTTGTTCAAAACTTGCTTTTGGTATTTAGGTCATTCAAGACGTAAGTTTTACCTTCATTCAATACATAGGTTTTAGCTCCATTAGCTGGAAACTCAAAAACCAGCTACCCTCATTAACCTGGGTTAGGATATTAGGAATAGCCAGCATCACTGGGGTTCGAATTTGAATGGTCAGCCATCCAAATCCTAATCTCACTAGGTGCTGCTTAACTTCAGTGACAGAATGAGTCTCATCACAACGTGCTATCGACGCTGGTTTATAGAGTATGTTTAATACCTATAGCTATACGTAGAGGACTACCTATAGCTATATACGTAGTGAAAAACATCCTAGGCAATCTAGACATTTCACCTCCTTTGATAAATTTTCTTTATTGTTCTTGTTTTTTTTTTTCGATTTTGTTGAAAATAATAATATTATACGATATAGAATATTGAGCCTCAGCCTTTCCCACTTTATTCTTAGTGCAATTTGCAGGTTCTTAACATGAGCTTTATATTTCATGTATAATGTGTACGTACAGAGATTGCAATAGTAAAAGATTTTCCCAGATCCTAAACTTTATGTCACGGAAATATAAAACTCACCTTTTTCATCCTAAACTTAATGCCCATCAAGTGTGAAAGCCATGGGAAATACAGCCATAATGTAGAGGTCATTACTTTCATGGAGGGGCTTGAGTTGATTGTTTTGAACAGCTTAGACTTGACTGGCCGGGGCTCTGGGGCTTTCTTCTCTTAATCCTGTGGACGCTGTCCGGACCAGACCTTCAACTGTTGTCATATTTATTTGTCAACGGTCAACGTCACTTTTAAGAAAAGCCTTTTGAAGATTTTCGAGAGGACAAATCTTCTTGAGTTTCACGAAGATAGACATTTTGAGCGTTTTTTTACTTTCCTTATCTGATAGAAAGGAAAGTAATGGAATCACACAAATTTTTTGATAGTCAGTTTTCAGTGCCAAACCACGTTTTAGGGTCCACAGAGCTTAAATCCTAAGGTTCAGCCGTTGGTCCATGTGTGTGTGTGTGTGTGTCTGTAAACAAGATGGCTCGTGAACGGTAAGAACTAGGAATTTTTAATTTTGTATGTCGACCTTGTCTATAGAGAGGACGTGACACGAAACTTTTCGATGAAATCGGTGAACTTTTTGACACCCGGCCCCAATTTACAGGTATTTTGGCGGGACCCGCATTGACTACCTTTTTTATTATTCATCCTAGATGGGGGATGTGACTTATCAAATCCAACGCTTTTGAAGTTCTGTTTACGACTTTCATTTATAGCCTACTGTTACCGTTGAGTCACTGACTCAACGGCGACTTATTTTCGGGGTATAAAGAAAGTCGTGTGGCGTCACACCAGTTCATTAAAAGCATTATTGTGAAGGATTTAAGTCAGGCGTGACAGACTATGCTAATTCTAGAGATATCCCTTATTCTCTATCTGTGGTGGCAGGTGCCTTGTCGATACACCCTGCTTAACTAGAACTAAGCTCGCTTTATTCCGCAATGTTGTCTTTTCTTTACGCAATTTAGTTGAAACTTTCTATAATCCATTGTTAAGAACAAATTCGGCTGAAATAAAATAAATAATAAAGGAAACAAGAGGCAGGGGAATGATAAAAGATTTGAAAGTGGAATTAAACAAAAGAAGTGCTTATGAAAAGCTCCACATAAACAACTTGGATAGTGCAGGGTTGTCGTTCGTTTCTCGTAAAGTTTTTAGAAGGAAATTTTCTCAGGAGTAAGTACGAGAATGAATAGCTAGTAAAACCTATGCTGTCACATAACTTTCTAAAGGAGTAGGAGGAGAAGTTTAAGAAGAATAAGAACATTTCAATGATTTCAAATAGCTCACAGAAAAGATTTGACGAAAAGAAACTTTGTCAGTTTGGTGAGAGACAGTGGGTATACAACTGCGAATGATGATAATAACAACAACAAAAATATACACATAATAACCTGTTACCCATAAACCTCACCCAGCCTGGATCTAAGTTAGAATGGAATAGCCGGCAACACGAGGTAGAGAGTTCAAATTTAACTGGTTAGTTCTACCCAATCCTAGATCTTGGTGTATTCAATGTACGATTGACGCTGGATAATCAAAAATCTGCAAGGGACGATCTGTATGTACGCTAAATGGATTACCGAAGTTGAGCACATGTACAGAACAATAGAAGAAGAACAATGTATAGACAGATGTAATATTGCAGCTCGTAAATTTATGTAAGCTATTAAAGTAGATGTGTTTGCTCCATGTGTTTGCTATGATTTAGTACGTGCAAGCTGAACATTTGCAATATTAGAAATGGCATTCCTGCTCCCAGCCACTGCCAGAGTTACAAAAATAATATTTACGAAACATGAATATCTACAATTAACTGTTACCTACTTGTCCTACTAGAACTTCAATGATACCAGAAAATAATAATGTAGGTGTACCTATGTTATTTAATTTTTACTTTTCTTATCCTATAATAAGCAAAGTATTATATTCTTCAAAAATTTGACCTACCCAGTTTTTCACATTTCTGAACAAATCGTAGCTGGAAACTCACAAACCATGCACCCACTCAAATCTCACCCATACTGGGTTGGGTTAGGAATGTAGCCAGAATTACATACCAAGTGTATCATACTTGAATGATGATATGCCCCTGTAACTCGAAAAGATATATAACGTAGCTTAAGATTCTTTCAAGACTGATTTCAGTAACTTTTTTAGGTTAGGATTTAGCCTTGAGAAGTGTTTAAGTCGAGCGTGAGAACCGGCAAATTCCTCTGAAATACTCCAACTTTCACAGACTTCAAGACATTTACAAAGATTTGAGAAGCAGTTTTCGTGTGCCACCTGTGTAGAGAGTAAAGTTGAGATTGTTAGTATCTTCTTCCTCTTCTGCTCCGTTAACCTCACCCTGATGCTCTGAAATAGTTTCTTCTGAACAAGGCTTCTTTTTGGTGCTTTCTTACTGGGAAGTGGCTCAACGGCTTTTGCCTGGTCTTTCTGGATTAAGGACTTGTTTCAGCAGCCATTTGAACAGCTTCCTAGCAGTCCTGAGAGTTCTATGAATATCACTTTCTTTTGAAGCTTTTCAACAGCTTCTGAGAGATTTTCCTGTTAGTCGTGCTTTGCGACAGGGGGAACATTGCATGGTCTTAGCCGAGAGCCACACGGAACCGGTCATGTATGAATACTGAATAGTTATCAAAACAGTTTTTAATTTCTCATTCGATTATACGTAGGTAGTGTAGGTACCAAACAGGGATATAGTAAAACAAAAATACATCAGGTATAGAGTGTTTGTAGTTTTCTTTGTAGCTTAGATATCTCTATATTACTCTTTAATATCTATAAAGATGATATAGAGTTCTTGAAAAATGAAAATATTATGCAAGTTAAAAATGTAGATCACAATTTGCCTCTGGGCTATTGTACAAACTTAAATTATGAAGTCAGCTAATTGCCATTTTTCTCATAAAACTAAACAGAAATTCTTCAAACCCCCAAAAGCGCTAAGCTTTTCTATCTGGCTCTACATAAAAATAGCACTTTTTATTTGCAAGTCCAGGGTGGGATTGATGGGATTTGTTTTTGTTATAAAATTAAAATCAACCATAACTTTTTGAAATGAAGTTCATTTCTATAAATTCTGGACCTTGCGAATTTGTTCTCTTACTGATGGAAGATGTTATGGCGCAGGTGGCATCTTCGGCAGCGGATGGCGCAATGTACTCATTTTTTTGCATATCCCATACCTCCCATAACTATATAATATATCGTGTTTCAGGTGAAAGAGTCGCTATATCTTGTCCAATGTTGCCTTTCAAAGTTCCCAAGGTCCAAAGCTTATTTGCAAAAACTTTTGATTTCTTTGCAGCAGCAGTGGAAAAACTCTTAACTCTAAGTGGAGGAATCTCCGGACATGATTGTATGTGTACTAAGTGGGAAAAATAAAGTGAGTCCCTTATCTGTCCGTCCTCATAAGTGGTCCAAATTATTTTCAACCATCTATTACAAAATATGACATCCGAATCGCTAAACACTAATTTCAGGGCATTGAAAAGTTTTGTATGTGACATAGAAACCCTGCAACAGAAACAAGCAGAGCATAATCAGCCACATTTAAATTATTCAGTAGACACCAACTTCGATTTTATAAATTTCCGGGCAGGTTAATTTGGAGTTACAAATTTACGAGTATGATAAAGTTAAGAGATGGATATGTGTTAATAAAAGTTTCTCTTTGAAGCAAAAGTTGGAAAAGGCCAGCTGTGGTTAAAACTTTTGTCAGTAATTAGTTTTGATAGAAAAGGAATAATTAATTAGAAAGCTGTAAATATTAATTACTAAGCGTAATAAACAATGGAAACATTGGATTAAGAAGTTGACCAATGATGAAATTTTTAGCATGCCTTTAATATGAAATTCCGTCACTTGCATCACTGGTGGGTTCACTGTCTAACTGAAACCTAAATATATACCTATGTAGAGCATACAAAGGTATCATAGTTATCATTCTAGAATTTTAAATGGGTCAGCTTAACGGCGGAAATTAGTACTTTTGAACCCCGAACGTCTCAAGTTAAATCCAAGGATTAATTTTTACATCATCAGCCAGCTTCGATGGCACGCACGTTGAATACACCAACTGTACTGTCGTTATGTCACTGAAGTTATTTAACATCTAGAAAGTTTATGATTTGAGTGAATAACCATTAAATTTCGAACCTTCATTATGGTGGCTGTCGCCGTCCCAAACCATACTTTTTTCTTGTTTTAAAGGTACTTTGGCCCTGTTTAAAGGGACAATGAAACAGCAAAATATAACCTAAAATATAAAATTACAAGATTGGTCCTATTCATTTCATAATGCCCAGTTCCAGGCCAAATTGGAAAACACTACTTGAAGCTTGCTCATTTTATCTAAATGGTTCTTACCAACTTGTAGATCAATGTTCTAAAGATTTAATTTTATGAAGGTATAAATATAAGAACTTTGTTACCATCGTAACATTTTAGTAGTGGTGAAAATTCCCGAAAAGAAAATAATCCGGGACAAAAATAATAATAACTGGATGAATTTTTATTATTCCAAAAATGTTTTTTTTATGTTCGCCTGAAATAGAAATACGTATGCAATGTGCAATGTATAAAGTAGTAATTCCATAAATCATTAAATTATTATTTACGGATTTAATGTGGATTTTATAATATCTGGTAGACTAAAATAATTATTGTAACACCCTGTGTTCAACGTTTCTTTTTTTTTTATTTTTGCTTAACGTCGTTTTCAACAGCATAGTCATATCACGACGGGGGTGTTATCGCAGGATAATGCTCCATTTGCAGGAAATTCAAAAACCAGCCACCAACATTACGAAGCCTTCGCCGGAATGCCAACATCACGAAGTCTTCGCCTTGCTGGACGTTGCCTAACTTCGGTGATGATTTGATTAATACCTAGGTATCTTTTTTTAAATATTGCGAAATTTTCAATGCCACTTTTCAATGCCACTTCGTCACATATTATTTAACTGCTAATAAAAAAGTCCTCCTATTATATTGTGATTTACTTTTATGCTATATTGCTCTATTATTACCCTATATTGGAAAGTCAAAAGGTATGGTAAATTATATGATTATACTTTTATAATTATGAAACAGCATTATTAGATATTATTATATGAATGGGTGAGTAGAAGAACCAGGAATGTCAAAAATCGATTTTTTTTTTTCTTCGCAGAATAAGAAGGAATGTACTCTTTTCTATCATCTCTGTGAATATGAAGGAGAAATACCCCTTAAAAGTATAATTTTTTTCGATTTTAAAGTGGGGGAAGCGGAAAAAAAATCTGATGTAAACACAAGGAATGTAACAAAATCACTGACCACTTTTGCTAGCGGTATTAGTACCTAGTTGTGAGAATCTTGTCGAATAACAAGGAATGTTAAATTTAATTTTATTATACTCATAAGCATCAGGAAAGCAAAAATAAGACAAATCTTATTTCTGCTTTCCTGAAAAGTCGATTTTTGACATTCCTGGTTCTTCTACTCACCCATTCATATTTTGTTTTAAAAAAAGTTCCGTTTAATATCATAATCATACCATAGTGGTTGAAAATTTTCAGTGCTAGATTGATTTTTGTTTTTTAACCTCATAAGAGTTTATTTTTTCTCCAATATTTAAAAAAATAAAGTTTGCATGTGCATCCATGATCTAGCCCAACACATGTCATTAACTATGACACAGTGGGCTAGATATCACACTTTTTTATTTAATAATTAAAATAATAGCAAATTGACGAAATTTTATTATATTTTTTACATACACTATCTGATCTCATTTTTATATACTTATTTCGTTGATTGTTGATTGTTATGTTTTGTAAATAAAAAAAGTAATTAATTGAAAAAAAAAAAAAAAAAAAAAATTATTGTATATATCTTACTTCAAGTAAACTACCATGCAAACTTTTTACTTTATTAAATAACCCTTAATATAAGACAAGGCTACTTAGACAAGAAAAGACATTATATTTTAGTATTAGATAGAAATGAGTAATGGGGGCTCCCCTATTCACAATGTCGCCCAAGACAAAGAGTCCGCCTGAACGTTAACAAGCTCTGCAGCCGCTTCATCTGTAACCTGAACACGGTGTAAGCTCAAGATTGCCTGCCTAATTGCTTTCCAATTACTTGTTACTCGCTAACGCAATTTAGACTTGTTAAATTATGTTCCTGAACTTTGCACACGAAGCCTGAAAACAGCTTTTCCACAGCAATGAGTCATAATTACGATGGCTTTCTCTTCTCTTCAAGGTAATTAATCACCCAATCAGATCCTTGCTGCTAATTAAGTCGATTTCCATGTTCTCCAAGCAGGAGGTGGGTGCAGGTGGGGGCCCTATCCAATCTATCCATTAACCCATCCAGCCCTGTGCCTCTCTGTGTTAATTCACAACTCATGTGAGGCACTTTTCTGTGAAATCATCAAACAAGCAACCAGGGAATTGTCACAAACTAAATTTGAAGGTCCTTGGAAAAAATTGTACAATTCAAATAATTTCAATCATATTAAACAGAGTTATTTATTTATTTATTGTTGTCTGGCTGGGGGACTATAAACAGGGAGTGGACTAGCAGTCTGGCTGCGGGACTATAAACAGGGAGTAGACCAGCATTGGCTTGGTTCTGGGGGCTTTTTTCAATGATTAGCCTACTTGTAAAGACAGTGGTAGAAGTGCTGAGTCATTCCTATGACAGTCTGATGATTTATTTTGATGATGATGTGAATCAACGTAGCTGCTTTGATGTGAATCAGCGAAATTATAGACAAAAACAAAACAAGTTAATTATTGCATATATTACAGTGGTAAAGTGTGCAGGAATATAATAAATAATGTACTGTAATAGTATATTAGGGATTAAATTTTGTGTATTTCATGAAAAGCGCCTGAAAAATTCCTGTTTACTTTGCACTGACAGTTGTGGCAAAGAATTTCCATTTTTACATCCTCAGAGAGCATTTACTTTTTATTTGTTCAAAGAGAGCAAAGTTTTGCAACACGCCTTAATTTTTCAGTTTTATCTTCGTTGACATGAATAAAATTAATGATGAAATAAAGTTTGCAAATAAAAATGTTAATAAGTCTTCTTTGTTGATGAGACTACTGGGAATTTTAATTACCGTGAAAGCCTAAAGTAGTAACTTTAAAGTTTATAACTTTATTTTCCCAAAAGTTGAGAAAAAAGCAGCTGCCATGAGTTCCAAAAATAGACTTTAGGTACCAGATATGTTTTTCGTTCTACAGATTGTTTTAATATTGGACAGGGTGTAACTTTATGTATGGCTGGTAATTCAGGAAAATATTCATTGGTACAATTTAAGTCGGATTCATTTTCATAGAAAATACCGAAAAATGCTTCTTAGTTTTTGCCAGATGCAAAAAAAAAACGCACAATTTTTTTTTCTGAAGATATTTTGTATGTTACCTGTAGCTATCAGAACAAATATTCTGAGACTTCTGAGCTTTAAATGTACAGAAAAACATTTCAATTTATGTGTTTTATTTAAAAAATAGGCTATTTTGACACTCTGAAATCCTTGCATTCATTGTACTTTACGAAAAGCTAAATTCTAAGAATGAATTTAACCAAGAGATTTCTAATTTATTTAGCTAGAATTCTAAAAATGAAATTAACCAAGAGATTTCCAATTTATTTAGCTAGAATTTTTTTTTTTTGTGGGGTTTAACGTCGCTTTCAACTGCCATGGTCATATCACGACGGGGGTTTTACCCTCCATTCGCAGGAAACTCACAAACCTGCTACTCACATTGACCTCACCCAGCCTGAGTGGGGCCGGGAAAAGCCAGCGTCACGAGAATTAGAATTTGAATGGTCACCCATCCAAGTCTTAACCTCGCTGGATGTCGCTTAACTTCGGTGTTCTGAAGGGAACCGGTGTATTCAACATGCCATCGACGCTGGCTAGCTAGAACTTTAAAAATGAAATTAACCAAGATATCTTAAATTTTGTGAGTGTGTATTTTAAATTTTCAATTCATTGATACCAATCACTGCCTCAGTCATCCATCCATAGAAATGAACCGATCTTTTCTACCCGGACTATTCTTATTATTATTTTTTATTGTTTTATTTTCCATTTTTTCCTTTGCTTGCCTAGTTTTCTGTTCTTATCTGTACGTTCCTTGTGGTTTCATGCTCCAAGTTTCATTTTTGAAATAAATGAAGCGGAAACAGCATTTTTCTTGTTTCTTTTTAAGATAACAAATATAGAAAGAGATCGCGTTTCAAAAAGCACCCAAAAAATTTCATGATATCTTTGTTGATAGTCCTGGCTTTAGCGCAACGGAACTTCTTTATATTTTCAGCAGATTTTCTTTTGTTTTAATGGCTATAATTATGTTTTCCTCCTCATCACATAAACCCAATGGAAATTTTTTTGGCATTATATAATGTACTGTAACTGTTCACACCTAATAAAATTATCGAACGGAAATTAGCATTTTCGAGATGGGGGTTTGACCCTTTATTTGGTAAAAACTGACTATCTGTTACTCATAGATATTAACCCTAACCAGCCTGGGGTAGACCGACAAAGAACAGGCGACAATATGAAGGTTCTATCCTGGTAATCTACCTAGCCTTAACTCTTTGCGGCACAGCTCGGATTTTTTTTTATAACCTTTCCGGCACGGTGGTCCCCAGAAAGACCACTTGGAAAATGTACCTTACTGCACGGTGGTCCATATGAGAACTGTCTTTAGTATCGTCTCAGCACGCTTCACCCAGCCAGGGACCACTCAAGCTTCTTCCTATTGGATAAAAGTTTTCGGCTGTAGTCGGACATTGTCGTAGCTTTCACAGGGCACAACAAGTCAGGAGGGCCCGTGCAGTAAGGGTCCCATTTTATGTGGTCCTCCTTGGGACCACCGTGCCGCAAAGAGTTAACTATAACCTCTCTGTGCGTTGTTTATTTTCAACGATCTTCTGGTGAATTCACTGTGCCATTATAATAATAATAACACTGTTTAAGGGAATTTTACCACCAGGCGAGGTAATGGTTAAAAAAATTCCACCATCTAAAACCTAAACCCTTCTACTTTATTATTCTGTGGTCAGAAATTCAAATTATGAGGAAAAATCACTGGGTGCTGGGATTCGAACCAACGGATTCCTACGCTACCTGGATTACCAGACTAGCGCATTAACCACTTGACTACCAGTGCATTGGGGAAGACCCTGAGAGAACAGACAACAGCATGAAGGTTCCATCCTGGTAGTAGGTAATCCACGCAGTCTTAGGTTACTGACGCTGGCTGAAATATCAGTATTTTAATTTTAGTAGGTATCAACCTTCTCCTTGTCTATCAATCAACACAATGAGGACAAAGCAAAGCACCGGGGAAAGCCCTTTTCCAGGTGCTAAGGAGCTGCGGAACTGCAGCACCCAGACGAAAAAGAAAAAAAACAGGATTTTCTCAAGTCCCAGGTTGTATCACATATTTCTAGAATAAATAATGCATAAGTATTATGATTGGCATGGTATACACACTCAAACTCTTTAGAAACTGAAAGAGTGACCACTTTATTATTATTATTATACAACACTTTATTAGAAATAAATGGACATTGTGTACATACAAATAATAATTTTAACAATGAAAAGATGGAAACAATATATACAATAAAAATTAAAAAAAAATAGAAAATATATAAAAACATATGTCCTAACTAAAGGGCGGGTTATTGCCTATGGCAATCTCTTCCACCCAACCCTTAGTCCAGTTTATGTGGCCGCGCCTGCACTCGCCCATACTCAATCGGAAATCGTATTTGTTTTCAATGTCTGTTTGAAAAATGTTGATTGTCCCTCATGTAGAAAGTTTAGCCCCCGGCTCTCAAATTGAAAAACAGAGAGAATGGAGGTAACACGGAATATATTATTCCTAATTGGAACAGAAGCAGGAAATAAGGTCCGATTTGTATTTGTTCAGAATTAAATTGTCTTTTGTCTTCGTGTCTCTGTGTGATATATTAGAAATACCTATGCTACATTTGTATGGAAAACTTTGGAACAATCTGCAGACATTCGAAAAATGACAAACTCAACATACGAGGATAGAATAAACTTTTCTAGGTGGAGTAGGTAGAGGAGTGGTAAGGATTTTCATTTGAAAGTCTGAGAAAAGGGCAGGCAGATTATTTGTAAGGTAACGATAGTTTCGTATACAGGGTGTATATATCTCATATTCAGAAACGCACTGTATAAATGAAGAATGGGTGAAATAAATTGGTGAAGAAAATTTTTACGAGAGAGTGCATCTGAAAGCTTCTGTGTGGATACTTTCACATGTCCAACTATATTTATTTCATAACATGTGAGAGGATGATTTTCCTTCTTCTTTCGTACCCGTGGTAATGAACTGCCAGAGATCTGTACATGGATCCTCTTCACTTCTTACTTCTGCTGTCCAGTATCGTAGTGTAGTGTAACAATTCATTGAATTCATTTTGAAGAGGTCCTATACATTTATAATTATCTTAGTTTATCGTCTTGTGTACTCTTAGTTATTGCTCGTGGACCAGTAGGTACATGTCATACTTTAGTTTTTGTACCTAATGTCTATTTTATACATAAAAAAATCAATGACGTAACTGTTCGAGTTACTAGTTATTTTACTGCGTATCTAGTGTCTATGGGCAATCCAGTAGATGGTCACTTGGAAATTAATAGTGAGGTTAAGCTCTACTGTTCACCAAAGGATGACTTGAGACGCAAATTACTTCAGATTCGTAGTTCGTCCAGTACTTATTTGCATAACCACTTGAAAATATTAGGGAATAGGTACATTTTTTGATTTCTACAAAGACTAGCTTCAACCCTTGCAGATAAATGGAATAAAAACATGAGTCAAGTAATGGGCTGGATGAAGATAAAGATTGAGTTGGCAATAGTGAGATCTGTTTCACTTAGATTAAGAGGAAGCAGATACAAGGCGAGAAGTTTTAACATGGAAGATGGAGCAGGGGTGCCTTACCACCAAGTTTAAAAAAAACTGAAACCAGAGTAAACCCTTTTCAAAGATGTTTTAATTATTGTTGAAAAAATTAATAAATAAATGTTTGTTATTTTGTATTATGGTTTTAGTGGAAAAAAAAATTGATTTACAATACTTCATTATAATGTTTCATTGTCGTGAAATTTCCAATTAGATATTAAGTACTCGTACTTTTCCTATTTTCGCTACTATACCTATAAATGCATAATATGTTTATATTATATTAAATAGGTACCTACATATTATATGCTGCGTATTTTTATCTCTGTCTCTCAGTCTCTCAGTAATACATAATTGATCCTGACGTTTACATGCACTTTACCCGTGAGGTTTTCCAACACAAATCCGAACGGACATTGCAGACTCAGAGTCTCCAGGTGTGGTGGGTTGAGAACAATAATACAACGTGACACTTGAAGACCAGGATGTCATGTGATTCAACATTATTAGCAAATAACTTGGTAACTGTGGTTTTGAGTTTTTGGTTTATACATGGTTTTGCGGACACGTAAGAAACTCAGCCAAAATATTATCGGAAAATTCTACTTCGTGTTCCCCTCTAAAGTACCTATGAGAAAAAAGTGAATAAGAAAATGATGTATTGTAAAGATTTACTTTAATCAGAACGCTCTTGTGCCACTCATAGGAAAATAGTGTATGCCATGTATACCGTATACCTACATAATCTACGAAAAATTGCGACCCCACCTATCCAGGAAAGTTATAAGAACAAAAATTTACAGAACTACCATCATTCACTTACCTATTATTTAAAGGTACATATGTAGGTACATATATTTATGTATTTGTATATTATGTCATGGAAAATATCCATGTATCATATTTACAAGTATAAGCCATGATATACCTAGTCACCGTGTCTGAGTGAGTGACGTCTTGCATGCGGGAGACCTGTGCTTGAATCCCGGTTTTGTTGGAAAAATTTCTACACTGTACTTTGGATATTCGGGGTATACTATTTTATAGTTTTATATTTTATTTACATATTTAGAAACTCTTTATTAGCAGAACATATATACAGACAAACAATGGTAAAAATTAAATATAAAATTGACAGTATTAATAATATAAACAAGAAAAAAATAAATAAAATATATAAAAAAATAATGCGAAGGATTTAAATAGTAAGGGATGCTTTGATCAATGCTATTCTATCTCTAGAATAATATATGTGTGGCATGCCTCTTGCTGCACCTCAAAGAATAGGCGATGATTTGAAGCACCCATCATTACTTTATACATAGTTTATGATACTAGATCATAAAAAGTGTAATAAATTAGTAGTATTTATGTATACAAAGCGATTTGTCAATATAAAAATAATATAATAATTGTGTACATTAAAATAAAAGCACGTTTTAATGATTGTTATCTAATGAGTTAGAAAAATAGAGTGAACAAGTATCTAAAATAACACTCCCAAGCATCATTACTGGAAACAACACACACGAGTTAGAATGATGATATTGCTCATTAGTGGAGAAACGGAAAATCTTCTGTATTGAAACATGATTATTTTTTCAGAGAGAGATTGCTCGCATTTATTATATTTATTTTGCACGGAGATAAAGATCCAGTAAGGATAACAAAGCTTAGCAGGATTTATCTCGCATTAGCACGGTCGAGAATAATAGAGCTTGCTGTGGTACTTTGATTTATCTCCAACATTGCACGGCACGATGGAGTTTCAGCTCTTCCCTGAACAATAACATCTGGCGTCTGAAAAATTGCTTTCTATTTTCTGGCTCTACCTTATTATCTACAAGATATTACTTATTATATAATATCTCTATTTATCTCTTGTATATACAAGAGACGGATTTTATTTAATTTTGGGTAACGACGTTGCAAGTTAACATAATTTATTATTTAATCACATTTCCAAAGTCCAAATTAGAGAAGGAAAAAAATATGACGGATTCTAAACAGAGTATATGTATTGTTTGACTATTGCCGAAAGTATATTTTCTCATCAATAAACATTACATTCCTTACCGACCTTAGTAGCTCAATCGATAAGGCGGCGGACTTGTAACCTGAAGGTCGGTGGCTCAAGTCCCGGTTTAGTATTTAGTAGGTACAGCGCAGATTTAGTAGGTATAACGAGTTTGAGTAGTTGTGATATCACGAAAGTGATTAACATAACTATGATAACTTTGTACATTCCTTACCTATGAAATACATAACTGTTGTACTTAATGTAAAAAATTTACATTCATGTTTTAACACTTAGACGACCGGCATGGTTTTTAGTGAATTCTCCCGTGGGACCGGCGATGTTTAGACGTAGTGCATTTGTGTACCACCGGTGGTACACCCGGTCCATTCCGTACAGACACGCGTGTACCACCGGTGGTACACCCGGTCGTCTAAGTGTTAAAAAATGTATTAAAAAGCTGTCTTAATGAAAATTACTCCAAAATAAAGTAATTTTGATGAAATTAATCTCATTCAGTGTTTCATACCATCTCGTCTCTACAATAAAATTAGAAACGTCAGCGGATAACGAACAATAAAATCTGATGTGCATCACTGCCTACGATACTTAACCACCAGGACCGGGGGAGGAACATTTTATAACAGAAAGTGCTCGTTACTCTTGACCGTGAAAATAAAAAGTATATCAGACTTTAAAAAATATATCCACATAAAGTGCACACTGCACAACTTTGTCCGTCCGGAAAAAGAGAAACAAGAAAACAGTAGATAAATTTAATATAGTATATATTATGTCGTTGTGGAAGGAGACCAAGAAGAATCACAAGCTCGCGTCGACCAGTGTCGAATTGAAAATATATGAGTTTGTCATATTCTCATAATGAAGGTAATGATAAAACACGTCAAAGAAGGTAGATAATTTTGGGCTATGAAAAAATAAAAATCAATTATTTTACCACAGTACCACGATCACTACTGCAAGTACTGCAGTCAAATATTATTTATTGTCACTCTGCAAAATTTCAAGAGCCTTGCTATATTCACTAAAATTAGAAAAATCATTTTCAACTTTCCCGAGTGGAGTTAATCGGCCCAAATTTAATATTGTGGACCTCATGAACATGTATACAAAATTTCATCAATTTTGAAGTATTCGACCGGAGAGTTATCACGGAACAGATAGACAAACAAATGAAAGCCAAATCGTCCAGTACCCAAGAACAGAACCACACTTAGTGAGGGAGCGAATAATTATGCAGCAAAATTAGTTAACAAAGCAGCTTGAGAAAAATCTTGTATGAGAAATGTGCAGAGTGAGAGCATTTGTAATATTCCCGATGTTGTAGACACGTCTGTGTTACGTGCCTGCCGTTCCTTAGGAAGAATGCGGGTTCTCCTTTAAAATTTTAAGTAGGTAGATATCTTTTCAAGGAGAGCTTTCGAGATCGGAGATCATTCATCAATTATATTCACATAATATGGTTTTTTCTATTTTGACTTTCATTGCAATTAAGACAGGTTGACGTGCGAACGTAAGAATGAAAATCTGTAACGTACTACAGCAATATTCTTCTTTTTAATAAAGTAGTCTTCCAATTTTTTAAAAATAAATTATGATTTAGCTCTGATATTTAAGAAAAGGATATTTAAGAAATTTCCGAAGAAAAAAAAAAAAGTGCAAAAATAAGGTCTACGACCTAAACAGATTTTTTTGTAGAGTCGAGAATGTAGGGAAAACGTTATTCTACCATAGAAAACAGTTTTGAAGAAAATCGGTTAAAAAGTTTAGGAGATAGGTACAAGTGATTTAGTATAAAATCTCAAAATTGCCAAGTGTATACAATGTGAACCAATCACGAGAAAGTGTTGTGTCCATAATTAGCAGTGTATATTTGTTTTATTCTTGCTGCTCAAAAATTCTCAGAACCATTCTAGGGATTCAGCACTGTTTTGCAGAAATCTTTCCTCTCTTTTCTCAAAAGAGAATGATGTTCCATTGAGATAAGTTTTCAAAATATGTTCCCGACATTTTTTTCTCCGTTCATTAGATTTGGGTCACAGATCAAAAGTCACTCGTGCTAACTAGCATATTCTATGTACCTACAAGCAAGTTGGTATTTTCTTTGTGTTTGTCGTTTAGTTTAAACAGAAAAAAAATTGTTTCTGCTGTTTCAACGAGAAAAATAATACAGAAAGAAAAATCATGAAATAAAAAATTAACATCAGAAAGTACGATTTTTCATATACATTAAAAACTGTCTCATTTACTTTTATCCCGAGGTTGCAGGTTCATTTCTCGCCCCAAACACACATTTAAAATTCTCTACATCGGGTGATTATTTCCACAATAATTTATTCTACTACCCACATAGCCATCTGGTCAAGTCCCTGCTAGTTTTCACAATCCTCGCGTCCGCGTGCGTTGGCTAACGTAGGCAAATAGTCACCATAATCGAATGACTGTTGAAAGGGTTATTTGGGTATTGAGAGGATGAGAATGGCATGCTTTCTGAAATAAGGCCCAGGTCTTACATTTTAGGTTAAATCTGCCCTGTAGTTTCTTCAGGCTAGGTGAGAGGCCTGATCAAGCCTAACCTTTCCTAATTTAGAGGCATAACCTAATAAGCTACTTTATCCTCACATAAACTAGTTCGTCTTGAAAATGGTTTGGCGAGCAACATAAATAGGCAAGTGGTTAAGGCGCTAGTCTGGTAATCCAGGTAGCGTAGGGATCCGTTGGCTCGAATTCCGCCCAGTGTATGAATTTTTCCTCATTACTTTGAGTTTGTGACCACATTATAATAAGACTCTGAGGGTTAGGTGGTAGAAAATCCTTTGAGCGTTAATCTCGCCTGGTGGATACCTTCCACTAAAGATTTTTATTATTATTATTATGTATAATTTGTATATACATACATTCACTAACCTATAAACTGTCAAAGTGAACTATAAAAAAAAAAACTCAGAAGACGGAAGGTTTATTTCTGACTCAGCTGCTGACTCGGTGGATCACGTCCACTCAGCAAAGATATTACCACACCACGCTGACTCTGCCACAACTCTTCTCATCTCTCCTCTCTTTTTCAAAGCTATCCAATTCTCTTTCTTTTCCAATGGTTTTAAATAGGTCCCGAGGGAAACTATAGCTTCTTATATTTATGTAACTTTATAATATTCTGATTTCTACTTCAGCGCTCGTGTTCCTCATAAATATAGGATGTCCCATAGAAACATAAACCACTTTTGAATTTGGATTTTCTTTTGAAAATGTTCAAAAATCTAAAAGGGTGATTCACTTGGAAAATGAAAATGAGGTTGTCTAGTTCATAAAGTTCGCCTTGAAAATTATAACATAGATTGAAATAGGTACTTTCCAATTAATGATAATATTATACAATCATGGGTAACTTGCTTTCAGAGTTTTCAAAGCGAACTTGGTGATATAATTATCACCAAAGGCTATAATTATCAATATATTAAAGTGGTATAATTAGCACAAAGGCTATCAGGACGTATAGCAATCGTTCAAGTGTTCAAACCCCTAGTTCTGGGGCACCCTTTTATCCAGCGTTGTAATTTGATGCGCTTCCAAGGTAGGGAGAAAATGAGATATCTTCTCTTCAACATTTTGCACTAAATTCCATAGATACGCGATGAAGCTGAATTAAGGAATCCCTATTGCATCCTAAGATGTAAGATTAGCATAATGTGGACAGACCGAGGAAATGATGCTTCAGGGAATGCATCAATGTAAAGTTGAACTGGAAAGTTTTGAAACAATGCTTTATGTATAGTATATTATTTTTCTAAAGATCTCTTTGTGTGTTGATAGTTGTGTGCGTAATGTAGTCTATCTATATTTATGATGTTTGTTACTGGTTTTAGTTTATTAGTCTGATTAAGGAATTACTTAAAAAAGGGTGTTCAGTGCGTGAGAGGCGACTTGTTCAGGAGGGTGAGATAGTAAACATACTGAGAGTAAAAACCATTGCAGTTTTAAAATTTTGTTATTATCTTATGCTACTTTGAAAAATCGTACTTCGAGATATACCTACGCTCCAAGAAAAGTTTCTTTCCATCCTATTAGACGCCTAGACTATTAGCAAGTTTACTATCTCACCCTTATTACTTCCGATCAATTTCTAATATTAGAAATCCGAAGTATTGTCTTAAAAAAAAAAAAAAATGATTAGGTGAATCATTTTCTTTTTTCACCAAAACGATCTATACTTGCTCGTGATTGGTTCAAATTGTATACACTCGGCAATATTGAGATTTATAATTATTATTTTTTGCCGAAATAGGCTACTCGGGCTGGATGGGGGATAAGATAGATCAATCGACCTTGAGTTCTTAAAATAACCTTTCAACCGAGATTACATTACCCTCTCTCTCAACCTTTGAAAATACTTGTCGTTGGGAATGTCTTTGCCGAAATAACACATTATGGAATTTTCACTTAAGAGCTCCCTTTTCTTAGAAAACTCGAAGAATTTCACAGCAATTTTGTTTTGCTGTGTGGGACTTTTAAATGATGTTTATCTCGGCCTAATGGATTAGAACATTGTGGTTGGAGGAGATCATTTTAGATGAAATAGAGACGGTGTTGTAAAAAAGAGATTCCTATTGACATCCGAGTAAGCTATGGTCCTTGAACTTTTCAATTCGATTAGGTAATTCGTTTAATTAATTTTGAATGACTAATGTGATTTTTATTACAGAGTGGCTAACAAACTAATGTTTCCTATAACTATTTGGTCTGAAAGAGCTCGTCTGTGCCGAGTCGGGAGTGATGGTCTCTGGCTGGAACATTAGAGTGACCCTTTCTTTTTTAATTTGTTTCTGATTTATTTTAATTTAATGTTAATAAATAAATTAATACATTGGGTATTATTCTATCAGTCTTGTTTTTTTTTTATTATTAGAAAACAAATTTGGGTAGAATGGATTTAATTTTTTAAAAATGTTGAAATAAGTGTACCATTAAATCAAGGGGGAAACATTTTCTACTGGGTTTCGTTTTCTTATCACTACCAGAGGCGGCCACAGGGGTTCAACATTGGAATCTTAAATAAAACCACCCTGTTTGTGATACATGTTTGAAAAGTAGTTGACATTATAATTATTTTAAAACAAATTTGAGTGTTTTAAACAAAACAGCGCCGGAGATATCATACAATAAATTTCAGAAGTAGCCACCGTGGCAGAGTGAGTTAGCACGCTAGGCATTGCACGCATGGTGACCTGGTTTCGATCCCCAGATGGGCAGGCATTTTTCTGTTCTGAACTAGGATGTTCGGGGTGCACTCATACCTCGTGAGGAAAAATGAGTAGAATTACTAGAGTAGAAAGAAATTAATGTAATAGAATAATTCGAAATGTGAAGGAGGCTCTTAGTAATTCTGCGCTACCCACAAAAAATGTTAAGAGGCCTTGTGCTTCACCACAAATAAAATCATACATACATTAAATTTCAGCAAATTTTCACAAGATATTAATGGTATTTTTAATAATATTTATGTAATAATGAAAATTTCGAGCATTTTTCGAGGAAAGGTTTTAAGGGATTAACTTTTTTATAAGAATGTAAAACTATCTAGTACTTCTAGCGAAAATAACCTGGTTTACTGGAAAAAAATAGGGCCCTCTGAAACTTTCAGAGAATTTGTGGAACAAGTATTTTCATTTTTATCTTTCTTTACGTACATCGCACAGTATTTTTTTTGTTTGTTGGGAAGCAAAATAGTTGTTTGTTATAAGTACAATCTAAAAAAAGTAAAAAAAAATATTAATGTTAATTAGTTGGCCAGTGCTGGAAAGTAAGTTGAAAAAGTACGTCATGTCTGAAATTTTTAGGGTTTACTAGAAGTTGTGTCTAGATCTAGACTTCTAGAGTATAAAAAAAGTTCTTAAAATCCTTTCAATGTCAATGACTTTCCAGAAATTTATCAGGAACGGGGTGGTTCCATTAAATTTCAAAAGTTGACCCTTCCTAGGGCCGCCTCTGGTTTTAATAAAAAAAACCAAACATAGTTAAAAAGTATCCCCCCTTGATATTATGGTACACGTTTTAAACATTTTTCAAAAATTCAATCTGTTCTCTAGATATTTCGACTGGCTCCTTTTTTTGGCGGACCCTGTGTAACAGCGGACCTAAATAAGTAAATAATATAATTTATTATGATGTACCAAATAAGAGTATATTATTGGTGCTTTAAGTTTGCTGCCTTTTTTTGGTCTTAAATTACGAAATCTACATATATTATTGCCACGCATCATTGCTTCACATCCACCCAGTGGTGAGTGGGCGTCAGATGTGTTCAATTTGAACTTTCGCTTCGAGAAAGAGGCACCATAAGGCTTTTAGGCAAAACTAACAATTGGGGAGACTGCCAACAAAAGTTGAAAAAAATTGGAATTTTGAACTATAAATTATGAGGAAAAGTTAGTTAGAAAAGAATTATTATGATCTTGTAAAGCTCTCCTAGTTCCAGTCTTCCACGGCGAGACGTGTAAATTTCCTACGCTCCAATGTTTTTGCTTGTTAATTTTTAGATCTTCTTAATAGTTTTTCAACCCATTTAGCTCTTTTCTCTCCCTTCTTTTTTTTCATAGGTATTACTTCCGATAAATTTCTAATATTAGAAATCAGAAGTATTGGGTTCGTTTTTAATTAAAAAATATTTTTTTGCTCCGATTTCAACCTCTTGAGCAACTTTGGTTTTGTGCCTGTCTGATGTCTGTTAAATATGTATATATTCCTTGTAACGCGCAAATCTCAGAAACTATACTGAACGGATTTCAACGAACGGAATACACATTTAGGAGAAGTATTTTAGATGGTCCCATTTTTTTTTTTTTTTTTTTTTTTTTTTTTTTTTTTTTTTTTTTTTTTTTTTTTTTTTAAGTGGGGTTTAACGTCGCTTTCAACTGCCATGGTCATATCACGACGGGGGTTTTACCCTCCATTCGCAGGAAACTCACAAACCTGCTACTCACATTGACCTCACCCAGCCTGAGTGGGGCCGGGAAAAGCCAGCGTCACGAGAATTAGAATTTGAATGGTCACCCATCCAAGTCTTAACCTCGCTGGATGTCGCTTAACTTCGGTGTACTGAAGGGAACCGGTGTATTCAACATGCCATCGACGCTGGCTTGGTCCCATTTTAAATTCGTCAACTACGCATTAACGGTTCGTGGTGATAGAGACCATTTTTACTAATACGCTTATAACTCGTGAACGGTACACCCGATTTTGATGAAATTTTGGAATATTACTCTGTCTCAAACAAACTTGCTTTTTTTCAGATACAATGTTATTTCCTCCTCCAAATATTTAACTAGGTACCCTCGAACCGCATTAAAATTACAAAAATAAAAAGTTGCAGCCATGTTTTTCCAATACGGCCGGGATTCGAACCCTTCACCTGCCAATTAAGAGCTGGAGATGTTTACATACCACAGCAGAGAATGATATCTATTTATAATATTTATATAATGGTATGTGTGTAATACCCTATTATCTATTTGTGTTTTTACTTTTTATGTACCATCCACTTTTTATTAAAGTCAGTATCTTTACGTTTAAATTTCATGCATTTCAAACTTTTGAATGATGAGGTCCAACTTTTCCTATCATTCAAAAACTCAGTTTACATTGCATATTTTTCAAAAAGTTCATTGTATACCTTTCTGAGATTACGTGCAAATTCTATGTATCATAGGTAGGTACACGTCAACAAACAATAAAACATCCCCGGACAAAAGTTTTTAACGAGCCTATCCGGATAATTTTGTAGTGAAATGTTGCCCAGTAAAAACAAAACAAATAACAAACAATTATCGATAAATTTCAAAGTTAAACAATCCAATTCAGTTGATTGAAAACTCATAATAATTGGATGGAATTAGCCAACTCAAGTGTTTCCTGTGTGTGTTACATTTCCTAGAAAAGAGGGAATTTAGTATCATGTTAATTAATCAAAATTGAAATTTCAATTTTTTCTATCTCAGCTGAGAGTTGAAATCTCACCTTTATTCTTACCATAAAATTAATCACTATTAACATTTTTACTCTACATCACTATTAATTTTTTTACTCTAATGAGAAATATAGATTACCTACCTTTGGTGGAAAATATGGAATATCTGTTTAAGTGAGGTAAGAAATTGATGTTACAGCAGTGAACATTTGTACGTCACGGTGACTCCCTAGGAAAAGGTGCAGTGTTGGGTTGGGTACCTTCAGTGATGAGTAATAAGTATTTCAGACCGACCTCAGTAGCTTGATCGATAAGGCGGCGGACTTGTAACCTGGAGGTCGGTGGTTCAAGTCCCGGTTTCAGCGTAAATTTTGTAAAGCGAGTTAGAGTAGTTGTGACATCACGAAAGTGATTAACACAAATATGATAACTTTAAACTTTAACTTAATAAGTATTTCATTTTTCACTCTGGCTCCAAAAACTACCATCTAAAGAGAAAGAACAACATTTCCTATATAATTTTGTTCACTACCTAACAAACAATAAAATTCCCCATAGCACACGATGAAATTTTTGGAAATAAAGTGCAAATAAAGTGTCCCTTCTCTCCCTCATCTTCCCTAAGTGCTAGATACACGGTAAGCTATGGATATGTTACTGTCTAAAACTAAAGTAAACTACATTATGAAGATACAGATCACAGACGGAAAAGCATCGTTAAGGAAAGCTTTAGAATTTTGCCGTAAAGTCAGAATGCATGGTTAAGCCGTGGTCATGGCATGCATGGAGCCTGACATTTTATCTCCTTCATCTGACCTTTTGTCTTTACTTTATTCTCTTTCTCTCTCTTTCTCAGGTTCACCAATCCTTTACTTGCTATATCGTTTTTAAAACAAACTCACTACGCTTTTAGATTCAAAGATCACCAAGAAAGATTAGGTATGCATAATATTGATGACTAAGAGATAAGAGAGGCAGTGGGTGAGTAGTATCCAGTTTAGTATCTAGTAATAGGAACTGTCTAGAATCTAGTGAAGTACCGATACCCCCATACTGATACCTATCTATGTGGGACATCTCACTTTTCATTTAACTATACAGGGTGTCCCGTATACAGATGCAAATATTTTGAGGGTAGGTTCAGCCCACCGTGGACTATCATTTAGGCAGTGGGGCATTTTGCTTCGTTAAAGAGTTATGGCCAAATCCCTGTTTTTCCCACAGGTCTAGAGGTCACTTGGATCGATGCACGTTTTAAAAGAAATGATAGCCAGTAGGTAAGTTTTGACTTCATGTATGGATAGTCATGCATATTTCCTTTCAAATGCAGTTGGTAGCATAAAAAAATATTGAAAGACCAAGGAGATATTTAATCATAAGTTCAATATTTTTCTAAAATTCGATTTTTCCTTTTTTTCCCTTTCGTGAATTTAAACTTAAAAATAGAAAAATATTAAACTTATGATTAAATATCTCTCTGATCTTTCAATATTTTTTTATGCTACCAACAGCATTTGAAGGGCAATATGCATGACTATTCACACATGAAGTCAAAACTTACCTACTGGCTATCATTTCTTTAAAAACGTGCATCGATCCAAGTCACCTCTAGACCTGTGGGAAAAACAGGGATTTGGCCATAACTCTTTAACGAAGCAAAATGCCCCACTGCAAGTTTCGCCTAAATGATAGTCCACGGTGGGCTAAACCTACCCTCAAAATATTTGCATCTAAATACGGGACACCCTGTATATCCTAACTTCTAGGGGCGATACTAAGCTATAGGTATAATAATTAGGTATTTTGATGACATTAAAAAAAAAAAAAAAAAAAAAAAAATAGTCTCAAAAATCATTAAATAATGGATCATAAAAAGTTATAATATCTTGTATCAAATTATAATTATTACGAAATCATAAATATTATAATAAGCAAATCTGTTGACATTATAATATAGGTAGTTATGAAATATTGAATTATGCAATTTTTAGGTAGTGACAAAAAATTGAGGAAGAAGGGAGTGAAAATACTGCTGCAACGGTTGACAAACATGATATTCATGTTTTAAAATGCAATTATTAGGTTTCTCTTCCACAATCCTTCCTCTCTCCCTCTCGCTCTTTCTACCTTTGGTTACACACTCTATTTGCTCATTATAGTATTAATATTCGCAAAGACTGCAGTGTTTTCACCACGAGTATCATGGCGGTGACGGGTTTATATTACGCAGGGCGGGGCGAGAACAATACCAAACGCACTCAGAGCAGTAAATTGGATTGCATCATATAGGGTGTTCTACTGTTCTTTATTTATGTCGTTTTCAAGATGATTTTGTCTTTCGAGTGTACTGTCAGTACTTATGTAACATTTAACTGCTTCATGCGAAGAAAAATACACTGCCAATTTATGGACACAACATACGAGTAGACAGACAGATAGACAGACAAACGAAAAAAGCCAAAATGTCCATTACCCAAGATAAAACAGAATCTCACTAAGTTCGTTTAATTATTTAGTATCATTGAATAGATTGAAACTTAATAAGTTGATTTCAAATGTTTTGATATTTGGCCAAAACTAATGCTATTGATTTTCTTCTATCCTTCATTTTTTTTTTCTTCTGATTTTTCCTGAAAAAGGTATATTTTTCCGACATATCCACTACAGAACAGGTAATGTGATATTACCCCTAAACCTGAAACCATGCATTTTAGGGACATTCAGTACAAACTACAAATGTTCATAAACTCAATGCTGTAATACTAAACTTAACTGTGTTATGACATTATGAGTGACGTGATTATTATGCCATATCAAGTTGGTGACCCCAGGACGTATGTAATAATGAAATAACATCAATTAATGTCACTAAAAATAAAGAAGTGCAGATGATATTTTCAAGTGAAGAGAACGAAAATGAAAAAGAGAAGCCGAAAAAGAAAGAACGGGAGAAAGAGAAAAATGATAATATATGAGAGATTTACTAGAAAATAGATTAATTGATGGTATAAGAGGAAGACAACGAAATAAGGGTAATATCTGTTGAACTTGCAACTTTTCTGGCGAAAACAAGTGAGCGAGAGAGAGAGAAGGAGTAGAGAGGGAGAGAGAGAGAGAGAGAGAGAGAGAGAGAGAGAGACGAATGATTGGTCACCGAACTGTGAAATGAAAAAAACAAAGAAAATTGTCATTACTATATTTCAGTCTTTTTTACCCAATACTAACTACTGAATCTAATTCCTATTCTACTCCTCCCCTCTCCCCATGTCTCTAGTAACTAGTAGTTCTGTGAACTGTAAACCTCACACAGATTCAATTATCGCATAATAAATTAATGTCATTTAAAGCATGAGAACATCGAAACCTTGTATTCAATACCCCACTCGATGGATTTTATTTTAAAAATAATTATGTACCGGCCCACTTTTGGGGCCCTTTTTTTAATTATATTTGTATTTAATACAGTGCCCCTTTAGCTTTCATGGTCACAAAATTTTACTACTAAAATTAAATATTATTTTTTATCTACACTACAAAACTTTATTGCCTTAAAGCCTTAAACTATAAAGCTTAAATAAAAGTAGAAAAATCATTTTGAAAAATTCTAGGACTCCAATGAATTTTGAATAATCCGGTCAGGAGTTATCGCGTAACAGACAGACAAACAGACTGCAAACGAAAGTCAAATCGTCCAGTGTACCCATGTCGAAACAAACCTCACTACGTTTGGTTGATTCGGTTGATAATCGAATTTTAATTGTCATATCAAGCATCAGGATATTTCATTCCTTTCATTCAATACCCAATGGGTTTTAACAAAAAATATATCAATCGGCCCACTTTTGGGGTTTTTTTTTACTTAGCTATCATGATCATAAAATTTCACTACTGAAATTATGTATTATTTTTTTACGAGTTCACAAAATTTCAATAGCATTGCTTTATTGAGAAAAATCATTTCTTATTTTCATCAAAACGGCCTCCATGCGGCCCCAAGTGGGCCAAAAACAATATAGGTAAGATCTAAACAGACAGAAAAACGAAAACCAAATCGTCCAATACCCAAGTGTAAACGGAACCTCATTGCGTTAGGTTAGTTATCGTTATTAATATTACCGGGAAACGGCGAGTTATAGATATACATAAAGTAAATAGGTTCCAACTGGACTGTATTTTTCCCACCATTTACTCTACCTGACCTTTACTTCTGTCAGCTCTTATTTATTGTTTGCTATTGTGGTGCAAAAAATCTAATCATACTTTTTGATTAAAGAAAAACGTGCGTTATCATGTAAAATGTTTCCCCTCCCTGGGGAGTGCGATATTAATTACACGAGTGACCGGGGTTCGGCACGTCAGGTTTTTAATTTAAAAACAAAAGCGAGAAATGAGACCTCCGTGAAATGTACGAGGCTTGGTTCAGAGAGCAAAAAATATTGTGACATGACTTCACTTTTTTGTCATTTTTAGCACATTTTTTCAACACATTGGGTGCCTCTCCGCTCATAATGAGAGACATGGTATTTTGTATTCTTAAAGGCCGCGTCTCTCATATTGAGCGACATTAGATTTTACTTTCAAGTAAGTATAGTCTCTCAATATTTGAGCCACGCTACAATGCATTTAATATGGAGAGTTTGAAGGTTGGCCCTTGATGATAACCCAGGAATGTTTGGTTTTCATCTATCATGATTTTCTCTCATATTGAGAGACACTTCTTTGTATTTTGGCCCCAGGGGATAATCATCATTTTTTGGGTTGACACACAATATGTTAAAGGATGTCAAATCCTTAAAAAACCTCTTTTCATCTTGAACCTTTCTATTGGGGTTGAAAAAAATTGAAAGCCTTATCAATCAGGCTTAGATAAAGGTATTTCTAAGTGTTGTTACAAGAAAATGCTCATCGCTGATCTAATCACACTCAATCCTGACTGAGGTCAACCGTTTACCTTGCTGTCCCTGGGCCCGACTGATTGCTGAAGCCTTGTGTATTATTCCTTAGAAATACATACTTTATTTCCCTTTTCCCTGACTTAACTGTAAACAGTACCTACTTTTTCAGTTGTAATATTTTGCTTACTAAAATTTTTCATATGAATATTAAATAACGACCCCCTAATGCGGGTTTCCAGTCTGTACTCACCCCAATTAGCTACATTATACCAATCTTGCCGACTAAAATAAACCACACACCCTTACGAAGGGTATGCGGTCTGTTGACGAAGGAAAAGATTTTGCTAGAACTAAATATACACACATGACCAATTTAGTATGTTGACAATGCTGAACAAAAATTGTAACCTAGTATGCAAAATGCACGGAAAAGCTGAATATTTTGTTGACAAAAATCCCCTCATTGTTACTTTCCTTATCCTATAGAAAGGAAAGTAATGGAATCACCATAATTTTTCGATAGTCAGTTTTCAGTGCCAAAACATGCCAAAACATGTTAGAGCAGTAGAGCCTAAATCCAAAGTTTTGATATCTTGAACTTTTTGGAACCCAGCCCCAATTCACCGGTTTTTTGGAGGGTCGGCTGGGGCTAACTTTTTTAATATTCATCTTAGTTTGAGATTGCGACATATCAAATCCAATGATTTTGAGGAGCTAATTACGAATTTTTAGTTAACTGTTACCGTTGAGTCACTAGTGGCGGGATTGGACTTATTTTCGAGTGATAAGGAAAGTCGTGTGACTCGTGTGGTGTCACACCAGTTTATTACTTCCGAGAAATTTCTAATATTAGAAATCGGAAGTATTGTGTTCGTTTTTGTAAAAAAAAAATATTTTTTTGCTCCGATTTCAATTTTTTTCATATTTCTGGACGTTTCATAAACTACTGAGTAAATTTGGTTTTGTGTCCGTCTGTCGGTCTGTCGGTCCGTCGATCCGTCGGTCCGTCGATCCGTCGGTCTGTTAAAACGATTCCTTGTAACGCGCAAATCTCGGAAACTACTCGACCGATTTTGATAAAATTTTGCACACATCTAGGAGATATTCTGTAGATGGTCCCATTTTAAATTCATTGAATTCATACCAGAGGTTCTGGGTGAAAGAGACCATGCGCCTGACCACTAACTTTTTACTTAAACGCTTATATCTCGTGAACGGTACACCCGATTTCAATGAAATTTTGTAAGAATATGCATATTATTGTTTTACATAGGTTGTTATTATTTATTTTTAAATTAATTATATTTTGACTCTAATATTTAAGAAAATCCGTAATTTTGGACAAAAAAGTAAAAAAATAAGGACCACGACTTGCCGATACAGAATTTTTTGTGGAATTTAGAATGTAGAAAAAACAATATTCTACCATATAAAACAAATTTGAAGAAAATCGGTTGAGCCGTTTTGGAGATACAAGTAATTTTCTATAAAATCTCAAAATTGGCACGTGTTTACAATGTGAAACAATCACGAGGAAGTATTGTGTCCATAATTGGCAGTGTTTTTTTAGTTGCAGTTGTTTCATAATGTGTTCAATATTTTATGCTAGTTTGTTTTTTACAAAAATATCAAGTAATTTGATTGTTTTCTGTGTTTCAGATTGATGTCCGGCAACATTTTCAAATGGGATCACTCTCTGACTACTCAAAACATTTAGCATGGTATCAACTTGAGAGCTGCTGTTCATCTGTATGTTCAGGAGACCAACATTATTTTATCAATCATACAGAAATACATCCCATGTGTTTCTTTATAAGATAAACTTGTTTTAATTTTACTTTCAATAGAATTAATCATACTCTCCATCAACCATGGACGACCTCATCAATATGAACTCAACTCAGAACTTCAACTTCAGTATAAACAGCTCCCTCTCCACCGATTTCAAACCCTACTCGGAAAGACTGGAAACGTACATAGTCCCCATAGTATTTGCCTTCATATTTGTGGTGGGCGTTCTGGGTAATGGCACTCTGGTTCTGATCTTCATCAAGCACAAGAACATGAGGAACGTTCCTAACATTTATATCCTGAGTCTGGCATTGGGAGATCTTCTGGTCATCCTTAGTTGTGTACCGTTTACATCTACGGTTTATACATTTGAGTCCTGGCCCTATGGGGAAACCATCTGCAAACTTTCTGAGAGCACCAAAGATATCTCGGTGGGCGTATCTGTGTTCACTTTGACAGCTCTGAGCGCAGACCGATTCTTTGCTATCGTAGATCCTCTGAGAAAGCTACACTCTGGTATCGGAGGAAAGCGAGCGACGCGGTGTACTATTCTCATAGTGGCTGCTATCTGGGTGTTCGCTATCCTATGTGCCATACCTGCTGCTACTTTATCCTACATAAGAGTATTTAAGAAGGATAATACAAACACCACCTTGTTCGAGACTTGTTATCCTTATCCTCCTGTTGACGGCTATCCGAACTACCCCAGGACGATGATCATCATCAGGTTCCTCATCTACTACGCGGTGCCCCTGCTCGTCATTGCGTGTTTCTATAGTTTGATGGCACGCTCCTTGATTTTGAGCACCAAGAACATGCCAGGAGAGTTGCAAGGACAAACCAGACAGATTAGAGCTCGGAAAAAGGTAGCTAAAACTGTCCTGACTTTTGTGGTCGTGTTTGCATTCTGCTTTTTCCCGCAGCATTTCTTCTTCCTCTGGTTTTACATCAACCCCACCGCGCAGGATGACTACAATGACTTCTGGCATGTTTTGCGGATTGTTGGTTTTTGTCTTGGATTCATAAATTCTTGCATAAATCCTATTGCTTTGTATTGTGTCAGTGGAACGTTCCGCAAGTATTTCCACAAGTATCTCTTCTGCAAGATGAGCAGCAAAATTATCAACTCTCGTAACATAAATGCCAGACGTTTTCACAGACCCTCAACCTACTCGTCAACTAGGAAATGGGATAGTATGTCCACGACGCAGCATCCCAACCACATGCAAATGAACACATTCCGTAGAAATCCTCAGAACGATCCTGTTACTATGGCAACAGAGATAACCAAAATAACTAATGGGGATCAGATCATCATGTGACGACAGAATGGTGCCCTCTTCTATGAATTTTAAGTCGAAAGAAATGTATCTAGTCAATTTTATACCTTTAGCTTAACATTCTCTTGGTACATTATTATTATTTATGAACCATTATGTTACCTACATTGTCATTTATAATAAGGAACAAATCAATACGAAAATGGTTTTTTATTTTTATAACGTAGTGGTGTATTGAGTCAGTTCATATTTCATACTACCGGCCTTTATCACTACTTCCTCTTTTTAGGACTGAGAAAACTTCATAAGCCATGCTAACCAAACGAATTTTTTTTTTTTTTTTTTTTTTTTTTTTTATTTTTTAAAAAAAGATGAGTGTTTCACAGCCTTTTTTATTTCGTAGCCATGAAACAGGAGCTACTGTAGACGCTTGTGGTCTGTGTTGTAGCCTGCCCATCCCGTAGTATGCCTCCCCTCTGATGGGCGAGAAGTGACACAATACTTCCCATTTAGGTGCTGGGTCAACACGAGCGCACCGGAAGGTATCCCTTACAAACAATTGTAACCAAATTAAGAATACAAATTTTTGTCGGCGCGGGGGTTCGAACCCGGGACCTTCCGCATGGCAAGCGAGTGCTTAACCACTGAGCTAATCGCGCGCTCAATTTTGGTTATCTGTTTGGAATCTACTCGCAAAGGAAGACCTAAAGGCATTTTTCAATGTGATTAAAGATTTGTTCACAATAATGAAAGGTAATCAGTTGATTGGCATAAATTTAATACACAGAATACACTGTCAACAATATCGAGACTTTTAAATTCTTAATCAAATGACACTACCCATCAGAAAAATAAAAATTCAAACAAAGAAAATAGAAAAAACTTCCAATTCTTTAAAACCCATCATTATGAAAATGTAACTTTTCTATATTTTCTCAAGGAAATCAGAATCTTCACAATGATGCTAAAAAGTCTTGTATTTACAGATAAGTAGATGATGTCAGAATTGTCAATTCATTACATTTAGATAAGTAGTGTTGCTATACCTGACATAAGAAGCTTATGATACAATATCTACTTTTAACAGAATGTGAATGGATCAAAGCTTTCACAGGACCTCTTCATATACCTATCAATAATATGGTACAAGACGAAATCAACTCTCTGGTTATCGAATTGATCAGACAATATTTCCTTTCAGAACAAAGCCATGAGAAGAGGTGACAGGAACTCCTTCAAAACAATGTTACGAGTATGTCAAAATTCGTATTGAAACCACGGAGAGCCCAAAACCAGAAACCTACCTCGTTTTTTCTATGGCTTTAATCTAATCTGATTATGCTGAAAATAAATTTAATTTCGTACTAAATTTTACTTGAATTATTTTGTAAATCTCTATCTTAATACGTATAATTATAAAAACCATTCTACTCATTCTCAAAATCAACGCAGCTCCGAAACGGCTGAACCAAATTACTTGAAATTTGGCAAAAAGAATCCATTGGTCATAAGGGCGTACTTGTAACTACTATTTATAATTTCTGTTTTTGTTGTAAATTAATGTATACCTACCAAATTTTTTCTTAATGTAAATGTACATTCTGAATACATTAATTACCAAGCATAATAGCATCCTATAAACATTTTTACTTTCCTTATCCTATAATAAGGTAATTCTGAATACATTAATTACCTAGCATAATAGCATCCTATAAAACTATAAACCATTATAATTACCTTATCCTATAATAAGGAAAGTATTGTATTCGTCGAAAATTTGACCTACCCAGTTTTTCACATTTCTGGACGAATCAGAGCTTCAGGATACCAAAAAAGTTGTTCTCGGCCATTGGTCCGTGCGTCCGTGTGCCTACCTGTGTGTCTGTCTGTATGTGTGTGTGAACACGATATCTCAATAATGGTAAAAGCTAGAGACTTGAAATTTGGTATGGAAATTAATTTTATACACCAGACGAACTACGAAACTTTTGGTTGAAATCTTGAACTTTTTGGAACCCGGCCTCAATTTACCGGCATTTTCGAGGGTTCCCATTATACCAATTTTTTTTATTTATATCTTTACAGATGGGGGTTATGACATATCAAATCCAATGATTTTGAGCTGCTGATTACGAATTTGAAATTAATTTTTAGCTAACTGTTACCTTTGAGTCACCAGTGGCTTTTGGTCCTGTTCCCATTCCTATTATGATAAGGAAAGTCGTGTGATGTTTACACCAGATTTTTTTGTTGCTTCGTGCATCATTGTATAAATATTGCACATAGCATGTACAAATTCATACTCTAAGATAATGTTAATTAAGATGTATATATGCATTTTTTGTACCTTGAGGATAAAAAGGTTGGATCCTGCAGTCTGCTATTTCGTCACGTAAAGAGCGATGATTATGTATTATAATAATTTCCTTTGGTATTATTATTCCTCACATTTTCAAACAAACTATATGCTACAGCGAAAGTTGTTTGGATTTCATCTGCCAACATCTTAAAAATTGTATTTTTTCAGCAAACAAGAAATATAGGATATTTGACGTCTAGGGCTGAATTTATTACCTGCTTTACAGCCTGCTTTTGATAGCATTTATGTATTTTGTGCCGGGGTTTTGGTTTTGATACCTACGGTGAATTCCGGATCTAATTTGCTGTATGATTTATAACTGTTTATAAGTGACAAGTCTTGCAAAGGGTTTATTTTGTGTCTCTAGAAATTTATATGAAGTTGTGGATTCGATACTTAATTAAAACATAATTATAATTTTGTATGTATATTTCTTTGGCATCGATCTTTAATTAAATAATATGTTAACCACATGTTGAAGACACCTTTATACATTGTATTAAAACAGGTATCAAAAAGAGCCAATAGCTCAAGTAGTTGCCTTGGTCCTTGGATCACATTGTTCTCATAATCAGTTTACGTATATTACATGTACCTTTTCCGTTTACATATTGTGTCAACAGAGGAGCCCATATAGGTAGTTATAAAACTTTGAAAAATATTCCGGTCAGATGAAAAGTTATGGCAGCTTCGGAAGGAACTTTATAGTTCCTGAATCTCTAAGATAACAGAAACCGTACCCCCGTAAATATTAAAATTATCATTTATACCCTGCAGATTATCATTATTTTATTATAATTAATAAATATTAACCAGCCTTGTACAGGGTATTCGTAAAATATGTCTCCAAAAGTCTAGTTATTTGCAATTGGAAGTGTTCCTAAACTTTTACTTTTTCTTTTCGGTTTCTCGTAAAATTATGTAAGTGCCATTTTGTTTGTATTTGACAAGTTCCGTTACCTCTAGGGCTTTGAAAATGTAATTTAGGGACACCTTCAATATTATATTTTTGTTGAGTTTATTCATTTGTAGTTATGTATACCTAATCACCCACCTATGTCTGTGACCAATGAATCTCTTAAGGATCTGATTATATTATACACTGAGACAACTTGAAGCAATATAATGCAGCTTACTGCGAATTGCTTGTTCATAATACTGTTGGTTATAATGTCTAACATACGAGTATCTGCACACTCATAGTCAACTGAACATGCTATAGGATACGTGAGACATTCTATTCGGGCAATTTGAATAAAGTCTATGGTCTATGTCTAAAATTACCCATTTCTTTTTTTTAACAACTTGCAGCTTACAGGTTGCCTCAGTGTTAGCTGTAAAGGTACATTTACTTTATGTCTATCTATTTTCGATTTATGTATTTATTTGTGTTACTTACTGTTCCATACTGTATTCTTATATAAGTGTAAAAGTTCCAACTTAGAGAACATTATTCATGTGCATTAAAAAAAAAAACAAATTAATTATCAGAAAAAAATATTTGTGTTTTAATTGCAGAGTTTATATTTTTGCAGATTTCATTTGGGAGGAATGGGAAACATAAAAATTAATGAATATTAGATTTTGTGGTTCCATTTTCATCCAGACTGTCTCCATCTCCTTCTCGTTTCCTATTCCCCCTCCCTCGCTCTGTCTCTCTATTCTCTCTTGCACACATTTTCTTCCCGTAAGGCAATTTAACTCTGCGATTAGGTCGATTAGGTCTGCGATTCGTGCCGATTCCTCTAGGTATTTATTTATATGAGTGTATACATACAGGTTTAGTCTTTTTAGCTAATTGTTTCAGATCATCAGTGGAGTGAAGTTTAAGAAGAGGGACAGATGCAATTGGGTTTTTTTACGCTAGGGCTTGGGTTTTTTTAAATGAATATATTTATTTAAAGAGAGCTCTGTAATACTCAGAGTCTTTGTCCCTCTATCTACCTAGATCAAACACACACACACCCACACCCCCCCATACACACACACACACACACACACACACACACACACATGGTAAGATGATGGGTCTGGGCGTGGGAGAACTGGAAAATGAGGTCAGTCCTAATTGCTAGCAGAAACACTTCAAGCGCAACAAAAACAAAGGAGTTATCCCCACTATTAGCTGAATACATTTGACATTCAGTTTATACATATTATAACACTATACTGTGAGCTACCCCTTCTATTTTTATTTGTGTATATGTACTTGTGGGAATGGCTTTAAATGCAATTTAGGTAATTAGTGGAAACTAACATAACGGTACAACAAGAAAATCTTCTTCCACCAAACCACGACTGTTCTATAACACCTAATAAGTATCTATATTAAACTCTTAATTTGCAAAATGATACCTACCAAACTTCCAATTGTCAGTACTTACACTCGTAATTAGAAGCGTCGAAACTCGCAAAAATTAAAACCCTCAACGTTCGCTCTTCAACTATTTTACACTTCTGAGAGATGTATTTTCATGAATTTTCAAAATAAATCAATGAGCTTTTCAGAAACCAAAGATGACAAGGTATTGAAGGGCAACTCATCAACTTTCATGAGGAAATTTACTCATAAATTTAAGAAGCAAAAAAGTGAAAAAATGGAGGTGTCAAAAAACACCTTACTTTTGATTGAATATAAAGAGCTATTTAAATCTTTGTGAATACAATCAACTCTATTTGACAGGTTTTTCTCTTGGCTTGCCCTTAAGAATTGTCACACATTATTAGCTAAGTCATAATTCTCACAAACTACAACAGAACGGACCCTTGTCTCGATCTGTAGGTAAAACAGGGATTTGGCCATAACTTTTGAACAAAACAAAATTCCCCACTGCAAGTTGGGCTTATACGATAGTTGATTCGTTCCGAGAACACCCTGTGTATCTTAGTACCTAAAAAGATCTTTTTAACACCTCTACATCGCCCACCAGGACACACCTACCTTTATACCCTAGTTAGAGCACGAAATGAATAGAACTTTTGTCACAAATTTTCCATATTATTATTTTCCTTGAATAATGGGTTTTGGGGTGAAATGATAAAACGATATTCCTTCTTCCTCTCTCTCCCTCTTGAGTTTTCTCTTACTCTTTCTTCCTTCTCTCCAGCTCTCTCTCTCTCTCTTCCTTCAAGTCATGTACCTATCTTTATTGTATCGGGCGGCAATTTTTTTAACAAAGAGAAGGGGTACAAGAACTGTGTTTGTTAGAAATTTAAATTGCAAATAAAGCACACTGACACTTTCACGTGCATACATTATGATATTTCTTCATAGCTCAGAAACTATCCCTTCTTTTCTCCCCTTCTCTCTCTCTCTCTCTCTCTCTCTCTCTTTCTCTCTCTCTCTCTCTGCCTCTCCATCCCTTTCTTCTCTCGTTCCACTCTATCTTTCTCACCATAAAAAGTCTCTCCTTCTTCCTCTGATTTGACAGGAAATAGGTATCTACCTCCACTCCTGGCAGGCTCATACCTACAAGTTTTATTCCTCTGTATTTCAGGATTATGAAATTTCTTCTATCAAATTAAAATAGCAAAAAGTTGACTGCTCAGACCATATCAAGAAGTACACCTAATCCTTCTTCTTCTTCTTTTACTTTTCCCAAAGTATCTGGCGGTTGGCAAGGGTCAACCCCTTCCTCATGTGTGAGGTGAGGTTCTGGCACTCTTATTTCCATATTTCACGGATGGATACTCTTCCTACCTAACCTTTGGGGGTCAATCATCTGTGTTATTGTCTTTTTGGCCTGAATTTCGTTTGTATTTTCGAAATTATAATAAAACCTCATTATTATTAAGAGATCACATAATTATGTAAGTTCCCAATGAATAGGGCTTCCTGCCTCTATGAATCGATGATCTGAAAAAATATATTAGTAATAGTAATTTTATTATTTTTATCTTGTGCCCTGTTTATCAAAAGCATTATTTATCTCCCAGTGAGACAGTGAACACACCCTACCGAGACGCGTCAAGTTGCCTTTGAAACATGGCGCAATAAATTCCACCCTGGTGTGATGGTATTTTCATTTAATATTATTTCTTTTAAAATTAGTATCGGTGTTGCAGTTTCTCAATTATTTTGCAATTAAAAAACTTGAGAATTTATTACTATGCAAAGCAATTTTATGAAACTTTTTTTGCCCCTTTATGTTCTGCAAATAATATTAAAAACCGTCTCTTCCCTTCTTGCTGGGATATTTTTTTTCTTTTAATTTAAATTCTGCCCTTAGGTATAATTCTTTTGTTCGAGTACTTTGCCATGGATAAAACCTAATTACCTATGCTGAATATGAATATATTAGGATCAAGGAATGTTAACTATTGCATAAGCAATTAGCAACTATATCAAGGCGAGTGGATTCGGAGACAGTTCACGAATAGGGGTTCTCTTCATGATCTTACTGGGTTAAAGTCTCCGAGGTCCTATTAGTCTTACTAATGAGCTTAGCGTTCTCTCAGGAAAATTTGTCCTCGAAGCTTATTAGGGCTTCAGGGGTTCCTAGAGATCAAATTTAATAATTCCGTCAGGTTTTAGATTTGTCCTCCTGAGACCTGAGTGTTTTTTTCTTTTTACTGGATATAGACCGAACGTTTTAATTGTAGAACATTGAGTTTTACTTCATACAGACCTGAAGGTTAGAATTTTTTTCCATGCATATAGACCGAGCGTTCTACTCCTAGAACATTATTGAACATGTTCAGTAAAAAAATTAAAGACACTCAGGTTTATATTGAGGAGATTTCAATGTTCTACCAGTAGAACTTCAGGTTAATGAATGATGAATTTCATGAAAATATTGTATTCTTTTTTATCAATTTTTTGTAAGGACCTACCTCAGTAAATCATAATAAAATTATGATAATGATTTGTTTCAGTTTTTAATGTTGCACTCTTGAATTTGGCAACCGTCGTTTTCGACAAACTACAGAATGATAATGATAACTAATGAGCTTTCAAAAAAGATTGACTCACCCAAAAGCTCTATTATGCATGATATAATAAAGATAAGTTAGTTATTTGAAGCTTATAAAATTAGTGAAGATCCTATTTGCTTAGCACATTGCATAACTAAAATAATTATAGGAAGATATTAATTTCAAGGTATGTCTTTGGGTTTAAGGCGCACAGAAAGCTAGGCTTTATTGTTGCCTCTTGGTTCACTTCTTATTTATTATGGACACATGTGGGTTCCATAATATATACTATCTTTTTAAACAATGTTGTTTTTTTCTTCCATAATAATAATAATTATTGGGTAAGGTGGGCGATACCTACCATCGCCCAAACCGAAACATGGCGTTTACGAACACAAATGGACGATTTTTTTCTTTTAATTTATTAAGTAGGTAATTACTTGTATCATAACCAAGTAGGTACTAACTATCTTATAATAAAATATTCACGTAAAGCTTTCAAAATGAAGTGTGCTTCATAATGTGCCAAAGTGCTGAGAGTATTAGCTACGCCGTCGCGCCGCGCCGTTACAACAACATTTTTTCTATTTCACTTACATACTCAGTTGGAAAACATCATGCTAAATACTCATCTTAACCTCAGCCATCCTGAGTTGAGCCAGGACATTAGCACGAGAACATGAATTGTCACGTTAACCACAGATTGAAAAGGCAGTCTTCCTTGCATAATTTATTTCAGTTTAGTGTAAAAATCTGGTGTTTTCAATTAGCGAGGATACATTTAGCGGACAATATTTATGAGTCTATAAACTATTAGATTTCATTTCCTGATGGTTACTGACACATTCCTTGTTATCGTGACATCCGATCTCTATTTCCTCTAAATTTAGAAAATCAAGTTTTTTGTAGATTATTTATTTAAGTGTTTTTGTAATGTTTATTTTACGTTTGTTTCTGCTTATTTTTTGTTTCGGTAATACATTTTTGTAATGGTGAATTTTTACCACATGGAAATCGCCTTTTTTTTCATTGAACCAAAGCCATTACCTCCTACTACGTGGTGTCGAACGCATTTTCTGATTTTCAAGTAAAGGTGTCATTGTTTCGTGACATTGTTTTCAGATAGCAGAAGGTGAGTGTATGTGTGTGTATGTGTGTAAAGCAGACCTTACGAGTATCAGCTGTACAGTGTATTAGACACACACAATATACATACTTCTTACATGCACTAAATTAAAATCTGATCACACCAATTCTCATAAGTTCATTGAAGTTAAGCAATGTTCATCGAGGTTAGGTCTTGTAGCTTGGATGGTCAAGGTTCGAATCTTGTGCTCCTCGCTATTCACGACCTAACCCGGGCTAGTAAGTTTGGATAGCTGGTTTTTAAGTTTATAACCTACTTTTAATTTTTAAATACTCAAGACAAGTAAAATATGTATTGTACATAATGTATATGTATTGTATATATATATATATGTTTGAAAGTATTATTCTAAAGAAATTATTTGAAATAAATTCAAGTTCTGAAAATCATAATTGGCATACCTTTTGTTAAACTTTCACTAAGCACATTCAAGATACAAGCATTTCTAATAATCAGGAGGTATAAATAAAAGCAAGAAGGCTTTCAATTCTCAATAGGAGACCCACTCATAACTCATATAGAAATAATCATAAGTACATAAGTCTGAGAAGTAAGGAGCAAGATGTTAACAAACATCCGGTTTCCTTCCTGTGAGAAAGGGGACTGGGGTGAAACATGTTCCATCCCTCAGGATCATGCCATGAGCTTTAACCTGTTGAATACCTCAGGCTTAAGAGAACCACTAAGCGTGTTTACAACCAAGTACTTCTATTAGGTAAATTTATTGAGTGAGTATAAAAAAAATTGACCAGGGAAATAGAGCAGTAAATTTTAAGTGTTTAGAATACAAACGTATCCTAGATTTCCCAGGTTAGATAGTAAAAAAAAAACTAATTATTTGTGTCGCAGTATAAATTGTATAAACCTATATAATGTATACCTACCTATTCTACCCATAGATCAATAGATGTTGCTTACAGTAGCAGCAAAAATAATTAAATAAAACTAAGAGCAAAAGCAGCAGTAAATATTTCGCCCCTAGGATTTGTTTTCATTTATATTATAAATAATAAAAAGGTTAATAATTGTTTGTGTGTATTACTTTGTTTTTTTGCTACATCTGAAGGGACCTGACCAAAAACCGCAAGTTCTGAAAACAATGCATTTCATATTGTATTGCTTTTACCACATGAAAAATGCATATTTCTACTGCAAGGGCACATTTGCTTTCAGTTTTCATTGGTTTGTCGTGTGTGCCTTTACTTTCTCATGCAAAAGAGTATGTTGAAAGGCTATTATTTCACTAGTAGCTATATAAATAACTACCTACAGCCAGCGTTAATAGAAAGTTAAGTACCCAAATTCTTGTAAGACCGCTGAAGTCAAGCAACACTCTGGGAAGTAAGGACTAATCTTGGTGGGTGACCCTCAAAATTGAAACAATTGTGATGACACAGCCCAGGTATGGCGAAGTTCATTATTATTATGGGTAGCTGGTTTTCGAATTTCCAGCAAATATAAATAGACAGTCAAAACCGATTGCCCGGCTAGTTTGTTTGTATGCTTCCTCCCATTGTAAAGAGATATATTATCAGGTATATTATGGTTTCCTCATGTAAACACTCAGCAGGACTCAGAGGCTCCAAAAGATCTCTTCTAGATTTTGGGTTAATTTCAAAAAGAAAAGTAGATCTTGTACAATATACATAAATACAACCAGGGAGTCTGGGACATACCTACCCGGTTTCTCTAAGGATGTGTATAATAGAGTCCCATTTTATTAGGTAGCATATACAGGGACGTCTTGTTAGCATTATTCATCAAGATATTTCAAAACTAGAAATCTTTAAAGTTAACAGCGCTCTCATTTTACTCAAGTACCGATATCTATTTGTATTTATGTTATTTATATACATGTTGTTTAACTGCAATCATTTCTATGATCAGAATTCATTTGATATCTCCGATTAGTTACTTCCAGCCAGTTTTGGACTTGGTCAGGTAACGTCGTCTTCACACACATGGTCATATCACGACGGGGGTTTTATCCACCATTCTCTGGGCAAACAACCCAGAACCAGCTACTCAAATCAACCTCACCATGGATTGTTATGATGGCCATCGATGGAATCCACTGAAACGCGAAACCTTTTGATGCTCGTCATTCCCTATATAATATCATAATATGTCCTATTAATAAAGTGTAAATAAAATAAATAAATGATCCACCCTGTATATACCATGTGGAAGTCGTAGCACGCGCCACAGCCCCCTCTCTGAAGAACCAGGTGCGTAGCAGAGCAGAATGAATCAACTGAAACCGGTAGTGAACTTCTCGAGGGTTCTAGGTTCGTATCTTGATAGGGTGGATGTTTCCCGGGGAGAGAAATAGAGCCGCTTGCACACCAAGTGAAATGAGTCTTCGTCGAGGCTATAGGAAGTAAACCCTTGTACATCTTTTTTACCATATGGGTTTAAGGGCTTTAGATTTTCCAAATTGTTGGGGATTTTTTTTTGTAGATAGAACTTTAGAATTAAATTAGAATTTAAAATATTTAGAAAAAGTTAAGTTTGGGACCGTGTCATTGTTTATCCTTATCACATTATAAAATTTTATATTATTATGATGTATTCAGAAACTTCATTATCTATGCGTTCGTTAGCGATAAAGCACTGATATCTAGGTACCTATTAGAATTATTCCAGAAATTCTGTAAAGCTTGCTAAGGTTTCGTTCAGATATCAAACAAGACGCTTAATTTACATTACCTTGGAGCCGAATTATGAAACAGGATTAAATATCTAGGATTTGTTAATCCAAGTCACTATCACTTAAAACTGATATAGGTAAATGCGCTGATTGGTTGAAATTCCCACCAGAAAGCGTGTTAATGGATCGTGTAGAATTAATTAATCTAATCCTGTTTCATCACTCGAGCCTTAGGTACTGATTTCAGTAGCTCGATCGATAAGGCAGCAGACTCATAACTGGAGGTCCGTGGTTCGAGTCCCTTGCTTAGTAAAGCAAGTTTGATTAACTGTGATATTACAGGGTGATTAACACAAAATATATGCTAACAGTGTTAACAATGTCTTAGAAAGAAAACAAGGGTTTCACAAATCGATCTCTGTACACAAATCGATATCAACATCTCCAGACTTCACCACATTCCTATCGTATGAAAGAGTCTTGTTTCAACCGAAGACCTTCTTTTCAAATTTGATCGCTGCCATTCTCACGTCTCCGGTTCAGTCTTAACTGAATGTTCCCATCGCGCTGATCATGAGGGTAGAGTGCTTGCTTCTGTTCCTCACGTGTTCCTCACTCGCGTATTCCGGGGGAAGAGTCCCTAGGGAAGCGGTGGCTGAGCCGCTGGGCGCGGGAGCCAGTGGTGCGGATCTAGACGACGAACTAGTTGCGGGAGTGTTGGAGCGGGACCAGTGGGTGGGTGCGGTGCAAGTGGAGCGGATGCGGGTTGCGTGGACCCCGCTGCCGCACAGTGTGGTGTTCTCTGTGGAGGCGGAGACCCGGGGGTACGTGGGTCTGGGCTTCTCCCTGGACGGGAAGATGGCCAGTGCGGATCTTGTGGTGGCCTGGGTGGACGACATCACGGGAAAGCCTTACCTCATCGTAAGTACAGTGTGAAATATTTGTCAGTGTCTTAATAGTACAACTTCTCACTTTTCTGATTCTACTGATTAAAATAGAGAGGTTAGTGATGGCTTGGATATTCAGAACTATTACCTGCTGATGAGAGCAAATAAGCTCGAAACAGCTGTCCATGTATGTTCTAATATTCATGTACATCTAGTACAACTTCTCACTTTTCTGATTATACTGAGTAGGTCCCGCCAAAAACCCCGCGTATTTTACAGTGGAATTATTCTGTATTTTTTATTCAATTATATATTATGCACCTTTTAAGAAGCTTTCTTTATTGTACATCCAAACTAACATTAACTTTGATACAAAATTTATTACCAGGTTAAGTCGAATAATTATAGATTATTTAGCTAAACAGCAAAACAAAAAAATAGATTTTCAAAAAAAATAGTTTTAAAAAAAATCTCATAATTTTGCCATTGAAATTTCCAAAGCCTGACTGGAAGACGTGGTCGCAATTTTTTTTTTTTTTTTTTTACATTCCTTATTTTTGTTCTTGCTCAAAAGTCTCTAGACCTGTTTCAAATTTTCCGGGGGATGTTGTAAATTAAAAAAAAATTTCCACCCACTTTACTGTGTTAGTGATGGGTTTAGGTACTTATTTATTAAAAATTATGTAACATAATAAAACAAAAAGTGACAAAATTATAGTTAGAATGTAAATATAATTTTTTGTATGAATAGAATAACATTACCTATCAGTATTCATATTATGTAATATCTATTGTTATTATAATAACACCTAGGCATAATACCTACTATCTTCTCAATACATACATTATGTACCTATCTATGTAGGGACATGAAAGTCGTATTCGACAGCAAGCCTTAGGAAGGTCTACTTCAGAGACACGAATTCCATTATTTATGCTTATCATAAGAATACAAAGCATTTAGGGCATTTGAAAAAGAATTTCCCGACCTATGCAAGGAAGGGTTGCCCACTCTAAAAGTTATCTTGTCAGGGCACAAAAGTATCCTTTTCAAATTCAGGATCCACCAGGCGGGCAGTCTCCTGGGAGATGGGAAGAGCTGGCAGTTTATTTTTTCCAACATTTTCTTCTGAAAAATGTTAGAATTAGATTGGGGGAAAAAAGACACACAAAAATGTAAACGAAGGAAAAGTTCTAAAGTAATTATTGCTCCCTGCCGTATAGTAACTTGTATAAAAATATAATTACTAGACTGATTATTATCGTATTATTAGTATAATCAGATAATCTAAAAAATACTTCCGATATGGAATATTAGATATTCTCGTAAGTAATAAATTTAATAGTGCATGGTTGTATGAATTTACTTGCCTGCAACATCTATTTTTTAAGGTTATTCTAAAATTAGTCCAACGTTAATATCAGTATCTAGTTTAATTCTTATCCAGTTTGCATTCTCATTCTTCAGACTAATTTGTGAAATGGTTCATGTGAGACCGAGTACGGCCATGCCTTCAAATATATATTATGATGTTCCACTGATCACATTCACTTTCGAGCCATAGACAATTATAGGTAATAGGTAATATGCAAGTATTTCAATCAGCCCACATACCTATTATGCAAGCATTTCAATCTCAAATCGGCCATGAATCATTCGTTTTATTTGAATCCTGAATCTCCTAATTTCAAAGTGAAATGTGCGAAGAAATCAAGTGCTCTTATATTCGCTCACTCCTGGTACAACCTATTTTGTTGAAAACTTTGGATGTGAAAAGCTTAAAGCCCTCTCCTCAAAATTTGTGTACTTTGACCTCAACGCTAGAAGTAATCCTGAAAGGTTCAGTGCCCATAACTTAAATGAATAATATCTCCTGCTGGACAACTTCTTACCCGCGCTATAAATTTAAATTACTCGAGTCTGTTTTAGGAAGGAGAGGTGGTTGTTCTTACTGCCCGAACAAGGAAGGGATGAGATGAGGAGGAAGTAAAGTAGAAGAAGGGAGGTAAAAGAAAAAGATTCTCTGCACAAAATAGAAGAAGAATAGGATGAAAAAAATTGCGTTTCCAAGGAGAAAATCGTAACTTAAATTAAAAAAAATACAAGCATGGGGAAAAGACTGGAAATTGCAAAGAAAAGTATACAAGACATAAAATTAGTGATATTAATTTTCTTTGTAAATGAACTTTTTCTGAGTGCCGTACTTATACTCGTAGCTTTTTATGTGTCTTAAATCATTATCGAGTCAAGTTCCGTCTGTCTTGTGTAAGAACGATGAAAGTTCAACTTTTGAATCACTTCAACAAGAGAAGCCAAGAATAATAGAGAACAATACTTTCTATACCTTATGGGTAATATGTAGAAAGTAAAAATTAGCTTGATCGATAAGGCGATAAACTTGTAACCTGGAGGTCGGTGGTAAGAAAATAGAAACAGTTGATGGCGCAGATAACAGATTGTCCGAGGCAATAATCATTCCTCATTGTTATTCTGTAAAACAAAAGAGTTTATGAAAAGATAATAATAAAAGAAATAAGGCTGAAAAGGATCTGAGAGAAAATGAAGATGCTACTTAGATAGAAAGAGGCGGAGGACTGGACCGATCATGAAACTGATAGCAACCCAGAGGAAAAGCTTGGGAAAGAAGGGAGATAATAAATTACGTTTGAGTTTCAACTCTTAGTTGTTCCTACCACTACCATTCTAAACATAAACTCCAGAAACAAAGATTCAAGTAAATCAAACATGTTCCTCATGCGGAAACCGCATTACTCATATTTCACAGGCAGAACATACGGGTGTTTAGCATGACGAAAACTTTTAACTCAAAACGAAAACCCATAAAGTTTTATGGAAAAACTTTGTCTCCTGATAATACGAAGCAAATCCTCGGTTATTTTAACCTTGGCAATCACAATTACGTGCAATTTTCTCTTGAGGAAGTACGATGAGGGATGAGGACCCGCCTGTCCTAGGGCGAAGGGATTAGACTTGGGTCAAAAATAGTAGGCGTTTTCTTATTTCCTTGAGTCTAAGCCTTGTAATAGCGAAAATATCATATTTACATTGTGTATGTAGCTGTGGAGGCATAGTCATATAGTCGTTGAAGACAGCTACTAGTTCATATGATTTTAAATTGTTATCTATTAATACTTGATTTTAGTTATCTATTTGTATTATATGTATATCCCATCAGCACAGCAAATTGCGTAGTATCCTCAAAAAAATATTTTATATCACAAAAATTATAAGGACAGCAGTTTTTTTAAAGGAGACATAGAAAATAAAGAAGAAAGGTTTTTTGTTTTCCCTGTCTTACTATTGAAAATAAAAGTACGAAATTCCTATCCCGTTGTTGCATTACTTTACTTTCGTAAATTACTATTTCATGGCAATTCTTCCATTTCTTTAAGTCCTAAAGTACAAAAAAAATAAAAGGAGTCTGTGAAGACAAGGACCTCTTGATCCACGATGATGAACAGAAAAAAGGAATTCCGATTGGCTAGGTAAATCCAAAAGTTCTGCTTGGCTAAATATTTCAATGACCGCGTCAATAGTTTTCCTTCCATTGGTTTTTCTTTCAGGATCGCTATGGATACGGTTTGTGAAGGATAATTCTGGTGGAAAACTCAGTTCAGAGAATGTGGAAGTGCTAGATATTTTACTATAGGAAACCGAACATAACAAGTATTCTGAAAATTTCAATCAGTCTATTTTTTAATGTAATTATTTGATGAGCTATAAAGGTCCTTAGAAAAAAGAAATAGGACAAAAGTGTTGCTAAAATTAACCGGTCTTATTGTTTAACCTATATTAGCCACGAGTACTTCGATGTAATCTTCTTTATAAAATTGTGGATACACAAAAAGTTATGATATCTAGATAATGTCATGAAAATCTCACCAAGTTACATTTCAGTGCGGAAGTTAAAAGAATATAAGAAATATATTTTTTATATCTTAGATAATAATGGATAAATTTTCCGTTTCAATTAATGAAAATTAAATTCTTACTAAACGGGAACACACAGAAAACTGAGGAAGCACATAAAGACAAATAGATATGAGAAATAACTATTATAAAGGCGAAAGAGAAGTACTGAAGTAAAAAAAGTAATTGAATTTTTAAAGCATATTCAAAAAATAGCAGAGAAATGTCTCATGCACTATGTAATCCTCAGGGACAACTTAACATGAGATAAAGTGGAACCTAGAAATGGATAAGTAGCTCTGTATCCCACACACTGCAGTCACACACCCAACACTCAATAGAATACATAAACAAGGTAACAAACTGATAGAAATTGAAATACCTGGAAAAACAGAACTGAAAATTATCCCAACTTGTAGAGCAACAGGAAAATTCAATTTTGTTTTTTATCTATTTCAAAAAGAAAACCCCAGTTTTATCAATTTGTGCAACAAGTTGTTGTTGCACTTCTTCGTCTCTTGCGAACTTTCATTATTATTATTTTATTGTGTTTAGAATAAAGGTATATAAATACTGTAACAAAAGAGAGAATTTTCCTTGAGGACATCTTATGTTGCTTTTAAATTAGCTAGTCTTCCACTAAGGATTTTTCTGGTATAATCCCTGACTCACCCTGGCCAGACAGCGCCAAGCTCCGGCGGTGGCTTCTCAGCTTCGGGTTTCTTATCCATGTGGGTGTGGACCTAATTTTATAAAGACAAAAATAAAATTCACCATTTATCATTCATATTTAAGTATTCAATTTGTAAATATTTGTACCAATCTTTATTAAAGTTTAATAAACTTAAATGTTCCGATAAAAAAAATGTTCCAATCAAGTCAAACTCTAAAGTAAATTAGTGAATGAAGTTCAGATGTTTTTTTACTTTTTAGGTTTCAGCATCACCCTGTCGATCCTTGAGCCCTCAATTTCTCGTCTCTAATTGATAGTCCCTAAGATAATAACATCCAATAGGCCTTGTACAACACCTGTTACTTCCTCTCATATCCTCTTCCTCTCACACATCACCATGTGATGTGTCTCTCATTCTGTCTTTTATCTACCTTTATAGTTTGGGAACATTGCTTTTATATGTTTATCTTTACTTTTGAGTTGATGTTCCCAATATCCAACACTAGAGAAGTTCAAATGGTTATTTTAGTTATAAAGTAAATAAATAATTTAGGAGAACTTTTCACAAAGTTGTAGGTAGGTTCAATTTATTTCCTAAGAATGACCATCAAAGAAGTTAGTCGAAAACTAGAACTATAAAATTAAATCAGTTTCGGGCTGCATTGCCATAGCATCAATCCATCATACTGTAACATAGTATAAAACTGCTTACCCTTTAAAATTCAAAGCTCAGATGGTGTAAATTGTATGTTTATTGCGTTCCGATGTTGCCAGAAATCCAAGCATTCTACGTTTTGCCGTCAACATACTGTCCACGTTGTTCTCCTTCATGTTAATATTTTGTAAACAAATCACACTTCCTCCGAAAGCAATATAGAAAATACGGAAATATTATACAAGAAAGTTCAAGGTCAACAAAATACTATGGGAACTTAAAGCAAAAGAGAATCCCACGCAAAAAAATTGTACACAAAGTTTTGAATGGGATTTTTCTAAGTAAGTACTTATTTGAGATTGGACATTCCCTGTGAGAGAGCTAACTGCTTCTAGGATAGACACTCGATTTCCCATAAAATACGACAGCAATGCTTATTCTTACCTGGCCTAGTCTGGGAACTGAAACTTCCATTGAAAGCAAGCTAAACCCATCTGAGACCTTTCACAAGCAAAATAATAGCAAGGAGAAAAAAAAGCTAAAAAATTCGACCATGGGAAAGTAATTGAATTTGGGTAAAAATGTTGATAAGTAAATGTAAAGAAAAGAGACCGTGGGAAGAATACCTGTGTGAACTATTGTAAGAGAGGGTACATTAGTAGCTGCAAGGAAGGGGTGCTTACATTCCTTTGGAGAGGGTTTCGAGCAGAGAATCTTGTTCACTAGCTTTCCTGCTACATACTTTGTAGAATACATACAATTCCACTGGAGGTTAGGTACATGATATTGCATTCCATAAAGTCAAAGATGTGCATACTGAGTTGCAAGATCATACGAGTTCTGTGTTATTATTTGAATAATACATCACCCGAGGGAGCTGGAGACGGATTTCCACATTTTTCATACAAGAAAATATTGAGAAAAGTTATAATACCTTCAAGGTCTCGTGAAACTATCACTACAATAGATTGTACGTAATAGCGCGAGGCAAATTAACCTCTATGAAGGTAGTATTTCCTCTTTATAGACAAGGATACACTCTGGGGAAGATAATCCCTGGCACATACATACTCGTATAGGTAAGTACATTTCTTTGTCTATAAAATTCTGGAATTTTAATTTATTAAATAGTTTTATTTATTCGCACAAACTGTACTATACAAAGCATGGCTAAATTATGTACATATATTAAATAAACATAAGTTAGCATTAGTTGAATGTTGTAGATTACCAGTCTACCTATTAAGAGTTCAGATTGAGAGGTTAGCTGTGCTCTTACCTCCTATGTTTTAACCTCTTTGGTACAAGGCCCGCCTACTCCTAATACCCATGCCCAACATTTCGAAATCAATTCCCTCTGTTGCTTAGTAACTTCAGGGTATCCTGTCGGTTGGCACTTTTTAATTCATGATTATGATAGCCGACATGTTGAGAAATGTACCTACTATAATAATCCCACTCTACGCAAAAGTGCAGAAAAAATGTTAAAGATATTTTCGATTGTTGAAATTCCCGTACTATTTATAATATGTATGTATATAGTTCACAGAATTTTATGTGATCATAACAATTACCTAGAGCTAATACTTATTTTAATTACTTTTTGGACTCTCACTCTTTTTTGGCCTTGATTTTTCTCAATTTTTCAGAAAGTACACCATCGTTTTCTTTTTGCTCATTTTGTCAGTGATCTTCTAATGTAATTAATATTTCCTTCTTCAAACATAAAAGTCGTCTTTTTAATTTAATTTCTCCTGTTCAAGAGTCGACAGATTCTGTGATTGAGCTTTTGATGATTATTTCTCTTTCCCTTCTGCTTTTTATGAAATACTAATGAGATATTCCGAGTCTTGCTGTAGGGAAATATATCACTGAAAGCACATTATTTTACTGTCAAAGGACAGTTACATACCTACCTAAATCGTTGTATAGGTACCTGTATAACCTGTATTGTATCACTGATTCTCTTAATAAGCTACGTTTTTACTGTTTTGACTTACCTTAAGAAAAAAAAAAAAACGTGTCTGTTAATCTCAATATACGTTTTCATAATGCTTCGACTGATCTTGACCAACTTTTTAACACATACTATAGAAACCCAGGAAAAGATGAACGACAGGTTAAAAATATCGTCCCAGGCCCCTGGGCCAGCATAGAAATAAGTACATTTGGCATTCAGACGGCCATGCCTCGTCCTATACTGAAGGTGGTTTTCTTCCCCGTACCGAAGGATGGGTTAGTACAAAGTACAACGAACGCGGGACTGCCATATGGCCCCAAAACCAATACAAAAATTTCGGCACTCCAAGGAACACATCAGGACGACGCGACATCTCAAATAAGTTAGATGTTAAAGAGGCGGGTATAATGTTATGCACTTACAAAAAAATATCAAATTTGATACAAACAAATTAACAGGCGCAGGCTAACTATTTATCTACAAAATAGTCGATTTCAAAAAATAGTATATAAATTTAGAACATAGAAGTACTCGTACACCTAATAACCTATATATATATTTATTTATTTTATCTTTGCACGTTGCGAGAAATATCAGCTTATAACTAACGGGAAGTAAAAATGCAAAAATTTAATATTCTGCTCATATGCTAAACTGAACGCTCAGCTGCCAAAAGCATCTCATGCTCCTGTCAGAGCTTGCAAGATCCTGGAAGTGAAATACTTCATGCTCTTGAGAAGAAAAAGTGTTCCAAGAATGTGAAGACAAAAGCAGTGGAGGAGTGCGTGCTTCTGCCTCTGTGTCCCTCTAACAATACAATTCAGCTACCTAATTAACCAGCCTTGGATTTGGCGTTAAGCAGCCAGCAAGTGTCAACCTCGCTGGACGTTACTTATCTTGAGTGATCGAGCTATTGCTTTTATTTTTTCTGTGTCTGTGTGTTTTTCAAAAAAACAATAATTTTCAATACAAAGTAAAAACTATGATTCACATAATAGTAATCATATGAGGAAGAAATGTGCCACTCAGACACTTGGCTTCCTTATCCTCCCACAGTCACATGAAAGACACAGCAAGATTCCTGCGTTAATGTCAATTAGAACAAGACCTTGGATGGTAATTTTGTAATTTTAATTAAACATCGTAAAATAAAAGGTACCTTGTATTGTTGTTCTCGTTATAAGACTTTAATTTGCTTCATTGTGCGTCAAAAATAGCTTCCATGATTTAAGAACCTAGCATACATACATATAACCTTCTACCGATGACACGAGGGCTTTTCACACTGGTTATTCACGAATCATAAGTAGATACTCTGCCAGTTTATTTCAAATGACAGGACTCGAGTCGCCCCAAATTCCACACCCTACACAACCGACTACTGAGGATGGTTGATTTTCCTACGCACATCTATTTTTTTGGGGTTCAAAATCACTTCAACTGCTAAAGTCGTAACAAGATGGAGGTTTTACCCTCCATTCGGTGGAAACTTGCGAACCAGCAACCCAATTTAACCTCACCCAGCCTGAGTTTCGCCGGAAATCACGAGGGTCCGAATGGTCACTTATCCAAGTTCAGCTGATGCTGCTGTCTTCCTATACTTACTCAATACATGTAGGTTGTAGGTAGTACCTGCATAGAAATAATACTTGCGTTTCTTTTCTTGAATATTCATGAGAAGTCTTTTGCCTTCCAAATAACATGCGTACATTATGTACTGTACATATAATTATGTAACCGTGTAAGCCGCTATCGTATGCTGTTGTAATTACTCCGGGCTGGGAGACAGTTAATCGATGTGTGATGTGCATTCCTATAGAAAGCCCCCCCCCCCTTCCAATTTTTAATGTTAGCTTGAATAAGGTCTCGAAGTTTTAGGTGTGGGTACTCTATGCATGGAAGTTCCATTTACTCACTATAGCTATTAGCTATACGTGGTAGGTGAGAATGTACAGAGTTAAAATGAAAGACGCATTTAAAAAAATGTATGAATAAAACTCCTTTAAAAGCTTGATTGTGAAGCCCCATAGATGGCAATATACTACTATATACCTATAATATAGTACCTACACAAACGTTTCAAACTTGATAAGATCCCGCGGCGAAGTACGTAGCAACGGCTAGTGTACTATAGATCTCAGTACCATGGAACTGGTTCTGAATCATTCTTGCGATTCCTCCCTTTATCAGATTCATTAAAGAGATCCATTTAAGCCTCAGACAATCAGAGCTGCCATTAAATTGATAATTCCTGATTTAATTGGAAACCGGTTTATTGCTCCCGATCATTTTCTTCCTCTCTGGTGGAGACGGAAAAGTCAACAAGTTCCTCTCTTTGGTTATAAATTTGTAAATATAAATTTTGTCTCGTCATCTACTCATCTTTATCAATCTCTTCTCTTTTCCCTCCTCTGTATGTTCAATGTTCAAACCATCCATCTTGGACATTTCATCTATTGAATTTTCCTACCTGTAATATGATCTCTCTAAATCGTACTTTTTTAGTCATGTCTCACTTCTAAGTCTATCCAAGTAACCTTAGTGACGGGAGTTTTGTGATTAACATCACTTTGTTCATAGAGGGGCTCCTCCGTCGCTGCTTAGAAACATTATATGTAGAAAAAAAATACAACATTATTGTAGACTGGCTCTCAGCTTTCATGATCACAACAAATGACATTATTATGTAAAAAAATTAACAAAACCATATTTATTTCCGTCCATTACTTTCAATTAAACCTTTAACCCTTCTTGGAAATACTGAAGAGGCATGTCACTAAACTAGCGATAAAAATAACTAAAATAATGCTCAGCTCGATAACTGTTTAACTAAGTACTTAATGTTTTAATCTTAGAGCACTATCTCCCTGTACCCTTTTAATTTCTTTTGTCTCTTTTTCTTCTTCTTTTTTACTTAGCGACCTTTTAACATTGTAGGACTGTTGGTCATTCGGGACGTGGGTTTCAACTCCATTCGCAGAAACTTAGAAATCACAGTAGTCCCCCACTAAGCCCCATCCTCGCTTTCTAAACATCAGTGAAATTAGGAGAAATTTATCTTCATTTCTTTAACAATTTGCATTTGTGCAACCTTTGATAAATAATACTAACCTCCATACATTATTAGTTTAGAGATTACATATCTTATTTTCACACAATCTACTCAGCTTTTCAAGAGAACACAGATTGCCATGTAATGAATAGGTATATTACCTATTCCATTATCAAAAAATCAAGAATAAATTTGTAATTCAACTAAAGACAATACTACTATGCAAGTTATCATTGTTACACTTATTAGTACACTTATAAATTTCTAATATTAGAAACCGGAAGTGTTTTCTTTCCTATTCGAATTTTCCAAACAAAAACTTTTCAATCCTCTATCTGTTTTATTTTGCAGAATCTTTATCTGGTTTTATTTTCATCTGCTGTTTAATTAATTTATGTGAAATTTTTTCTCTCTAAATTTCAAGGCAATAGTGGATTTCTAGGTGAGGCATTAAAAAAAAAAAAAAAATGTTATTCTACTAAAGAAGATAAATTATCAAATTTCATTAAGATCAATTTTATCATAAGAGGTGGGGAAAATTTTGAAAAACAAGGCTGTCGCACAAAGAAATTTGGGCATTGCCTGATTCAATTTCGTGAAAAGGACTTTACCTATTCCAAATTCCAACTTTTTAAGATTTACTGGAATTGATACTCCAGAAGCATATTGTTTTTACATGAATTTAATTTCATTGAGAGTAATTTATCAGAATGATTGATGGAGCGGTAAGGTGTCTGGGGAGAGGAGAATAAATTTGAATTGATAAATACGGAGGAGCTATCTTTACTTGGGTGAATTATCATCTCCTAGCTGTGAATATTCACGCCTCATTAGAGCTTGGAGGAAATCTTAACCCAGAATCTTGAAGAATATTTAAAAATTGAGCACATACTCAGTCCGTTATTATTTTCATTGTTTGATAGTTTCATATTTAATTAGTAATAATTACGTAATGAGGTACAGAGGTACTAAGTATCAGTAGGTGTTTGCATCTGAATTAGTGGAGGTGATGAATTGAAAGCTCTTAACATACTCGGAAACTAGCTACTCATCAATTATTCGCAATCGGATCTCTCCCAGTATTACATGATTTTTCCTCTTTTGTTTGATTATGTGACGTAATGATAGTAGTCTGAAAGTTAGGTGGTTGAAAACGCTTCAAGTATGACCCTTTGTCATTATGATTTATTACCTACAAATTTAAAGATATTTAATTCAAATCAACAGGTGATATTAGCTATATTTTAGCTCCTAGAAGCTATCATATTAAGTAATAGAAATGCTTGGTGAGAGCCCCGTACCTAATTTCACACTTTTTAAAAAATATGCATGATGAAGGTTGTTATTTATTTAGCTTATCTTCTCTTTAACATCTAGCTCACTCAATACTCAAAAACCAGCTACCCACTTTACCTCCCCCAGCCTGGGTTTAGTTGGAAATAGCCAGCATTTCGAGGCGACGCTGTAGGCAAAAAAGAAATATTTGGTTGCATGTTCAGGGGACTCGGAGTACCTACTTCGTACTTTATCAATTTCGATGTTGGGCTGTTGCTAGTGTAGTGAATAGAATACTAATAAATGAAAGTGGGTTCCATAAGGTATACCTACATATTTGCTACAACGTTATTTGTCCTTCTGCCAGAGAAGGAGCTGACTGATTAGAGTGTCAATGCACTGTCTGGTTATATCCTCAGACCCAATACATTGTCATATTATTATGATGAAGTAGAATTTTAAGAAACCAAATATTGAAGTTGATAAATTTATTTATTGACAAGGGTATGTGGTTGATGAATAAAATGTCTTTCATTACTCCTCTTTGCTGTAAGAAATTACATAGTTCTGTTGTGATTTGAATGAATTTAAAAACTTATCCATGAAGACTTGCAAGTCTGTTCATTCCAGCAGTCAGTCATCTCTGTTCCATTTGTGACAATTCATGCATTGGTGGGATTCGAATGTGACAATAAAAGTATATTATATACTTACATCATATTTTCAAAACAAACATTGCAATTGAAATATATCTTCCATTGTTGACCATTTTATGGCAAACTACCCAGCATGCTGGCCGCATTTGGATGAGTATTGAGAATTTCTGCCGAAGATAAAATTGAGCCATCATGTTACCAGAAAGTGCCAAAAGTCAGATTATTTCATTCATTTACATTGTAGGTACATTGCACAAAACTTGCATATTAGCAACTCAATATTAGCATACCTAATACTCGTACATGTATGAATGTATTATGCTGTCTGGTATGTACCTCTATTGCATGCTCGCGCTCCATATCTTGGGAACCGCGGTTCATATTAAATTAATTTCTTCAAAAACTTTTTCACTCGTGTGAAACTTTTTTTCTTTCCCACCTTCATTTCCCCTCTAGTTGCATTTTTGTTTCGCTCATATTAAACTAACTTTCGTCGTGTTGCATTCTCCAGGGATCTCCATGTAAATAAAACTTGCATAACATTTTGTAAGGAACATTTCAGGTAACGAATGTTGTGAAAAAAATAAAACCCCAACTTTTATTAGTAAGATGACAAGACCACGATAAAGCGCCAGCAGCCCCACATTAATGCAACTTTATGTGAACAGCTGCTGAATTCACTTTCAAACCACTCTTGAGTAACATACACATACATAATTAACCAGCCAGAGTGACTGAATCTTACACTGCACAATATGAATGAAAAATAATAAGATGGGCCATTTGAAAAAAGCCCTTTATGCTAGTTTATAGTATACATGAAATTTACATGTTTGTATGTTTATTCTACTGTATAAAATACGAATATGTAGGTCCTACTACTAGGTATTCTGGTTCTGTTAGGTACCTATTACGTTTTAACGTATCATAGGTAAAATTCACCTAAAAATCAAAGAACAAAATTCATGAACTTCACATAGTATTCCCTTAGCTCAATATCATCACACAATGTAAATCCCGGGTTGAAAAAAGTTGTTACATCTTTTGAGAAAACTTTAAAAAAGAAAAAGAAAAAACACTGCCAATTATGGACACAATACTTCCTCGTGATTGGTTTACATTGGTCTCTATCACCCGGAACCACCAGTGCGAAGATTAATTTAAAATGAGACGATCACAATACGTCTCCTGCATATATGTGTACGATATTTCGTCGAAATCCGTTTAGTAGTTTCTAAGATTTGCGCGTTACAACAAATGTATTTGTTGTAACGCGTGTTTTTTTTTATGAAACAGGAGCTACTGTAGACGCTTGTTGTCTGTGTCATAGCCTGCCCATCCCGTAGTATGCCTCCACTCTGATGGGCGATAAGTGACACAATACTTCCTATTTAGGTGCTGGGTCAACAACTGTAACCAGATGTTGAATAACTTTTGTTGTATTAAAAATGGCCAGCCGAGGGCTTGACTACTGAACCATTCGTACGTTTAAAATTTTAAACGATATTAGAGTGAAGGAATCTGCTGATACTCCACGACTTGTAGGTATAAGTTGGAGAGTTCCACCTTGCAATCCTTGCATTAATCCACCAGTCAGTCACACCTGCCTGCCTCATCAATAGTTGTTTTCGTTCTGGCTCTATCAGCCGAGATAAGCAACATGTATATATCATTAATTATTATTATTAAGTTGGTTGTATTTTTAGCTGGTTTGAATTACTTCCGTGAATTTCTAATATTAGAAGTGTTCTTTTTTTTTAAATAATTTTTTGCTCCGATTTCTTATATTTCTGGGCGTTTCATAACCTCCTGAGCAACTTTGGTTTTGTGTCTGTCTGTCGGTTTGTTAAATACATTGCTTGTAACGCACAAATCTCAGAAACTACAGAATGGATTTCGACGAAACTGTGTACACATATAGGAGACGTAGGTATTGTAGATGGTCCCATTTTAATGACATTTTTAAGTCATAAACTTCGCACTAGCGGTTCTGTGTGATAGAAACCATGCACCCGAGTCCCGACCACTAACTTTTTACTTATACGCTTATATCTCGTGAACGGTACACACGATTTTGATGAAATTTTGCATTATTAAACAAAAATTTTGTGGAATATAGAATGTAGGAAAAACGGTGAAGCAATTTATGAGATAAATGTGATTTAGTATAAAATCTCAAAATTGCCAAGTGTACCTATATCTACAATGTGAACCAATCACGAGGAAGTATTGTGTCCAATTGTCCATAATTGGCAGTGTATTTTTTATAAAACCAGCTAAGATAGGTACTTATGCCATGTTTTGGTATTTTTATAAATAATCTACATAATACTTCTTTATGGCAGAGTGTTCCATCCAGCTTGCAATGTACCAATTTTCAAGTGTCAAGGGGAAACAGAATTGTGAAAGTTTTTTAGAAATCTATCATGAAGGTCTAGGGTGGATCTTTAGTAAATAAACTTCCATTCTGCTGTGGTATTTACCCCATCAGTATACCATTCCCATCAGCATAATTCAATTAGTTATTATTTTTCTGTAGGTGTTGTATTTTAACTCTCATCCAGGACAACTGGATAAGTTATTCCACCGTCATGGTCACTCAGGTTGAAACTTGCAGGAATCATTTACCTTCTTATTTAGTTGCACCTGTACATTTGATATAGCATACATACGCAATATTATTATGTACCATAACACAAGATGTATGAAACATGCTACATATACGTATATACGTATTCTGAACACAAAACTGCAATTTCCCGCACTCTGTTGGTGCTAAGGAACGCAACCAGTTTTCCTCCATCCGCAACGAACACCAAGTCTGCGCGGAAACATGCTAACAATTTTGATGAAAACAACACATATAAACCTGCATTGTTTTAATTCAGATTGTTGCTGGTGTATTCTCAGGAACTCGTTAGAATTGAAAGAATTAACTTTATTTTCTTCACGAGCAGTATAAAGGGTGTTTCAGACCACAAAGGAAGTTCCGAAGAAAGTTTAAATTAAAAAAAAAAAACAAACAAAAACAAAATTGATCTGTGGGCTGTAAAATAGCCTCATGATCTGTGGTGCTGTAAAATACATTCGTATTTTATTTTAGTTATAATAATTATGTATTTAAAATAATTATCAACGTACATAAATATTTTTTTGTCTCTTCAAAAGGCACTTCGCAACATACATAAATTTAAACTCGATCACAGCCGAATTAGTAGATCCTTGACGTGGTACCCGTATGTTGTAATTATCAGGTAATTACCTACACCTACCATATTAACTAATAATAACCTACACCTACCATAATAACTAATAATAACTCCATTTAACATATTTATATTATTATATGTAGAGAAGAGCTTCGTACTGGAACCAATTCATCATAAATAACATTGGCAATGCAATGTGGGACACCCTGTATATTGAAATATACAGTGAGCGGAAGTGAGCCACACCGGGTTCGCATTGGCAGGTGAATGCCTCGTCATTGCCAGTTCTGTCACTCAGCATGTTAACACAGTATCACTCTCAAATGTCAAACACCTTTATGAGATTCAACTTTTATGATGAAACTTTTTCAGAAGAACAGAAAATTCTGCGCCTTGAAAGTTTGTAAACAGAGAAAGTTTTCCCTGGATTGAAAAATTATTTTTCTTATTTTCTTCGAATTAGATGAGGTGCCAGTGTTCTGTGATGCTATAAATTATGATTCTATTGTGTCTATGAATTACTGACTAAGTTAGCAATTTCAAATTTCATTTCAGCAGTGCTGCCTACAGCCCACTTAGGTTGGGTGAGGTTAGTTTGAGTAACTGGGTTGTTTGCCTAACGAATAGTGCGGGTAAGACCCCCGTCGTGATATGCCCATGGCTTTGAAAGCGACGTTAAAACTCTGAGTAGATCAGTCCTTCATCCATCATTACCAAACCTTATCTTATCAATATGATGATGACTTCCTTCATACACAATAAATCTAAATTCTGGGCTCAAAAATAAATACCCAATTAAATCCTCAGCCTCCTATGAGTCCCATGCAATAATAATACTCAAAGATTATCTTAGGAAATAATTAATGCTATCATAGAATAGGTTGACAATGGATTCATAATTGTTGTAGCTGGACTGAGAACAGAAACTCTGAAGGAAATGAAGTACATAAATATTTATTAAATACTCTGTATAAAGTAATAAAAACTTTATACAGAGTGAAACATGGATAAAGCCCGGGACAATTTTGTTTCATTGATACCATGGGTACATGACTGCTCTGAATGTTGCTTAACCTGAGAAGGTTTTTCTACTTTCTAGAGAAATGTGAAATGGGACGCGAGTAGATTTGACACATACGTTTCGACGAGCGCTGGATGGAGTTGAGGTTCAAGTTCAAGTTGAGGAATGTGGGGCGAGCTGAAAAAGGTTACACAACACGTGAGTTATGAGACAAACTCAAGTACCTATGTCCATTTTTTGGCGCAATTGAAATTTCTACAGGGTGTCCAGAATAAAAGTGTTAATTCACAAAGTCTGATACATAAAAACAGTGTAATTTTTCCATATTTTACACGTCTATTCACACAGCTCCTGATCAAACGGTTGTCCTTCGAGAATCTTCCTCGAACACTAGCTGTAGGACCGGACCTGTAAAATATGGAAAAACCAATGGTACTACGTGATTTAGAATGAAGAACTACACGCAATTGATGCATCAATTTCCAGGTTCTAACACTTTTATTCCGAGGAAAAGTCCACGATTCCGCGAGTTTTATCAAAGATTCATTTGAACAAAGTATCAAATGAGGGGTTATGTGTGTAGAATTTAACTTGGATTTTTTTTTTTTTTTTTTTTTTTAAAGTGGGGTTTAACGTCGCTTTCAACTGCCATGGTCATATCACGACGGGGGTTTTACCCTCCATTCGCAGGAAACTCACAAACCTGCTACTCACATTGACCTCACCCAGCCTGAGTGGGGCCGGGAAAAGCCAGCGTCACGAGAGTTAGAATTTGAATGGTCACCCATCCAAGTCTTAACCTCGCTGGATGTCGCTTAACTTCGGTGTTCTGAGGGGAACCGGTGTATTCAACATGCCATCGACGCTGGCTAACTTGGATTTTGCATATCAAATAAAAAATAGGGAGTTCCATCTAAAAATCAAAAGTTGGTGCCTGTTGAGACACCCTCTAGAAATTTCCATTACGCCAAAAGAAATGGACAAACTTGCGTTAGAACCACACATAAAAATTTAAGTCTTTATCTTAAGGCGTTAAAAAGATAAAAATCCATTCTAGGACTTTTCGTTCACTCTGTATAGGTATGTAATATATTTCTTTTATGTGCTTCCACGTCGACATCTTCAGACCCTGCGAATTCAAGATCTGCGGTAGGTTAGGTTAGGCACAAGTAGGACAGAAGAAGAACTTATCCTCAAGTGTAGGAAGTTTTATCAGAAATTTATATTAAAATTACTTTTTTCTAATCAGGGAGTCTAATTCGTCTAGAAACTCAGATTCGAAAAAAACCGACCGAATAAACCAACAAAAAAAATAAACCATCAGAGTCATTAATCAGACTTGGTTATATTATAAATTCAGCCTCTAGAGTTTAGAGCTGATTACTTAGATTAGATTGATTAGGAATAAGAAGAAAGATCAGGTAGAGAAGAGGCTGCAATACAAAAGGTATCTGGTTCTACAGAGGATAGAGAGAATGGCGCGTGCCTCAGAGAGGCAGATGTTCCATCATCTGGCTGATGAAACCACCCTACCTCCCTGCACCAAACTGTTAGCTAGGGTCCTTACAACAATGAAGAAAGCCCACATGTTCTGTAGGAGAGCGTGAACACATGAGATGGTTTAACCGAGAGACGGTAGTGAGGTCCTTTGTAGACATTTGTCCTTTATGTTGGAATAACCCTTTTAATATCCAAAGAGGTAATTTTACCAACAAGATATAATTGTAGATAACCTTACTATTTCTATCCAAAGACGGTAGGTAGGGAAGTACTTATAGAATTTAGATTGCTATTCAATAGATTTGCCAATTTAGCTAACTAAATAATTATTTTAATACTTAACTGAATTACTGATGAAATAAAGCAAAACAATTGAACTTCTCTGTGGTGATTTCGAGCTAGTTAAATGAAAAGATTTAAGGAGAAACCAATATAAAATAATGGTTTCCAACCTTCTAATTATACAGGGTAGTATTTTCATAACAAGGGTTTTTTTCAATGTACAGGCTAGGCATTAGACAATTTATTGATTTATGCCTATACAACTATACATATTTCATCATATTTTCTTACATTCATGGAAATTTGGACAGGCAAAGTTCATTTTTTCCCCACTGAGCAAGATCTAATCTGAGAGCAAGATTCAGGAGATTTTTCTCCCTGTGGCTGATTCTCGACTGTGAAACTTTCGCGACAAAAAAGAATAAAATGGAATTTACTGAAGTACCTATTTTTTATCTAAGAAAAATTAAATTTTATACTCTTAGCACAATGTCGTGGGTCTTAGACAGAAAGCAGCTGATTCAATCAGGAGCAGTTACGTTCAGAATGTGAAAAATGTCAGGAGAAATATGTTTTGATATTATATTAAGCTCATATTTCGTGACAGATTGAGCGGTGCTTTTACAACACCTGATGTTCTCTCAGAGCAGAATGTTCCAGCTTTCAGCAATCTCACAGGGTTTGAAATCTAAAATAATGAGTGTGGCTTTTCAGTACAATATGACAGTCAGAAAGTGTCTGTCTTTTATGTTTCTTCCATGTAAGACCCTAAGATTCTAAAAAAACTAAACAATGGTCTTGAGCGGAAACCTGTGAATCTTGAAGATATTAGAGAGATTGGAATTTTGATATCTTATTAAGTGATAATAATAACGTTTCACTATTAATATATAGAAAATTTGGAATAATAATGTCACAGAGAAGGATTTACATAGTCATTTAAAATTGTCACAAGAAAGTGTTTTGATTTAATGGTCTCACAAGCATTGAGTTAAAAATCAATTTAAAAATTGAAATGCAAAATGAATATTTTAGATTTCCCCCTTCAAATCTTTTTTCCGCTCCATCTCAGCTTTCCCAAAACCTCGGGGGATATTTTTCAATTTTTTGATAATCTTGGGGATTAAAATTTAGATATCGTGTTATTTCCAGCAGAAAAGATTAGAGTTTCCAAACACAAGCACATTTGTTGCGGTGGGTTTGAGGTGTAGGACTGTAGGTATGTAGGTCAAACATTTTGACTGTGTTTTAGGGTTATGTAGTTCAATGAATATTTTCCTTAAATTTTCTTCTGAGAAGAGGTATTATGAAATCTCTAATATATAAAACTCAAATTTGTGCGTTTCTGACTGGCTGACTATGTCCTCTTGAGGATTGCCTGAATACCACAGCCCAAACGAAAACAGATATTGAAATTTTCATGAGAGTTTGACCCCCCCCCCCCCCCCCTAAACCATCGTCAAACTACCTATAAAATTATGAAAAATAAAATATATGAGCACTGATCAGATAGTTTTAGTATTTTTGTCACTTCTGTTTTTCTTTGTGGTTTAGTGTTTTCCGATAATCTTGCAACCAATTAATGATAGAGAATTATTTTTTTAACATACCCAGAGCAAAAAATATATCATATAATAAGAATTTGGATCGTTTTAAGTCTTCAATGTACTCGAAATACATGCTGGGTCACATGTCCCCGACACTATTTTGAAATCTTATACGTAATAATTTTTTTTTGTGTATAATATTTTTTTTAAAAAATTGTAATCAAATACTTTTAGAAGAGTAATTAAAATGCGAATTTCATGGTATCATAAAATTCATTATTTTTTCCAAACGATTTTCTTGATTGAAAATTAGTCTTTCAAAATTTGTACAACTGGGTCACAACTATTTGTTCAACAAGTGATTTGAGTAGGAGACAAAAGAAAACAAGTTTTCGTTATGTTTGAGATTGCTCATTGAAGCACAGGGATCAGTTTAGCTGGCCAGTAACATTTTTGATGAGAACATCATACGTTTTAGTGTTTTTTCTCTGAATTAATTTTTGGTAAGTTAAATATTTCGATCATGATTAACAACTAGGTCACATAGTTTTTTTCGTTATTAATTATTTTTCTTTTTTTTTTCTTTTTTTTTAATAAGTGTAAAATATTAGTTATTTTAAAATTTCAATTACCTTTTTAAAGTTAAAATCAATTTTAAAATTAAAAAAATGAAAATGTTTATTTTTACAACTGGGTCACGTACAACAAGGTCACATTTTATGAGTGACCGAGTTGTAAATGTGTGACCCAGTTGATGTGACCCAGTGGTGACAAAATAACTGGGATATAAAGTAGGTCTAGTACAATAGTTTAAAAAGATCTAATTAAAAAAATAAGTAAAAAAGGCTTTGTTTTGAATTTGCCACAAAAATTACATTGTTCTTTTCATTTCTTAACAGCAACATTATCAAATTTAGTAGGATATTACAACTGGGTCACATGACATTACAATTAGGTCACATGCCCTAAAACTCAAAGGTCGTTTTCTACAAAAGTTGGTAACTGGTAGATTGGAAAATGCTTTCAAAATGAAGTATACAATATATTGTTTTGGTTTAATGTTTTTTTTTTTTTTTCTTAAGTAGGAAAAAATTTAAAAAAATCAAAGTGAAATATTAAAACTATCTGATTAGTACTCATATATTACCATTTTCAAGATATCGGGGTTTTTGGTCCAATAATGATTCAAATAGGACAATGTGCCGAGATTTAGTTAGTAATACGATATAACCAATTACCTATTAATACCTGTAAACCTGGATTTCTGTTTCATACGTACCTACTTTAATAAAAATATAGGTATAATATTTACATTCCAATGACATATACCTGCACACTGTTCTTTATGATTAATCAGAAAAATTCATTTCGCTATAACATTTTAAACTAGAAGAAGAGTTTGGCTTGAACCTCCTTGAAAAAACAACAAAGTGAAGTGTGCTCCGTGTTTAATTTTAATTAATTATAGTTTTAACCATTTATAAATTATAAAACTGTGCACAAATCAAAACTAAACAACCAACTTTGATCACAATTGCAATCATTCGTAGAGTCTCGCGTTAAACCGCAATCCGCGAGTTTAAGTTCGCAAACTAGATAACGAATTTCCAAGGAGGTATCTACGTTCTGGAATAAAAAACTAGCCCCATCGGAGAAGTGCGGCATTATTTACCTTATCAGATCATATCTACAGTACTACCACCCGTAATTTAGTTCAATAATCTTCAATCCACATTGAAAGAGGAACCAACAGGCGGGCCCTGACGGCAACACACTCAACCCAGGACGCGCGACGGCAAGGACTGTTATCAACATTTCATCAAGCGGCAAATATTCAAAACTCAATCAATTTGTAAACATCAGGCTCAAAAAAAAAAGATCATTTCTCTGTAATTGTATCACTTTGATTTATTTAAGCATTAATTAATATCATTTGTTAAGAAATTATTTCACAGTTATGTCACATCATTGAATATACTGCTTATATTTTAAGAGATTATTTCAACATAATCAATGCTGTCTGGATTAATAGAGAATACCTATCCCACCACTCTATGGATCACTCAACTTACACTAATCTGTAGCAATACTCAGATATATATTTACATTTAGAAATAATAAATAAAACCATTATTTACTGTTGAAAGTTCAAAATGAATCAAAAGGATTTGGAGGATTTCATGACCCGTTTTATGACTCAATTTGGCGAGAATTTACAAACAAATTTAGTTGCTGGAGTCCAAGCTCAAATTGCTCCATTGGTTAATCGACTTTCAATTGCGGAACAATCATTATTAACTCATGAAGAAGAAATCGTAGGATTAAAGAATCAATTACAAGAAGAAATAACAAAGAATGAGAAAGAGAGAACTCGCAATGATCAAGAGAGAAGGAAAAGGAACCTTCTGGTTTTCAACATGGAGGAGGAGGGAGATGAAGATAACACAAAGCTGGAACGTAAGGTCTTAATTTTTATTAGATATACCATGAAAGTTACTTGTACTAGTGAGGACATTGACTATATCTCACGTCTTGGTGGTATGGAAAAAAATAAAAGACCAGTCTTGATTCGTTTCACAACTTTAAAGAAAAAAATTGAGATACTTAAAAGTAGAGCTAATTTGAAGGACTCTCCATATAGTCTCGATGAAGATTTTTCAAAGGAGGTGAGGGAAAAAAGAAAGTCTCTTTTACCTGAATTAAAAAAGTTACGAAATGAAAATAAGATTGCAGTGCTAAGGTATGATCAGATTGTTGTTTTAAAACAAGATAAAAAGAATACTCGACAGGGAGGTGGTGATGCTGCAATGGATACTCATCAAGGAATAGAGCAGGAGAGAAAACGCATGAGATACCCGCCGCTGCTTACACCGGCAAGGCTTACGGTCGACAGTGGTGGTACCAGCAGTGGCACAGGGAACAGTGGCGGAGACAACAGTGGCGGAGAGATGAATGGTGCAGTCAGCGGCGGAGGAGGAAATTCAACAGGAGAAATTGCAACAGCCAGCACAGATGGGATGTAGCAATTAAAGGTTATATTTTGGAACTCACAAGGATATGGTAATTTTTGTAACTTAGATGAAGAACAGAAATCAAGAATTTTGCAATCTCAAATTATTTGTTTAATTGAAACATGGTTACTAAAGGATGCAATACTTCCAGCATGGGCTAGGGAAGAGTATAATACTGTCGAGAGTGTAGCTCAGAGGACAGGGGCAAGGGGTCGAGCAAGTGGTGGCTTATTGATTCTCGTTAGGAAAACTTTAAATTATAGGGTTTTAATTTCTTCTGATAGCACTATACTATTGGAAATTAGCATTAATGATAATTACTTAATAGTAGGGTGTCTTTACCTTAAACCAGACATTGATATCACAGATTTTTTTGAAAACTTATTTTTCTCCTGTTCTTATGTCTTTGATAATAATAATTCAAACAAAATAATTTTAGGAGGAGACATGAACTCTCATATTGGAGAAGAAGGAGGAGTGGAAGAGGATTTGGTGCTAGGCTCAGTGTTAACACCAGAGAGAACTTCACTCGAGAGAAAGACTTCAAGAAGGGGCCAAGACTTATTATCATGTATGGACGAACTAGGACTCACAGTGCTGAATGGCAGAGTACCGGGCGACACACCATCTCAATATACATTTATAGATGAGCGTAAGAAGGGTACAGGAGAATACTTTGAGAGTAGTGTGTTAGACCTGGTGTTCTGTAATGAATCACTTATGCCTGAAGTATGTTCATTAGAGGTCTCAAATTATATCCACACTTCGGATCACCTACCCGTTGAATTGATTTTAGACATGTGGCTTACCCAATCTCATGGTAATCAGAACATCCAAAAATTTAAAAGGCTTAAATGGAAAGAAATTTACAAGTGTGGATACAGCGAAAACCTTTTGAAGGAACTAAATAATGCTGAATGTACCCTGGATTTATTAAACTATGAGACACAAATAACAGAAATGAGTAACATATTAAAAGCAAGCATTTTAAAAATAGCAGATGAACATAAGATGACGTATTACTACAATAAAAAAGATTTGAAAAGGCCTGGTTGGTACAACTCAAACTGCCAGACAAGCAAATATCTCACAAGAAAGAAATTTAGATTATGGAAAAAATATGGAACAAAAAGAAACCTGTATAATTACATTGAAGAAAAGAAGAAATATAGAAAAACGATCATTGAATCAAAGAAATTATTTTACAACAAACAGAAAGAAAAGTTAAGCAATGTTAAAAATGCAAGCGATTTTTGGAAGACTGTCAAAATATATAAGCCCCAGACACAATTAAGAGAAAACCCTATCGAAAAATCGGAATGGGAAAATAGTTACAATTCTTTTTATAGCAATGTTACTATGAATGAACTTAAACTATACGGGGTGGGACATCAAACACTGGATGCTGAAATTTTGACATCTGAAATTGAAACTGTTCTTAATAAAATTAAAAGTAATAAATCACCAGGACCAGATCTCATCCAAAATGAATTTTATAAAAATATTAATAATGTAGAATACCTGCAAATACTTTTTAATAAGATTTTAGAATATGAACACATACCTGCAGAGTGGAGTCTAAGTCACATTTCCTGCATCCACAAGAAAGGAGAAAGAAGTAATACTGAGAATTATCGTGGAATTGCCCTATTGAATACCTTAACAAAAATATTCACACAAATTCTCAACAACAGAATGATTCAATGGGCAGATAAAGAACATATTATACCTGAAGAGCAGGCAGGATTCAGGAAAGGGCGTGGATGTGTGGATCAAATATTTACATTAAATGCGCTAATACAGATACAATTAAAATTTCAAAAGCAAAAATTATACGCATGCTATGTTGACTTCAAGCGTTGTTTTGACCTTTTGTCTCACAGAATTATGTGGCAGAAACTTTACAGTTTAGGATTATCACCAAAAATCATTAGAATAATTAAGAACCTTTATGATAATGCAACTTGTAAAATTAGAGCGAAAAATGACGAATATACTGATGAAATAAATATAACTAAGGGGATCTTGCAAGGTGAGTCCGCTTCACCACTGCTCTTCAGTCTGGTGACAAGTGACATTGTAAAGTTCTTGCGTGACAGAGGATGCTCAGGTATTCAACTCAATAATAACGTCAATACCTTCATACTGATGTATGCTGACGATTTAGTCTTGCTGGGGCACAGTAAGATAGACCTCCAGAAGAAGCTTGATGCTCTTGGAGCGTATTGTGCATTAAACAAACTTGAGGTCAACACAGATAAATCTAAGGTGATTGTGTTTCGAAAGGGAGGAAGACTTTCTCCAGGTGATAAATTCTACTACAATGAGAAACCCATGGACATAGTAACCACATACACGTACCTGGGAGTTGTTTTTTCTTCCTCAGGTCTTTTTAACGCACACGTAAAGCACGCGATGTCAAAATCAAGTAAAGCTTTAGCTAATATACGACAGATAATGGTCAATTCAAAAATGAATTCATGGGACTCCAGACTTCGACTCTTTGAGGCAGTGGTGAAGGTCACGCTTCTATATGCAGCTGAGGTGTGGGCATTGAGATATAGTGATAACATAGAAGTCACACAAACAAAATTCATAAAGATGGTATTATGTTTATACAACACCACTCCTAACCATTACCTTCGCCTTGAGACTGGAATTGTAAAGCTCTCAAGCTCTGTATTAAAGATGTGTCTGAATTGGTGGATCAGAGTAAAAAATATGCCTGAAGAACGCCTACCAAAATTATGTCTCAATAAATTGGAGGCAATGGAAGAAAATTATGAAAATACAAGTTATAACTGGTCCTGTCAAATAAAAAAAATGTTCCAGGAAACAAATGAAAGGCAAAATTTCAATTTAGGATATATACAAAAAAATATGGAGGTAATAATAAAAAGATATGAAACACATCTTGTTAAAAAAGATGAGGATAGAGTTCAACAATCCCATTATAATTATTACTATAAAAATATAAAACAGAACCATACAAGAGAGAAGTATTTACAGTATAAAGTACAAATTGATAAAATTAGAATTATAGCACAGCTTAGAATGTCAGGGGAGAAATTTAATTTTTTAACACAGGGGGAAAAACACAGTTGGAGTACCACTGAAATATGTAACCTTTGCAACATGAGGAGGGAGGAAACTTTAGAACACCTATTTCTAGAATGTCCTCACTATGCCCAACTTCGAGAGAAATATTTGCCAAAAATTACCAATCCAAGCCTGAACACAGCCAAAGTAGAGCAAATAATAACTATATCGTGTGAGACTCAGCTAAATAATGTTTATTATTTTGTAAAAAGTATACTGAAAAGAAGGAAATTTTTAAGAAATGAATGATCTCTATTTTTTCTTTATCTAAATATTCATAAAGAAAGAAAAGCAAAGTTGATTAAAGTCATCTATTTGATTTTTATGTTATTCTAAACCTATAGGCACCTGGACTCATAAAAATTCAGTTGTTAACTTTTAATTACTAGGTATTATTTTTCAATGTTAAGTTTGTTGAATTCCTTTATTATTATTTTGATATTAAAAACTATTCTCATAAATAAGGTAATGGAATAATTCAACTCTCATTTAGTTTTATATGTATTTTATTAATTTGCAATGCCAAACTCTTTGTAACAAAATGTAATCCTACATTTAATACAAATAAAATTTATATTCTATTCTATTCTATTCATTTTAAACTAGAAAACTTTTGCCTTAATTTTGTCACCTTGATTAAAGTGAAAAATGAAATATTCAGTATTCAGATAACTATTTCTAGCAAATTATTATTTATCTAAACTTGAGAATAATTAATATTATACTTTCTTTGTTGAGAAATGAAACAAGTTTTTCAACAAGAACTCTGAAAAATAATTTCCTTTTGTGCTAGGTATTTTTGTGTAGAGAAGAAAGTTGGTCCCTAGCTTAGGATTGTTACTCTGTCTCATCACCGTCTTCACTTTTTGTCGAAAAAAAAAAACAAAAGACATTGCTTTTGAGAAATATGAAAAATACCTACACTTTTTGCATCTTTTTTTTTAAATTAATAATAAATGAATTAAAATGTTCGTACTTTTCTATTGTCTTGGGGTACTGTGTTTTTATTTAAATTAATATGAATAAGGCGTTTTTTTTTTCAAATTTATTCATCAATTTATTACTCTTTTTCTACGGTTTTGTCTAAGGGCTTTCTATAGGGCTATCTTTGTCACTGATTAGCGACAAAGATAGCCCTCCCGTGCATTAGGAGCAACATTAATAAAATAGGCATTAGGCAAAATAGCTACCCCTTTTCTCTTTCTTGAAAAAAATAACCTTTTTACTTTTTGTTATGTTGCCATCTGTCCTGCGTCAATGAACGCACGGTCAACTCGGGTTCGAATAATTGAATCCCAGAGCAGTCGGATATTTTTTGGCTCTGTACTTTGTACGTTGGGGGGTCCACTCATAAGGAAAAATGAGTATTTGCTCTATGTGCGACCAGTGGCTGAAGTATGGGCAAAAATTAGATATGAAGATATGCAAGGAAAAGGAAAAAGTCCTATAGTTATTTATTGGTTGAACAATTGAAAGCATGTCTCGAAAACGATCTATGTTACAAATTTTGGAAATCGGTTTTACCTGAAAATAATTATCTGAGTGGATTTAGAATACATAGCTTCATTTTTATTTATTTAGAAGAATGATTACAAGACCTTATTTTGAAAACATTTTTCCTAAAAAAAAGTTTGAAGCTAAGTATTCTTAACACCTTTCAGATCATTGTTTCAAATTAAAATGGTTTCCAAAATTTGTAACAATTAGTAGATAATTATACCTATATAAAATATTATTTTACATAATATAATAAGACAAAGTGAAAATAAAGTTAACGTACTTAAAGCAAAGAAGAGAAGAGAAAATAAAACTAATGTTAAGGACATTAGTTATTGACTGCGGCAATCTCTTACACCCAACATTATAACAAAAAGAACCACCATCTATGTGTTTATTTTCCTCTTACCCTTGAAATGTGAATCATTCATTCTTAAAGTGAAAAAGGGTTGGGTGGAAGAGATTGCCACAGGCAATAATAACCCCGCCGTTTAGGTAAGACATTTCTCTTCTTTTGTTTTTTTATTTTTTTTTCTTGTATGTGGGGTTCTGTGGTTTGAATCGACCACAAATAATGAATTGGAATCTTATACTTAAACTTGAAACTTGAAAGAAAAATACTTGTATGGTGAAAATGAAAAGAATTGCATTTTTTATTGAGAAAACTTTTGGACTTGAGAAAATTGGAGACAATCCGAAAGCCTATCAACGTTATTTATAAAAAGTGATGGGAAAACATCGAGCTCGTTGCTCTCGCGAGTATTACCTCGGAAAATGTTGCTGACCGCGAAGATAGAAATCAGTTTCCGCGAATATTTAAATTACCAGAACCAAACATTCTCCCCCCATGAAGGCCAAAATGGGCTTCATCAACAGAACCAACCTTACAATATTTGGTTAGGTAATGGGCACAGCTTAACTACTGGTCGCTTTAATTCGCCGCTCTTGGTTCGAACAAGAGCTACTCTAACTATTCCATCTTTGCCAGGATACACAGCAATGACTCTTCCAAGAGGCCAACTTAAGACAGGAGTGTTTTCAGCTTTGATTAACACTAGGGAACCAGGTTTAAGAGGAGTATCATCTTTCAACCACTTTGACCTTTGCTGCAATTGACTGAGGTACTCTTCTGAAAACCTTTTCCAAAATGAATGGACCATCTGCTCGATCAGCTTGTATCTTTGGCCAAGATTAAGAGGTGTAGAAATCAACGGCATGTGCTGAACAGGTTCTTGCATCAGGAAATGAGCCGGCGTCAATGGTTTGGGAGCAGACGGATCTGCATCTTGTTCACAGAGCGGTCTGCTATTCAGGATCGCTTCAATTTCAATCAGTAGAGTATTCATCTCGTCATAAGACAGGATTTGTGGACCAATGACTTTGGAGAGATGAGACTTGACTTGCCGGACACTAACTTCCCACAGACCACCGAAATGTAGAGATGCTGGGGGATGGAATCGAAATTCAATTCGTTGATCAAGAAGTTCTTTTTCAAAAGAATCTTTGTAGGGTTTTGAATCAAGGAATGAATACATTTCATTGAGGATGTTGCTTGCACCGATGAAGTTAGTGCCATTATCTGAATAGAGCACCTTGACAACTCCTCTTCTTGCAAGAAATCTTCTAAGTGCTGCCATTATTGAAGTGCTTGACTTTGGACAGTGCTTGAAACAAAGAACGTATTTCATAACACGTTGACGCACGATATCAATTCCACCCAGTATCCAAAACCTTTTTCTTAGAATGGAAAGCAGGAACTGAGGGGCGGTATGTAGATTTCTTTGCTGTTGGTAATCAATCAAGAAATTAAAAATATGATGCTTCTTAGGTATAATAATTGGGTGATCATGTTGATAATCAATTTGACTTGCATTTTCTATGAGACCACCACATAAAGGCAAATTATCTTTCATAAAAGGACGTAGTTTCAGTAGTTCATATGCAACTTGTTTGTTATGCTCTATGTTCTTTAAATCATTAACAAACACTTTTCTTTGTAAACTTTGAATAAGTTTCGTTTCCGCCACTATTAAATCTTGACAAGAAATAAGTATAGTTGGCAGCAATCGGCAGAACTTTAGAACTTGCGCCACCGTTCTTAGCACAATATTCCATTTTGAAATCCTGCAAGCCATTTGAAAAAGAACACCCTTTTTATGTTCTTGAGGTTGCACATTCATCAGGACCTTTTTAGGTCTCTCTTCTAATAACTTATAATTCAGAATTTGCTCATCCAATACATCTTCAGTTACCTGTCGAAAGTTCAAACTTTCGATTGGAGAATTTAACCAGGGTGGACCATGCAAAAATATTTTCTTGATATCTCCTGTGAAGGTACTAGGAAATACTCTAAAATTAATCAGCAAATCAAACAAGTTTTTATATAATATGGGTCCAGTGTGCAGAACATCATTGAGGGAAATGCCTGTTGATGTAGCACAACTATCGTCAAAAACATTTCTAACTTTGGTAGTAACCTTTTCAAGTTTCACCACAGCATGATGAGGCATTAAATAACCTTCCTCTTGTGGATCACAATTGTGTACCAGTGAGGCGTGACCTTGGTCAATGTAATCATTGATTGCCTTTGAATAATTCTCCTTGAGATCAGGCTGTAACTTGAACTTTTTATCCAAGTTCAAAAGTCGCTTCTTAGCGCTTTCATAAGAGCTTCCAAGTTTTTTAGAGCTTTCTTTGAATGGCAATGACACTGCGTACCTTCCACTAGGCAATCTTTGAGTAGTGCTGATAAAATATTTCTCACATTCTTCTTCATCCAATGTGAGACCTTGAGGTGAAGAAGGCACTTCTTCAACGCACCAGAACTTCTGAACAATATCTTCCAAGGACGATGCTTCTGGAATCACTTGAGGAACGTGTAAGGTATATGGTGTAGAATGAGACATAGACGGCGCACGTCCCATAATAATATCACCCAATACAGAATTAAAGACGAGTGTTTCATTATAAGGCATAATTTTCCTCTCTCCAATTAGGAAGGGAAAAAGTTCGGCGCCAATGAGGCAGTCAATATTGCTTGGAATGTGAAATGTGTCATCACTGAGCTTTAAACCAGATAAATTCTTCAGTAAAGAAATATCCAGGGGGCATGTAGGCAACTTACTGATTTTGTCTACCACAAGTGCTTCAGAAACAATAAATTGTTTATCTGAGTCATATCTCGAAGAAAATTGAAAAGACTTAATACCACTAGCTTGGCTTGAACTTGAATCGATGCCACTGACTTTCAAAGAACATGGTTTATATTTCAGACCCAATTTTTTACAACAACTCTTGGTAATGAAGTTGCACATACTAGCGCTATCTAGTAGCACACGCACCTTTACAATTTCACCCGTATTATTTCTTACGTTAACTTTAGCGGTAGCGAGTAGGACTGTATATTCTTGTCTAACTTGACTTGAGCTGGCCGAACAACAATTGACAACAGCAGAAACTTTAGGCACTAATTTGTCTTGATCTTCGAATGATTTTTCTTCACATGGGTCTGCTGGAGACGAAGAAGATACATAAGTATTAAGATGCAACATGGTATGATGTTTGTAATTGCATATTTTGCATGAATGTTTGCTCATGCATTTAATTGCACTATGATGAGGGCTGAAACAATTAAAACATACTTTTAATCCTTTTACAAGTTCCAGACGCTGTGAAGGTTGAAGTTTATTAAACTCAGGACATTGAAACACTGGGTGTTTCTCTTGATTACAAACTTGACAGCTAGTAGTATCTTGTAAATCTTGTTTACTACACGCTGTCACCATAGTAACCATCTTGGATGCTGGCCTTTTTGACGAAACTGGAATTGGAACATCTCTTTCTGTACGCTCGATGACTCTGACGTAATCTTGTACAAACTTGATGAGCTCAGAGTACAGAGGGAGATCTTTACTGGCCAAACATTTCATCTCAAACTTCTTACAAAGTCCCACATCCAACTTTTTGATTCCTATAGCATACAATATAAATTCGTCCAAATTAGGTATCTTCAACGCTTTGAGCGCCGCCACTGATGCACCAAATTTATCAATAAAGTTATTATAATCAACTTTAGATTCTTCCTTGATGGGCTTGAAATTAATTATGTTGTCTAAGTAGTAACTAGCAAGAGATCTGACGTCTTGATACCTATCAGTGAGAGCCTTGAATAATGTCTCATAGTTACTCCCTATTGGAGGAATCCCTGAGCATAAAGACAAAGCTTGATCCTTGAGACGGGAAATAAGGTACTGGACCTTTTGGTCATTTGAGAGTGACTTGTTCTCGTGAATGACCGTCTTAAATGTCTCGTAGAATGTGGGCCAATCTCTGGGATTGCCGTTGAATGAGGCTAATTCTAATGCTGGTAGTCTAGGCAAATCAGTAGTGCATGTAGGAGTAGATGCGCTACCCAACTTTTGAATACTGTGCTTTACATGCCCATACATATCAACAAAAGAATCCAAACCTTGAAAAGTAGGCTCATATGCTGGGTCTTCTTCAATCATACCTTCCTCGTACTTTTCTAAGGCTTCTTTGAAATCAGTATGTAGAAGATCTAGAGACGCTGCCTTTGCTAGTAAAGTACTCTTCAAGGTCTTATCTACATTTACTTTCTTACTTACGTCATAGATCTCTTGCATTATCATGAAAATCTTTTCCTTCTTCGCTTTCAAAATCACTACCTTGGCACTCGGCATTCTGCTGCTTGTGTTCGGATCCCGGTTCGAAGGACCAAATGTGGGGTTCTGTGGTTTGAATCGACCACAAATAATGAATTGGAATCTTATACTTAAACTTGAAACTTGAAAGAAAAATACTTGTATGGTGAAAATGAAAAGAATTGCATTTTTTATTGAGAAAACTTTTTGGAATTGAGAAAATTGGAGACAATCCGAAAGCCTATCAACGTTATTTATCAATAGTGATAGGAAAACATCGAGCTCGTTGCTCTCGCGAGTATTACCTCGGAAAATGTTGCTGACCGCGAAGATAGAAATCAGTTTCCGCGAATATTTAAATTACCAGAACCAAACATTGTATATTTGTTAAATCTTTTTGTCTTTCTTTATATTTCATTGTATTCTATACTGTATGTCTGTATATATTATATTTTTTGCTCTACTTAATAAAGCTTTAAAAAAAAGTACTTACCCCTGACTCCCTGTATGTTCTCAGGACTGCCACGGAGGGGGGGGCCACGCAGCCCCCATGAGGGACCAGGAGCAGAACTACCAGCTACTGAGTGGCCACCAGAACATTACCCACACAGTGGTGAGGTTCAGCCGGGCCTGGGACACTTGCGACACTCAGGACGACCTAGTGCTCACGGTAAGGAATCTGGCTGGAGACATGACCTGGTCAATGGGGTTGGGTGGAAGAGATATCCACAGGCAATAACCCCGCCCTTTAGGTTGGACATTATTGTTATTTTCTTTTTTACTTATTTATTTTGTCATTTGTTTTTTTTTTTTTTCTTAATTTTATACTGTTACCATTGTACTTTGTCCTCCTAATAAAGCTTTAAAAAAAAAAAAAAAAAAAAAAAAAATGGAAGACAAAATCTTACGCATCGTCCTCGGAAAACTACGCATCGGTGGTGTAACGGTTGTGACTACTGCCCGTGGTCTAGAGATCCTAAATTCGATCCCGGGATCGGAAGAATTCTCGAAAAAAAATCTGTTCTATCCGAACACGTGAGGCTGGCATTTCCAGTTGCACAATGATATGTATTGTAAGATGAAAGATACCGGCATGTTCTTGTGCTTGTAATAAGAGTTCAGAAGATAAACAAATGGGTACCTGCATGTAATTGATGCGAACAATGCTGAAATTTTGCCCATACTTAAAATATAAGCCACATATTGGAGATAATGTTTGAAAAGAAAGTAGATCAGATTAGCTGACATCACATGAGAATAGATGGGTATAGGTAATGTAGGTAATTCATGTGACACAAACTTTTAAAAGGGCATAGAAAAACAGTTAACAAAAAAGTTTTTATTTCAAACTCTGTGGCCAAAGAATTTGGAAAGCTGTAGTTATATAAACAGAAAATAAATATGCTGTAACCTAATCCAAAACTAAATTTTAAATTTTATTGAATGAACGTGAACCTATAACTAGGGTTACCTGCTCGAGTTAGCAACTTACCAATCTAGAGGTTATTATAGTAACTCCATTATAGTTAGAGTAGTACACAGTATACCGCCCAACGCTTGTCGTTCATTACTGCAAACTGTACAGTAATTTCCCTAGTGGCGTAGCTATCTTGAGCAGACGGTACAGGGTAGAACTACTAACTTTTAGTTTACTTAGATTAGATTAGTCCCTCGCTGGCTAAGTCTAGCATGAATGTGAGTAACAAGTTTAGTGCTTTATTTAGACTGAAAGCGCAAGACAGTTAGTCCCATTATGCCAAAAGTTTATTACTATAGTATTTATATTTTTTGCTGTTATGTTTCATAAGGTCGACTGCTGACTATACATTTCAGATCACACTATTCCCCAGAACCAACCGTTTTTTGGGATGTACAATATTGCAAACTTCAAGGTTGTGGTTTCGCTGGTTTCAGCTTATCACCCTGCATATTTCAAGCACATAGCTTGACAACCTCAAGTAGTATTCCTTGAGAATAAAATTAACTAATACATAATTATGAATAATACTTTAAGTATACTCGTTTTTTTGACATGGCCAGAATTTAAACTACAATGGAGCATAAAGTACAAACTATAACACCAAAAGGATATATTTAAAAGTACTCTTGAGGGGTCAAGTTAGGAAACATTAGGTGTACTGCCCCCCTCTTATTAAATAGATGAAACAGGACAGGACATGACGCCTGGGTATTATACACGAGCTAAGTGATAAAAACAAGGGCTGGGTAATTGAGGCGGTGGACAGGGCAAGGGACAGAAATTCAATTTGCTTCCACCTCACACTTGAGTACCTGTGAAATTATCCTCCTCCCTCGCCCCCTAGACAGGGGAAATAAATACATTTCATATCAATTTAATCCCCATGTCACGAGAGACATGTCGCCTAGACATGAGCACATCATCTCTATCTAGAGAGCCTGAGGCTTAAGTAGATGTTGAGATCTAGCAAATAACCCAAGGCTCACTCTGCAGTCCAAGATACTCGCACATAGAAGAAAGTGATGTTGAGGTTGAATATTTTCTAGGGTGAAAAAAATACTACCTCAGTATCTGAGAAATAATAATATTATTTATGTCATTTTTTACTTTAGTGACTATCGTTAGTATGTATCTATCATGGAAGCCAGATTTTTTATTATTATTTAGAGATGAGAGTTTTACAGCCTTTCTATTTCGTAGCCATGAAACAGTTACCTAGTCTATGTTATGTTGTAGCTGATCCAATTGCCCATTCCCTTGTATACCAGCCCTCTGAAGGGCGAGGACTGATACAATTCTTACCATGCTGGTGCTGGGTTAATAAGAGCAAACAAATTTTGAATACAAGTTATTTGTCGGCTCTGGGTTTCGAACCCGGCATCCTCCGCACTGTGAGCTAGAGATCTAATCACTGTCCATACTGTGTTTACACTAAACTTCTTTTTATACTTACTCTTTACTATCCTGAGCTAAAGGTGCTATCTAAATTTATTGGAAAAACAGTCCACTATCGAAGGTGCACATCAAAACAATACTGAAGGTAATGTTGACCTTTCCCAACCTCATTATATTTAAATTGCAGGGTACATGTGTCCATATGAGCTACAATAGGTATAGAGTTATAAAATGCATTAGTCTAGCATTAGATTAGAACAAAGCTGGGAATAACAAGTATAGTTTGAATGGACGTATGTAAGTAAAATACTGAAAAGAACGACTTGTATCCTAATAGTACTCCAACATTACTGTCCTAATAGTACTCCAACATTATTTATTCATATACCTACCCTTTTATCTTCAGCAATTTTTGTGGGTGCCATTTTTAATGCGTATAAAATGCAGAGAAAAATCCTAGATTATGATAAAAAATAATCAGAGGTCGAGGGTCCGGGCCGGGCTTCAAACCCACTATCTATTGTTTACCAGTCGCGCGTCTTAACTATTCGTGGTTGTAGCGGATGTGAAGACGCCACGAGGAAGTGAGCTGGAGTGATGGCTAAGTTGTAATTTTAATACTTAGAATGATAACATCACAAGAGGAATCAATATTACTATTCCTTTTGTTTAAACTGACGTGACGTGATGAAATATATTGTGCTCTTAAGAATAAAACTATTTGGACTATTTCGAGTGTGTGGGTGAAGAGTGATACAAAAATCAAATGGAAATAATATACAATATGTTTTTATTTTTCAATTATTATACCACTCACTTGAAAAATTAGCTTTATCCTTAAAACTAAGTCTGTTTTGCTATTTTTTTCTACCTTAACCGACTGTTCAGTGTACAACTTAGTAATAAATAATAATGTGATTTTTATTTTCCTTATCCTATAATAAGGAAAGTATTGTATTTACTTTATATCATAAGATTCCGGTCAAAAAAAAATGTACAAAAAAAATGGAAAAAATATTTGGCAAATTAAATGAGAAACAACTAGAGGAACAAACATAAAGCTATCAAACAGATAATATCTTAATTGTTTTACGTTTTACTATACAAACATTAAACATAAATGCTTCTATCTACATTAACAGTTGAGAATTGAGTTTCTTATTTTACTCAAACTTAACAGCAAAACAAAACTTCCATGCAAGCTTCAAAAAGCAGAAAGAAGTGTGAAGCTGATTACTAATTACAAACTATAAATAAAGACATACATGTATATTTTGAAACTTTTGAATAAAGTTTTTGAGGGTCACAGTCACATCCACCAATGATTTGGTGGATGTGTCTGAATTCCCATTTATCATTTTTCCCCCCTTTTTTCAATTTGGGATTTACATTGCTTTCAACTACATGTTCATATCACGACGGGGGTTTTACCCTCCATTCGCTGGAAACTATCAAATCGGCTACTCTAATTAAACTCACCTATCCCGATCGGGGCCGGGAATAGCCAGCACCACGAGGATTCAAGTCTAAACCTCGCTGGACGTTCCTTAACTTCAGTGATAGAATGTGCCATCGACGCTGGTTTATTTGTCATTTGGTTCGATAGAGAAACCAGACTGCAATTAATTGATTATTGATGGTTGCGGCAAAGGACAAATGATGCGATAGAAAGGGCTGAATAATGACTAAATTTATGAATTTCGTGTACCTAGTGAATTTTAGGCTACGTTTAACTATTTTTTATTAATAATTATTATTCTTAAATTAATTGGAAATTAAAAAAAAAAAAAAAAAATTCCTTTTTTATTGAGAATTATTATTAAAATGTCTGATGCGAGTCATAATATCCCCCTCAGAGCCTCTTACATCTTAATGAGTAAGAATAAGGTACTAATTTAACGCCCTAGAAATACAATTATAATTATACTCAATTCCGGACTATCAAACACAGTCGCGTAGAATTTGGTGAAACACCTATAATTAAAAAAAATGAATTGACAGCAGATGAAATATTTCGCATAAATTTGTTTACATAAATCATTTATTGTGTGTATGTTGGCTGGAAATTACTACTACGCAAAATGCTTCTTATTGGACATAGAAATCTTAGCTTCTTATCCCCTAAAATCCACCTCAACACCAAGAAAGCTGTAGAAAGTAGGTACCGTATAACTAACCGAACGCAGCGCGCAGTGAGGTTCTGTTTTAACTTGGACGATTTGGCTTTCGTTTGTCTATCTGTCTGTTGCGCAATAATTCCCGACTAATTCTTTGTTGAAATTTAGTGGACATGTTTATTGGGGTTTTAGAATTTTATCTATCAGGCCGAAATAGGCCACTCGGGGCCGCATGGGGGCCGTTTTGGTGAAATTTTAAAATGATTTTTCTAATTTTATTGCATGAAGCAAGGCTCTCGAAATGTTGTACAGTTGATAAAAAATAATATTTGATTTCAGTATTGATCGTGAAAGATCAGCTGCACTGTCGTAAAAAGTTGAAAAAGTACCCAAAAGTGGGCCGTTTGATATTTTTTTTACTTATTAAAACCTATCGAGTGTAGTATTGAATGAAAGATCTCGATGTCCTCATACTAAGTATGATACAAGTCTTGATATGATATGTTTGTAATTCGATAATAGGATCTGTGTTCACAGAACTACTATTTATACAATAATGATTGTGCTCACAAATTAATACAACAGCCGCGGCACTGGTATTACTTCACTTGAGCACACAACAAGCACAGGAAATGTCCAAGATTAGTAACCATGTATGAATAGACTACTTTTGAACTTATTTGTGTCTTCTTCTGAGGGAACAGTCAACAGTGGCGTGTGGCGTGAATTATCATTGTTGTTTGTAACACTAGCTAAGTTATATAACATGTTCGGAAGAACCATCGACACAAGAGAGGTTAGGACTTGTTCGACACTTAAAATCAAATCCTCCTGATATGTCCGGCCACCTCAGGTTTGCTAAATTTCATGTCAGTACCTGATTTGTGAGTTTTCAGCCAGTGAAAAAATGAGATTTTACCTATATAATTTGTAATTTATATGAAACAGCGAAGACATTTATCTATTTATTAAAATAACCATAATATTCATTCTTATTTGTCTCTCTCAAGACAATCATATTTACCCAATGTTCGCCCCGAAGTTTTTCTCTCCTCCACCCCCCCCCCCTAAAACCGTCACGGGTACACTGCAATGTATTCTATGTTATGCTGAATGAATTTCAATGCAATCCCCCGCACGCTGGGTTGAGCACCGTGTCTGCATGTGTGACGGCTGTGTCGACAGTGCCAGGGCCGTCATCACAAGGAGTAGCAGGGGGAGGATTCGACCTCCCGCCCCCTCCACTCCAGGAGTATACTGAAAACGTAACCCGGTTATCGGTCAAAATGGGGAAATATTTTAGTAAACTCTTTGAAAAAAATCCCAAGTGCGTGCCTGTCAAGAGAGAATGAAAATTAAGGACACAATGCATGGTGTATAACGTAGGACTGTCTAATGTGGGAGATGGGGTGGAAGTCTGAAAGATTAGAATATCTTATCTTGAGGGAAGGGAGGGGATTGAAATATTAGGAGTGACACGGCATAGGGGGAGGCATATGAGGTACAGATGACAAGGGGAGGGGGTGAAAAATAATTCAAGGGCGAGAACACACCAATGTCTACAAGAGAAAGAGTTAATAAAGAAGACATAAGACAAAGTGGCAGATTGACCATGAATACAAATGAGAGACCTGAGGATATTAAATACAAATGAGAGATATTGAATTGAGAGTTTGAGAAAGATGTTTACTTTGGTTCTTTTGTTTTTGCGAGCTTTGTGCAAGAGCCAAGGTATCGCCAAATTTAGCTTTTCAGCACAATCATTTGAATTTGAAAAAAGAGATATTTTCATCATTTGTGAGGAGATATTCGGATTTTTATATGTTAAAGTTCAGAATTCTCATAGAATTTGAAATGACAATCATCAAGACATTATTGTGGGCTCAGTGAATCCGAAAAAAAACTTTTACAAATCTCTCAAAAATTCTGGATAGTGTGAACTTCGAGATCATATAGGACTAAAGTTTTTAGGCAATTCTATGTATGTATGTATGATGTACGGTTTTTTTGTGTTATTATGTTTCAACTTTCTTTGGATTGTGAGATTTGCGCAAGTAACATAATATTGCTTGCTCCAAGTGTTGCCACTATTTTCCTCAATCTGAGTGGACTTCGAAAATTACAACTCCGCTGGAATTCAAACTCACCGGTCACCAGACTGCAAACTACTCACCTTCATTTATTAAAAATATAAATGTTATATATAAAACAACTTATTATAAGAGTTTTGACTCCCTTACATACATTTCAATTTTTCCAACAAATTACAAACTCTCTCTCAACGGAGACAAAACTTTTATTGGTGGATGTGACACAACTCTCATTTCTGTATGTCAGCGTCCCCCCCCCCCCCTCCACCTGATGGCACCACCACCTCCTTCAGTTACTTTCTTCTTCTATTCCGCAGGTCTTTTTCAAATCTCAAAACCAGACTTCCAAAGGCTTCTCGTGCTTTTTATTTTCCACATTTTGACAGCAATTTATTTAGCACGTTCAGTTTTGATATTCCTATGAAGCTGCCAGCGTAATGGAACTTCCTGAGCTGACACTCAAAATAAAGCACTTCCACCTCTTGTTCTTCCCTTAGGTCGGTGGTGTAGTGGTGTGAAGCTTGCCTGCTCATCTGTGGGGCGCGGGTGATTAAGGTGATGTTAGCACAGAACGCTTTGAAATAACAAGTTGAGTCCTAGTCCTGTCAAAAGTTATCAGCATCGTAGACAGGGCGCGGAGATAATTTGATATGTATACCTATCTTGAATTTATAAATAGACCAAGGTATTTCTTACTGCCTAATTTCCTAATAATTTAAAGCATATAAAAAACCCTCAGTTCCATTAAAGTAATGTACATGAGATCTTAACCCGCAATCAGTTGAGAGATTTCTCTCACAACCGTATACGTTACCGTGTACTGGATACGTTACAAAACCGAACCGTACTGATCCAGGGTTAATAATAATACTATCTTCTCATTACAGAACGACACAGTGCGGCTACTCTGGGCGCTGTACGATGAGGACCCCATGGACGAGGACAGAGGCGCCCTCCTGTGGCATGGGCGGGGCTCCAGGGGCGTCCAGAGCGTTCATCTCATCACCCCTCCGCTGCCCCCACCGCAAGATGACACAATGAAAGCTTGGGAAATTCGACAAGAAAAGGTAACAACCATCTTTGAATATTTTTTTTTTTTTTTTTTTTTTTTTAATACATACATACATCTACACTGATATATCCTTTGGGAGGATATATCAGCAATAACTGATGTGTACTTATATTAAACTATATTAAATACTTATATTAAATTTCATTTCAACTAAAACTGCAAAATGTTTGTTTGTAGCAAGCTGAATGCATCTGCTTTCTAATCGCGACACATCTTTGTTGTGATATTATGTTACACGTGCTGAAGATTTACAAGTTACAGTACGGTTGTTGTTTTCAAATATACATTTTCCTTCTGGGAGCTTTTGCGGGTACAGCGAGACAAATAGGGATGGGGGTTCAGAGTAAAGAAGAGGCACTTCGATGAGCTGTAGTTAGCTTATACATGAATATTTCAGTTTCATGGTTATTTATCCTGTATTCAAATAAATGAATAGAAAAAACTTTAACACGGTTTCAAAATTCTGTGGATACACTTTTGTATTATTAGTCCAGTACCTGGACTTTTTGCACTTTTACGTACAAATTTTCGCGATTTCTTAAATCTCAACACTCAACGATAAATTATTCAATAAAAATTACAAACATACCATGTAAAACTGTAATACGCATTTACCTACATATAATTTTTATTTAAATCGGGTGTACCATTCACGAGATACAAGCGTATAAGAAAAAAGTTAGTGGTCATTCGCATGGTCTCTATCCCCGAAAACAATACTTCCGTATCTAATATTAGAAATTATCGGAAGTAAAATTAGGGAAAAAAACTTTACCTCTAATATTGAGCAATTTTCAATATTCAAACTGTAATTTAAAATTGTTTGGAAAGTTTCTTCTTGTAAAAGTTCAAGCCTCTATTCCATTATGCCTCTGCGTAAGAACCCGCTGCTCTCATCCAGAATGCCTTCTAATCCGTGCTTCTTACCTCGCTACTCAAAAAAAATATTTTTTTATCTAAACACAAAGAAAACTTCCCTAAGTGGCACCACAGGATATTGCAAAAAATCTTTCGCGACCTTTTTAGGTTGAGAGAGAAAAAAGACGTCCCAAACAAAACAGGAAGACATTAAAAGAAAAGAAGAAGGAGAGCGCGAAGTAAAAGACAAGGAGGAGGAGGAGGAGGAGGAGGTCTTCTAAAAAATGCTGGGATTTTGGTGTTCATGTTCTCATGGTCGGATTATTTATTACGAGATATTTTTCACCCTTATATTTGAGCAGTGGCGCGGAGAATACTTTCCGTGTTGCTGTCTGGATGAAATATTTTGAGGAAGATCACTTTCTAGAAATACATAATTATAGTATACAAGACCGCACTGTTGGAAAATTGGTTTGAAAGATATCTGTTAACAATAGGTGTTGGTCAAAAATAAGTTAAGCCTTAACTTTCCTACCATGTTTTATAGAATTTCCAATAATATTGCTCAACAGCACATGATACTTTTTTAGCTCAGTGGCTAGATACTTTCTTTTCATGCGGAAGGTCCTGGTTTTGATCCCCAGAGCTAACAAAAAAAAATGTATCAAAAAATTGGTTACAGTTGCCAGTTGCTTGGAAGGCATAACTTCCGGTGCACTCTTGTTTACCCAGAACCTAAATAGTACGTATTGAGTCGTTTCTCTTCCACCAGAGGGTAGGCAATAGGCATACTGCGGGATGGGTAAGCTACAACACAGACCACAAGCGTCAACAGTAGCTGCTGTTTCATGGCTATGAAATAAAAAAAACGCTGTGAAACGCTCATCTTGAAAATAAAATGCACTCAAGTACGTTCACACTCTTCAAGTGTTAAAAGACACACCACTGTTCAATGTTCATGCACCAGCATCACTCTAATTATTAAAAAAAAAAACAACAGGTGGTGGTGGTGGTGGTGCCTGGATGATGAGGGGGGGGGGATGGGGGGTCTGGTTACGCAACAAAAAGAGTCTCATATAACAGGACCGGAAGGGAAACTAAATGGGTATGCAAATCTTGGATGGATAAAATTGCGGGCTACTATCTACGTACCAGGAACTAATTTAGATAGTAGATCTAATTTACTGTTTTTCATATTAAAAACAAAGGTTAGATAAAATACCATCCTCTATGTCATTGTGTATATTGGTTTTGTAATTTGTTTTGAGTTAAATGACTTGATTGGTACTAATTTGTAGCTTTTTAGCTGGATTAGAGAGTTCTGGATTACATTTCTCAGTAATTTATACAAGTAAAAAATAGAACAGAAATAAAAATTCAGTTTCATCTCTTGTGTATTCAAGTTTGGAATTGCTACACTTGCTCTAGATAAGTTATAAAAGAGTTTCTATAAATATCAATAGGATAATGATAAGTCAATAATAGACTCTCTGGAACTCTAGAGCCCCAGCAGTAAGAAATTTTAATAATTTATTGCACTTTTGAAGTACATACATATCGATAATTATATAAATGAAGCTGTGTGTATGTGTGTGTTTATGTATATGTATACGATATTATTATGTTCTTTATACAAACCCACACAGTTTGACCGAGAAACATGAAATTTTGTACAAAGGTCCGTTTGCTTCAGGAAATTATTCTAGGCTAGGGATAAGCAGCATGCAGTAAAGACAAAAAATGGATAGGTGACACAAAAAATATTCTCATTTTTTGACCTAAATGACATTTCTTCTCGAAATTTGAAGTGACGACCTATCAACTCAAAGATAATGTTGATATGACTTTGTTTTAATCCACATGCCTCTTGTCAATCAACAACAGACAACCTTAGTATTTTAAGTCGCATGCTACAAATGGCCTTGTTTGCACACCTACCTCATATTTCCACACAAGAATTTAAATAAGCGCAAACTATTTCTTCTGATCTTTATTTTTAAATACCCATTCAAAAAATATTCAATAGGCTGTATAAAATAAAGGTAAAAACTTTGAATGTGATTTATTTACTGTTTTTAGGTGGAGATCCCAGAAAACACGGACACACTGTATTGGTGTAAAATATTCAAAGCCCCATCCATCAACAGGAAACATCAAATTGTTGGGGTACGTAGTCGTTACTTTGTGGTAATCAGTTGACCTTTTCATCAGGGACATCAGAACTACTGCCATCTAACCACCAGAGTGTTTTGTGAACTTGGATAGTGTAAATATAAATATAGTTAAGAAAGGGAATTCTAAAAATACGAGTCAGAATCGGTTCAAAGTTTTTGTGAGAATTAAAAACACGCATTTATTGAGTTGGATATCATAAATATTCGTCTAAATGCACCCTCAAATATCCAGGGAAGGATAATTTAATTTCTCAAAAGCAGCTGTCTGTAAGTTAAAAAGTATTAAATTTGATAAGGCACACAGATGAAAACTCACCAGTAATAACGCCACGTAAAAGTTCATCATTATGATTTACCACTGCGTTATGATGAGCACATTGCATAAATTATACGAAGACGTATACGCTAGTCACCATGGAGTGGAGTAACGCACTGGATTGCATGCAGGGTGACCTAGGTTCGATTCCCAGCAGCTCAAAAATATTTTCCTCTGTACTTGAACTTCCGGGGTCTACTCATACCTCACGAGGAAAAGTGAATAGCAACTGCAGTGGGTAGATCCAAAAAATGTGGAACAGTTGTGACATAATAACACAAAGAAAACTACATACATTACATATAAGCTAGTAGTCACCCTGGTCGAGTGAGTTATGGTGCTAGGTATTGTACACATAGTGACCTGGGATCGATCTCCAGTGGGGCAGGAATTTTTCTGCTCTGTACTTGGGGTGTTCGATGCCCACTCATACCGCGTGAGGAAAAATGAGTAGCTGCTTTGATGTGAAGCAGTGACCAGTGGCGGAATTATAAGCCAGAAAAAAAAGATATTGTATATTTAAATGGTAAAGTCCTATGATTCTGCACTACTCACAAATTTTTTGACTTAATAACACAATTTTTTTTTATTATTATTATTCGATAATATAGAAAAGTGGCTCCAACACAGGTTTTTCATAAGTTCTTTCAAGTCCCAGTAAGAGAGATGAAACCGTAAATCTCTTTCTATATGAACGTATATGAATAATTACAAGTAGGTACATTAAATCTGAACTTTGAGGCTAACCTTTACATGAAAGGGTTCAAGAGAAACCCCTCAGTTTCCCCATGTCCTTGTAACTGTATTTACTGTAATATCATGGGGGGGGGGGGGGATCTACTTCAATCATAGCAGTAATCTCCTTGGATTGGAACCAAACCTTTCCAAGACGTTTTGAATAATCCTTTGTTGGTCTTTTTTAATACATCCCCCCCCCCTGCCCCTCTTGCGTACACCCATGTGGCTCATGTCTATCATGTTCTGTCCTTCTTCAGTTTGAACCCATCGTGGACACGAACAAATCAGGCGCGGTCCACCACATGGTCCTGTACGAGTGCATCACAGAGCCGTCCCTGATGGAACGCTTCGCCAAGCAACCAGGTCAAGTGTGCTACTCGTCCAAAATCCCGCCTGAGTGGGACCTGTGCGTCACCCCCGTCCTATCCTGGGCCATTGGGTCTGCAGGTTAGTTTCTAGCACTCTCACGCGTGCAACATGCATTCATTTGCTACTTATTGATTCAAGTTAATAAATTTGAGGCACCCATAGTAAATATTTTTTTTTTTTTTTTTTTTTCCGTTAGGCACTTTAACCAAATATTGAATGGTCGTTCGTGCCGATCCTCACAAGGTCTACATAAGGTGAAGGAGGTTGATATTTCTTAGAAAGGACATAAGTGAGTCCACTTCACTTGTAGAGTTCAGTAGAGATGGTTTTGGGTCACATGATTGGCGCTTTGCATTGTAATTGTGACATTCGTTTACGATGTGACGAACAGACAGCGGATCACCACAGGTACACACAGGACGAGGGGTCTTGGTAAAGATGTAGGAGTGGGTTAGTCTTGTGTGACCTATTCTGAGACGAGTTAGGACCACCTCCTCGTATCTTGTCTGGCGCACTGCAGATTCCCATCTTCCAACTTCCTGTTTGATATACTTTAATTTATTATTGATGACACTGTCCCACATGACTTGCCATGATCGAACGCAATGGTTTTGGGCAGTAGTTTTAATATCATATGGTGAGATAGTCTTGTACACATTGTTGAAACTATCAGATTGGGCTGCTGCATCTACGATTTCATTACCATTGATGCCGCAATGGGATGGACACCATAGAAATGACACGTTGATTTCAATGGAACGCAAACACAACCAGTGGTGGTAGATCTGAGAAACAATAGGATCATCATTGTATTTGACATTGTTGATCGCTGACAAAGCACTTTTTGAATCACTGACTACAAGGATGGAAGGAGGAATTGCAGAAGATTTTAAAATATCCTGTAAACAGAGATCAATTGCCAGTAATTCAGCAGAGTATATACTTATAATAGGATTGAGTTGGAAGGAGTGCACAACGCCATTTACACTAAAAGCACAACTTGTGCCTTGAGTGCGTTTTGACCCATCTGTAAAACATAAGACATGATTATCATATTTTCTTTTGACAACATCAATGAACTCGGATCTATAAATCACTGGGGCAGTATCACTTTTCTTCAGAGAGGACAGTGAACAATCAACAAGAGGAGCAGCACTTGACCAGGGTGCACAGGTTAATTTGAATTGAGCAGTAATAGAAGAAAACGATTCAATATTAATATTTTGAATGGCACGAATCCGCATGGCCATAGGATGAGGCTTTTTGGATAATTGAAATAAAGCATTTGGTTCATATTTAAAGATAATCATATGAGCCGGATTTCCTTCACATGCAGCAACTTTGGCCGCATAATTCAACATCAACTTAATGCGTCTTATGTGCAAGGGCTGAACATTTGCTTCTACGCAAAGGCTGGTAACAGGGCTGGTTCTATATGCTCCAGTGCAGATCCTCAGACCAGCATGGTGAACAGGATTCAACTTGGAAAGTATATGATCTTTAGCAGAACCATAGATTGGGGATCCGTAATCGATGATGGGTAATATATAAGACTTATAGAATCTCAGAAGATTCTCTCTATGAACACCAATGGATTTATTGGAAACTATCTTTAACGCATTAAGAGCTAAAAGAGATTTATTTTTTACTTGTGATATATGAGATGCCCAAGTTAACTTAGAATCCCACGTGAGTCCTAGAAATTTAATAGAGTTAGAGAAACGCAACTGAAGGTCATTCAATTTTAAAACTGGCGAATGATTTTTACGTAACCTATTAAAGTCTACGCAAACAGACTTTTCAGGTGAAAAAGTAACTCCATTGGAATCAGCCCAAGACTTCAAACCATCCAAAGAAGATTGAAGACGTGATGTCACATCAGATAACTGACGGCCCCTCAAAATGAGTAACAAATCGTCAACAAAGAGAATACGTCTTGTTGGTAGTTTTATGACCTGAAATACATCATTCATAAAAAGAATAAACAATAGAGGACTTAGTGAGGATCCTTGTGGTATGCCATTTTCCAAAAGCTTGCCTTCGGAAACATTGCCATTACATTTGACAAAAATTTTACGATCTGTCAAGAAAAGTGAAATGTATTTTAACAAATGACCATCAATACCAAAGTCATATAATGTTTTGATAATTTTGAAACGCCATGTAAGGTCAAAGGCTTTCTGAATATCTAAAAACACACCTATAGTATGTTCTTTATTCAAAAGTCCTTGAGAAATCTCGTTCTCGAGAATGACAAGGTTATCCATGGTGCTTCTCTTTTTCCGACCACCACTCTGCCAAGGACTTAGTAAGCATTTACTTTCGATAACCCAGACCAACCTTTTGTTTACCATCTTTTCAAGAATTTTTCCCAAACAATTAAGTAAAGAAATTGGTCTATAATTAGAGCAAAGAGTGGCCTCTTTACCAGGTTTAAGAAGAGGAATAATCATCGCTTCTTTCCAAGATGAAGGGAAAATGCCGTATTTCCAAATCAAATTGTATAATTGTAGAATTTTAGTTAAAGATAAATTTGACAGCTTCTGTATCATAATAAAAGATATACCATCTGGACCAGATGCTTTAGAGGAGCACGAACTCAAAACGTGCGTCATCTCCTCAAAAGTAAAAGGGACATTATAGTCAGCATCAAATTCCGCATTAATAGAGATAGAGGAGTTAGTTTCACATTCAATTTTATGTGTTAAAAAAGATGCAGAATAATTGCTGTTGGCAGAAACCTGAGAAAAATGAGAAGCAAAAGCGTTCGCCATTTCCACTGGGTGAAAAATCAACTTTTCGGAATCTGATAAATCACAAATAGCTTTTATATGCCGAGGAATATATTTCCCTCGAAGCTTACCCATTTTATGATACATCTCGCCTGCTGACGTAGAACTATCAATAGATGCAAGAAAATTCGACCATCCATTGCGTTTTTTCTTCTTCAGCAACCGGCGAGCAATAGCCCTAGCTCTTTTAAAAGCTATTAAGTTGTCAACAGTAGGGTTTCTTCTGGCAGAACGTAAGCATTTCCGTCTATTTTTGATAACAGACTTCAATTCTTCGTCCCACCAGGGAACAGGTAACTTGTTTTTAGGAAGTCTCTTCGATGGAATAGCTAGTTTAGCAGCATGAAGAATTGAACGGTTGATGGACCTTATAATACTTTCAATATCAGGTGGAGTGTCGGTTGAGAATGATATATTGACATTTTCAAAATTGACATTAGCTTTATACAATTCCCAATCAGCTCTATCATAATTCCAAACAGTGATATCGGAATTTGGAGGGTGAAGAATAGGAGACTGATGAGAAATAATGATAGGATAGTGGTCAGAAGATAAGATGTCATCAGTAACTCTCCAACTAATGTCAGGAAATAACTCAGGGGAACAAAACGAAAGATCAATAGACGACACAGTATTATGAGAGAGGTTAAAATGAGTTGCCTCACCCGTATTTAATAGATGGACGTTTATAGCATTGCTTAAAAAGTTTTCAATTTCTCTACCATGAACATCTATACGCCTATCGCCCCATAGGGTATTGTGAGCATTGAAGTCACCGACAATTATAAAAGGAGATGGTAGTTGATGTAAGATGTTAACAAGGTCAGTTTCAGAATATTGACAGACTGAGGTGGTGTATAAATATGTATTGCATATTGAAACAGGAACCGATATGTTTGGGAATTTTACTCGAATTCCAACGCATTGTAAATTAGTTGTGATGGTAAGTTGACTACTGTAGCATGTGTTGTGTACTAAAGTACAAACGCCACCGCAAGCTATCAGACCATCACTATGATCATGTCTGAAAATGTCAAAGTTTTTAAGAGAAAATTGTTTTGTATCAAGAAGATGGGTTTCTTGTATACATACAACAAGAGGCGAGAACTCAGTAATAAGTATTTTAAGGTCATCTAAATGACTCACAATACCGTTAATATTCCACTGTAAAATGTTGTTAATCATTGAAAAGGAAGTTCATATTTGAGGAGAAAAAAAAAAAAAAAAAAAAAAAATGAATAAATAAATAAAAAATTAAATAAATAAAAAACCTCGAGGATGATTTATTTCTGGAGTAATGACAACAACATACAACCATAAGATACAAATACATTAAAAATTTAAAAAGAGGCATAGAAAGAGATGGAGTAGACAGGAACGCAGCTCCAAAAAAAAAAAAAAAAAAAAAAACACACAAAAAACACAAAAAAAATATACAAAAAAACCCTCAGAAGTAGAAATAAAGTGGTGTGCGGAATAGACATGTGGTTTCAAGCAATAAGATTGGAACAGAAAACTGAACCCAGAGCTTAGACACACTAATATCAATATACATTGCCGTACACTGCAGCCAGGGTCCGTCTCACCCATACGATCATGGCATACTTGTCCAGACACATATATTATGTCTTTTTCAGATGTGAAATACATGGAAGTCAGATTAGTAATAATCACATGATACATTACCAAGAGCTGAACTAATTAATGGAGTAATGAGTCGGACAAAACTACCAGGGATGAAAAGATCCTGTAGATAGGTACTACAAGGGGTGATAGGGTCCTTGAGTGAAACACATATATACAATCATAGCATACACTACTGCCAGGAGGTTCGAACAGAGGTATATAGATCAACGTGAATAGGTTATATTCCGCTCAACCATAAACATGATGATCAACTCCTGGAGTAAAACACTTAAGTGGTTGGTGTACGGAATCAACATACAGTTGTAGGCAAAAGAGATGGGAACAGTAAACTGATCCCAGGGCTCAACACAAAATAACATCACACCTTGCCTTACACCGCAGCCAGGGTCCGCAACACCCATACAACCATATCATACTTGTCTAATTGAAAAAGAGAAAAAAAAAAAAAAAAAAAAAAAAAAAAAAAAAAAATTACAACAATGGAATATTATTGAGTGTTGGCAGAATCTACGCCGACTTTATCCAATTTCTTGGAAATGCCATTAGCGAGATTTTTCAATCTTGTCTTACATTTTTTATCAATGTCTTCAGTAGACAACTTATTCAGCACAGTTATAACCATACGAGGATCATAACCATAATTTTTTCCAATAATTTCTAATTTATTTTGTGCATTTCTGAGGTCACTGATTAAATTAGTGAACTCCACAGGATCAACTCCTTCATCATAATCTTTAAAGAAAGGATGTAGCTGAGATAGATCAGTATCATTACTAGAAACGACAAGGCGTTTCTTAGTGTCAGTGTCAGAAACAGAACCATTAGGAGACAGAGTGTCTCGGGGTCTCTTTTTCTCATTGATAGTGTCATTGAGCTGAGAACTAGGGGTCAAAGTGATGAAACTTTCAACACTTTTTGACCTTGTTAACTTACTCATCTCCACATCTGTTTCCATGTCATTCCCTACAGTACCAACACAGGCAGTATTACCTACAGCAGGTGTAGAGGCCTCAACAGGACTTTGAGAAAGATTAAGAGGAAGAGAAGGAAACGCAGCACTATCATCTGCAGTCGGTGCTGTAGTTTTAGTTCTACTAGCAAACGCAGGAAGGAAGTCGCAAGTACTGGAGTGAGAAGTACCTGGAAGTAAAGGAAAAGTAGGAGTGATTTCTGGGGTCAGAACGGAAGCATCGATTATCTGACCATTCTGTTCAGAGCTATTAGACTCTTTTACGTTCTTAGGACATGTTTTGGACAGGTGGCCTTCACCTTGACAGCGAAAACATCTCACTTTGTCTATAATAATAAAAATCTTACAAATTGAATTATCAAAAAACAAGTTGAAGTATGAAGGTAAATTTTCCACATCTTCAACCATAACTGTACGACGGAATCCTATTAGATGGGCAAATCGTTTGTTGCGACAGCCGAGATTTACATATCTCATAGATGATACAACTTTAGTAAACTTGGCAAGCTCACTAATCAGCAGGCTATCAGACATCTCGGGCTCTGTGTTACAAAGGTATATTCGGTGACCATGTTCGGTTAATTTCTTTAACAGAAAAACCTTACCATCAATTACTATCTGAGGATGATTATCAATGAGCTTATTCACCTCAAATTCACTAATAAGATAAATTTTTACCAAATCATTGTTTTTCCCAGCGAACACCATTTTATCGTCGCCCACAATATCGCCAATGGAAATAAGGTATGTCTCCATACTGATAGTTGAATCAAATGGAAGAGAAAAGCCACACTTCTTAGATAAATTCAAAGAATTAACTTGAGGGGTTAAAGGAGGCGACGGGAGCTTGGAATAACCAGGCCTGGGAACGAAAGAAATGCGAGTAGATAGATTACTTTTAGTTTTATCAGAATACATCATTATAGAGTTAAAAAAGGAAAGGTAAATCGAAAAAGTTAGAATTACAATAGGAACAAAACACAGAGTGTTTTTAAAGGATACACCAAGTGTTTTTAAAGGTCAAATAAGAGCGCGGTAAAATTACACACAAACACTACCATTTTCCTTGAAGAAATAAACACTCAGAGGAAAAATAAACAAATAGGTTACCATGGAAACGATTGAAACACGGGAAAAGAAAAATTCAAATGGAAAGATAAAAATACAGGTCATAGATAGAAGAATTTATAAACACAAAATGGTTGCCATAGCAACCATCAAACAACCAAAATATTGGAGAAATTATGAGGTGAAATAATCACTAAAAAAACTCATTTAAACGATAGAAATTCGAATAGTGGGTAATCACAAAAGAACGCCCGATATGAAAAAGACCACTATGCAAAAAATCACAACTGAAAAACTTCAAATACAATAGAAAATAACAGAAAACTGAGGAGCTAGAAAACGCGTAACAGCACTACGAAAAGAACGGAGAGGAAATGATAGTAAATATTAAAAATGTATTAAGTAAATAATTGTGAAATCACAAAAAAAAATGATGACACTCCAAGAATAAAAGGTTCAAATTTAGTATAGTTTGAAAATGCTAAAATGACAAAGGAGCCATAACACTCTAAAGTATTAATTTTATTACAGAATACAGAACACCATATTGTTCGGTGTGTAGCTACAACAATATGATGTTATGTTGCTGATTGGAAACTTATCGTACATAACTCTTGAGAAAGTAACTAATATTAAATAATTTAGCTGCTAAAACTGTTTTAAAATTATTTCTGGACGTAGAAAAGAAACACAAATAAGGAATACGTCAGACGGATGCTGCCCAGAAATGTCTGAAAGCCTATGTTCATCCCCAGTAGTTTGAACCGGAGGTATTTACTCTTGGGCGAGCTGTGCATGATCATCTTCAGATACTTCACAATGTCCTTACTATCCTGGTCCAAGACTTTGTTATTCCTGTGCTCGGAGAAGACCAGTGTGTACCAGTAGTTGTCGTAGGATCTCTTGTGGACTCTGTAGTGGCCATGGTTGATGAGCTCAGAGCACGTACAGAGGAAGAAGTTGAACTGCATGACCATGATCAGGTTGAGCATGATGTAGACACGCTGGGAGTTGCTGAACACATACTGGAGGAGCACTCCCAGGAGCAGCGTGATGGTCAGCATCATGCGGAATGCGAAGAAGATCTGATTGTGCTGCTCGAAGGTTTTGATGAAATGCAGAATATGCTGATGCTGTTGGACAATCTGGAGCAGGAGGGACTTGGCCTGCTGCTTCTTGAGGCGGGAGTCGTAGCGGGTGAGCTCGTTATGGCGGAGGATCTGACCACTCTTGATGTCCACGGACAGTATGTCAGGGTGACCTACGCATCCGTGATAGAGGAATAGTAGAGTTAATGAAAATACATATTTCATTTTAGTTTTGAGAAGTGATTTCCTAAAATTTAGAGTTTCACCCAAATAGTATATTTCAAAGTCCTTTAGAAGTGAACATGGTTTTTCCTCATGAAGATGGGTGCATAAACCTAGTAAATTAGTTTTTATTATTGAACTTATATTTTTTTAATTAAAATTCTTCATGAATTACGTTTTTAGGAGGAAAAAAATAAGTCTTACCTAAAAGGGTCAGGTAGTCACTGAGAATATCGAACTGTGTTTTTACATGAAGTCCAACAATGGGTAAAGTTGTAAACAACTCGAGAGACAGTATTCCTACGAGCGCTGTCGAGTGTAGAGTGAAAGGAAAGAAAAGCTCGTAGTAGGGACTGGCTGTGAGGTCCACTGGGGCCCAGAACTGAGTGGAGAAGCGTCTGCTGGGGATGGAGAAGTTGTAGACCTGCATCTCGGCCTGGGTGACAGGGCTCAGCCAGGGAGTGATGTACCACGCCACTGAGATGGTCATGAACAGTGACGAGATGATCATGGAGAAGTTGAGCTCAGTCCTCACGCACTTCTTGTAGAGGGGATGACTCGATATGAAGTGCTTCTTCATGAAATCCACCATCCCCATTCTCTTCTCATTTGTGAAGATCAGAAAGTTGTAGTTAATGAAAGTTGTGATGTTGAAATAGGCTGTGAAAAACTGTATGTAAAACAGTTCAATGTTTTTTGTGTAGACGACAATCAAATTTAAAGAGAACTGAGTGACTAGAATGCTGTACACAATGTAGTTTAGATAGAAGAGGTATTTGTTTTTCTTGGGGCTCACTAGACTGGTTTTATCCAGAAGGAACCTGAGGAATATGAGACTCCTGTAGGACTCGGCAGGCTTGACGTTGGCTACTGTGTCCATGAGGCTGGTTCAAGTCACAAATCTCTAATCTACAAGGTCTATGCGGGTCACTTAAATCTTCTTGTAGGATTGACAAACTGCAAAATGAACACATTATCTTATAATAAACAATACCATAAACACAGCTACGTTATTTTACCACCAAATTTAAAGTAATTTTACAATTTTATGGCGTTAAAAGACGACATTTTTTATGGACTCTTGAACACATAAAGTTGGTTTGCTAAACGACATTAGCTTAACTTTTATAGTGTTTAAATTAGATTGCCTGGCTCCATGATACCGCCATTTCATCGTTTTTCATTTCTCAGGAAGAAAATCTAATTAAAAGTCGGTGAATATTATGGGACTCCGTTGCACAAGCGAGCGAATGACTTTTAGATGCAGTTATTACAACTTTTGTCAGTTCAAAAATGGTAGTGTTAATTATATTATGTACCTTCAAGGTGACAGAAAAACACAAAAGAGCTCCTACAGGTTCCTGATATTTATTCGGATTATCCCACGTACGTAAACTAAAGAATTTAACACTAGGTCATTCAATAAAATCCAATCAGCCAGTTTAGAAATAAAGAAGAAATGAAATTCTCTGCGCGTATTGAAATTCCCTGGAGAGTGGACAAAAAACTAAAACCAATACCTTTTCCGAACTTGAGAAAGTCCAAATGTATTGATGTGTATCTGTTTTTAAAGTACATGAGTATTCGACCAAGTATAATATATGAAGGAATAAAAAGCTTTTCGTCTCTGCTTCTTCCTAAACTTATCCCTTTTAAAAACTAGAAGTAAGAAATCAGGGTGTAAACTAAAATCTGTCTATTCATTTCTAAAAAAAATACTAGGAAACCGAGTAGGTACTACAATCATGCTAACACTCTGCATCTTGTTCTTGTTCTAACTCGAAATTAAGACAAACTGTTATCATCTACAAAAAGCAAAAGAAAATTACTTTTTTTTCTATCTTGAATCAAAACTTATTTATCTGTTCTCAGTACACTCTCATTCCATTTTTCTTTTAGTCATACTGATACATACCCACATTCATATGTATAAGAATAAACTGGTGTAATACCACACGACTTTCTATAAGTAAAATACGAGTATAAGTAGGGAACTCAAGTGCGGGAAATTTTCTAAATTTAAGTTCAGGTGGTAGTTAGCTTCACCTGAACTTAATAAGACAATTTCATACCTTTTCATATTTATGTTATTATTTTATTGGAATTATAATAATCCTTGATATACAATTATTATATTATGTATTTCATTCTGAATAAAGCGTTCACGGATTTTTTTTATATTTTTTATTTAACGTCTTGGAGTTTATATTTCAAAAGGATATGAGGTACGTACCTACCTGTAATGGGTCCGCTTTTGAGACTTGATTCCTACCTGGTATCGTTTTAGCACTAAGGAAACTAATGTCCAAGTGGTAGGCAAACATTTGAAAAACTTTTTTTCCATCTAGAATAAATATAGATAATATTCATATTTAATTGATTTAGTAAAATGTTAGTCGTCCCTTCAGTACTTTGACTCGGTCACACACCGTATGGTAACCAATCTTTATCTATTCAGATGTTTGCAGAGGTACGAAAATATGGAAGTTCATTTTGCAATATTCTCCTGATCAAACATAATCACCAATTTTTGTGTGCAATTTTAAGTATACCTACAACTACATATTTAAGTTTTATTGCTTGTAAACCGACCAAGTTATCTTCAGTATCTTCACTTTGTTCTGTGAATATAACTATTTTGGTAAATTTCATATTGTTCCATTCCTTTTAAAATAGCACGTCCAAATTCTTCTCTGCGGATTGAAGAGAATTTTACAACAGTTTCTAAAGCAGTCATGACAAATTAAAACGCTGACTTGGTAAAAAAAGGGAGGAACGTATCTACATTTGTATAAGTATAAGTTGAAAAGTAAGTAGTCATGTCTAACTTGGCCATTTTCACTCGCTGAGTCATTTCGCTGATTTACCTAATAAGTAAGTACCTACTTACCCAATAAGTAATATTTTTACGTATACATATACGTAATTCATATACATAATATGTATAATAGTGAAAACCATACACGACTCACTGACTGACTGACTGATCGCTGTATTTCTGGAAAATTTTGTTCTATTCTGTTGGTTTAGATGTTGTGTATAGCTAATGAGATTTTTTCTAAACTTAGAGGGGACCCCAGCCTAGGGGAAACTAACACCTCCACCCTCAGTGGGACACAGAGCCTAGCGTAAACCCTTACCTAATGGACTGAATATTTTCTTGCAACGGACAACAATAGGATTCCAGCTGGCAATGATAATTATAAAGTAGATAGAGACTAGAGTTACTTCACAAGCCTCACCCAGTTTTGAGCAAATTTTATGATATAATATGTACCTACTGAAATGCCAATCATGTGTTTTTGCTTGGAAACCAAATTAATGTCCTAAAACGTTTATGAATAGCAAATGTATGGTTAAAGTTGGATCGTTAAATAATGGTTAAAAGAAGAGAATGCCGAAGGCATTATCACCTCCTTTATTCAGGCTTTGTTTTTATTAATTTTCTAACTATTATTAGTATTTTATAAGTACCTAAATATAGAAAATTTGTATTCTTAGGTTGGTACATATGGATTACATAGAAATTTCTTAAGTTTTACTTAAAAACTTTAGAGAGAAAAACCTGCCTGTTTAACTTATCACGTACTTCTGGTAAACATTTGCTCAAATAATGGTTTATTCTAATTTCCAAGTGACGCCCCCTGTCAGGATGAACGTTCAAAATAATTAAGTGACAAATTAAGTTCATTGCTAAAGTTTTTTTTCAAACTGCCGAAGAAAGTTACTCTGTAATTTTCTTCGGTGATTTGTGTGTTCTTTTGCAAAGCACCATAAAGTAAGTTTTTGTTGCCAAGGTGTAACTTATAAAACTTTACGGGTCTATCATTAAATTCCCCATCAGAGGCGCAATGTCACTCTGTGTGTGGGGAAGAGTTTGAGTTCACTTGAGGAAAATGCTCTGTACTCAGAATATACTTAATATAGCATAAGTCTTTGAAGAAGAACATCTCTCCTACATAAGTCTCAACTAATTTAATTATAAACCGTCTGTAAAATTTTAAGAAGTATAATAATATTTCAATTTGAACTTTTAACTGATCCACTTGTAGAACTCATGTCTACCGCCACGCCCCGTCGTGCCTTACCATTGATTCGGCAGCTGCAATACATGGACTTTTCAGGATAATATATAAATACATAATATAAACTTGAGGTCACTTTCATGGAACTTTTTAAAAAAATAAACAAGCTTATCTTTATTTCAATCTCTTCGTACCCTCAGAAAATCAATAATGTCCTTTGAAACTTTTGCCTCTTTTCTAACTTTTCATAATTCGAAAGTTTTCCTGATCTGAGAGTTTTATTTCCTTTGCTTTTCTTCTCCTCAATCTTTCCTCCCCGGGATCTGAGAAGCTTTGACATGAGGAGACGTCACATTCACAGGTACCTACATATTTCAGGGGTTTTAATTAAATTGAATCTTTCCAGAGGGAACCGGGTGTTTTTAATGTGCCTATCTTTGTATGTAGCTGAAGCTACTAGCAAGCTCGCGATGTAATATTATAGCATCCACATGGCAGTGTATTTTTTCTTAAAAAAGAAAACGCAATTAATTCCTTTTCATTTCCTCAGTTTGAAAATGAATGAAAAACTGAAACGCAAGTTTTCAGGAGAGAAAAAAAAATCCACTAAACACTGAGTTGGATGATAAAGGGAACAAAAGAAAGGGTTCTAGGACAAGATTTGCTGAAAAAGAGGTAAAGAATGGTGAGAAAAATGTAGAAAGAACAGATATATGAAGGGAGGTAAAGAGGAGAAGGGATAGGTACATAATTTATGTATTATTTATGTAAAAATTAAGCAATGGCCTCGCTTCTTTGAAATGGTTAAAGATACAAAAATAGTTAGGGAACAACATTTTCTTAGAATGAAAAAATAATAGGGATTTTCTGACATCATTTTTTTGATATCTTGAATTTTTTGGAATCCGGCCTCAATATACCGGTATTTTATAGGACCCCCTTGGACTAACATCGTCCTAGCATCGGACTAACATCGTCCTATAAAGGGACTCACTACATATATTATTATTATTTACATATGTAAGTGATAAGGGAATACTTATATTGTTTTTTTTTTTTTTTTTTTTTTTTTTTTTTTCATCACTGTTTACACGCAACAATAATGCTGCAATTACGTAAACAGGTTTGAGGGACACTGCATATAGGCTTATGAATGCAGACACTGCATATTGTTACACTTATGAATGACGTATAAAATATTATGTTCTGACAATGGCAATTTCAATGATATGAAAGGTAAAGTATCCATTCGTCTATTGTCTATTAGATGCATTTTCTTCTGAATATAATCTAAAGGAAAAGAATGTTCTACTTTTTATGTAAGATAGATAAGAGCTAGACGTGCCCCAGTACAGAACTGATGTCCCCCGGGTCACCCTCCATTATCTATTCTAACCCTCCTAACTCGTCCAACTTTCCTGAAAGGTTGCAATACACTTGAAATCCCTTGGCAGTTGAAATTGTTTTCAGAACACGGTGCACTGTATTTTGTAGCGGGTGTTGACGGTCTCTGAGTTATGTTTAGATCTCACTTGAGTAAAATAAATCAAGTTCTATTGAAAATGTCAAATTGGCTTTTCTAGAAGGAAAGACCCCTTAGCCGCCCCTTATTCAAGTATGATATAATGCACGAGTATGATGTAATGCAAGTTTAGAAATATTTTTCTTCTATTTTGCCTTTATACGTTCAAAAGATTGTCATTATTGGTATGAAAAAGTTTTTCAAATATGTATGAATGTTGTGGTGTGGGTAGGTATTAACATTATGTGTTTGTGCGAGTGCTTTCACAATAATATACTATCAAAGGCTAGGGTAAAGGGTTTACATCAACCTACTCTTTTGGTATTATGTAATGCTAATTAATATGCTTTTGCCTCAAGCTGATTGGGTCTTGTTGATATAATTATGTACCTACTTCACTGTAGTGATAAGTCAGATGGTTATGGAGACACAATAGTCACAATACATGAAAAAATTAATATCACAATGACTCCATCCACCCCAGGTTACGAGTCGTACCTCATCCATCTAGCTAAGGAACTCGGCCGAAATGAAAATGCACACATTATTATTTTCCATATCCTGTAGAAAAGGAGTGGTATTAGATTTATTAGTTCGAAATGTCAATGTTCAGTTTTCAGTGCCAAAACGCGTTTCAGGGTTCCCAGAGATTAATTACAAAGTTTCAACCAATTTGTGTTTGTGTGTATCAAAACTCTCAATACCATCCTCAGATAAGTATCTATGGCTCTTACAGACACCAAAATCATAAAGGTAGAGAGATCTGGAAATTTTTTGGAACCGGCCCCTTTTTTGGGGGTTTTGGGGTGCCGTATCTGGACTAACTTTTTACTATTCATCCCAGGTGGGGTTTTGGCATGTCATAGCAAATACCACTACTAATAGGGTGCTGAATAAGAATACGTTATTAATCAAGTTAATCATGGAAAAGGATGCCGTCCGCACCGCGCTTGATCAAGTTTTGTTTAATTAATTTCAATTGGTATGTACATTTTGTTTATACTTTATTGCAATTAAAACTTTATCGCATTATTTTCATACCTAATAATAATAATTATAGTAAGTCACCAGTGCCAGTGAATTCGAACAATTTTTGCCGATTTGACGCTTCTGGCTAATCGGTTATACATAATATGTACCATTGTACCTATATAGAATAATTGTTTATATGAGTTGGCCCTAAAGAATCAATAAAAGTCGGTAGTTGTACATATGTAGGTATGTTGTCACTAGTTCAGTAGGTCACCAGTTACGTAATTTGACTACTTTGCTAGGGACAAGGAAAGTTGTGTGATGTTCACTCTAATAAAAAGAAAATTCTGGTCGCCGAATTATATTTACATAAGATAACAGACGACCCGCATCTTTGCACTTTGCACTCAGTGCGATTTTGCGCACCTGACAGGATGCATTGATGCATTCAATATTAGCTTTCACTCTTGTCTTTAGAAAATACCTTCATTTTCTTAGAATATAAAATAAGTGCCTCTAAATTTACATAAGTGTAAAGTTTTATTTATTTACTTGAATAAACACATCATAAATTTCCTTGCAAGATGCTGGTTTATATTTTTCTCAAGTTATGTGCAGTTCTTTATTCCTCATGTTATCTGCAGTCGTGTCTACCTACTGTCTTCCTCATGTTATCTGCAGTTGTGTCTACCTACTGTCTTCCTCATGTTATCTGCAGTTGTGTCTACCTACTGTCTTGGTCCGTTTGCTTGTCTGTCAGTCTGTAAGATATAAAAGATGCCGCTACTTAACGTTCAATCAATTCAGGTTGCGAAAAAGAGAAGTACTTATTTATTTAATATTTATTTTAATTGTCCATTTCCTGTTATTTCTGTTCCAGGAGAGTTCCTGCCGTCCCAGGTTGGTCTACCCTACAGAGCAACAAGGCAACCTTCATGATGCTGGAAGTCCACTATGACAACCCAACCCTCAGGAGAGGTGAGTTCAATCATCAAGGGGATCCTAATTCTTATCCACTTTTTGCTATATTGGTTCTATTTAACAATGGACTAAAGAAGAATGACAAATTTCATCAAACAACATTTCACAAACCTCTGTCTGCTTGTAGAAGAATCGCAACATATGAAATTCACAAGGAGATACGTCCTAAACAAATAAGCATAGTTGCATAGAAAATGTGCATTGAGTTTTCTACTCACAAAAAAACCCTTCTTCGTTTGATACAAACTCCTATGTTGACAAAATTTTCTTTGCATTGTAAGTAGGTAACTAACCAAATGTATGTATGTAGATAGGTAGGTATATAGTAGATATACCTAACAAATGATAAATCTGTCCAAGAAGAGGGACCCACTTCTCTATTCCACTTTCTCAACAGGACGCTTGCCAAGTAGCTGAAGGGATAGAGTGTAGTCAAATTAGTTACAGTTTGTCGCAGTTCAGCTCGAGTTCATTTTTCTTCATGATAGATGTGTTAGTGCTTCTGAATGAGAAGTCAGAGATTTCTAGATAGCTATATCTCATTATAATATTTTCTTGGCTTGAGGTTTAAATGTTCGCTGCCAAAACATATTTTGTAGCTCTGTAAAAAACTATTTTATTCCTTCACACATTGTAAATAAATTAACATAACTATGTAATGTACTAGAAGGCAACCAAAATAGAATTGTACTGAAATCTCATTTACTTACAATGCATAGGTATGTCTTGAAATTTTGAATTTTATAAAGATGAAATTTTATGGGTCATTAGAGATTTTGGACTTCATACCTAACCGTTATAATAGTTGAGCACTATTCGCCTTTCCATTATAGGTAAAACATTTTTCTTCTTCTAATAACGAGCTAGTTTAGGCTCTGAGAAGTACTTTCGATAGGTCTTTTCAGTAAATCTATTGGTCCCAGGATATTTCTAGTCCATAAAGAATTTTGGTATCGTGTTCAACTGTTCATAGTAGGTAATAGGAACACTAGATAATATCATGAAACACAATGATTTTGTTTTTAGTAGAAACCTCTGGTCATAAAAGGATTTCTCATATACTAAAAATGAGAATAAATAATAATGAAAATTGTACTTATCTACCTATGTGTAATAACAACTCTGTAGCAAACACAATGCCTTAGCCATTATCAACCTCAGAGCAATCCCTTCCTTCACCAGGGCTCAATGTGTATCTAGGGATTTCACTGTTTTCTGTTCCCACCTGTCAACAAAAAATGTGAAAATGTTTAGAAATGAAAATTCGAGATGAAAGAAAAAGAATATAAAATTCAAATAGCTATGTGGGGCAGGGGGTTTCTATTCCAATGCGAATCTAATGTAGGTAGGAGCCCATGTTATATCCCTTTGTATCAGGGGTGTCAGAAATATTATGGAAAAAATGTAACATATTTTTATTACGCAAAACACACAAAGGTAATGTGGTATTATTTATACAGGGTCCGCAAAAAAAGGAGCCACTCGAAACATCAAGAGAATGAATTAAAATGTTAAGAAATGCTAAAACACGTGCACCATTATATCGTGGAGGAAAGCTTTAAAACGGGGTTTTGATTTTTTCATTATCAGGGGCGGCCATAGGGTGGTCAACTTTGGAGTATTAAATGAAATCACATTATTGTAATGTATGTGAAACATGTTTTCATTCAAAATCACAAACTTGTCTTAAAATATTTTCAATGTGAACTACTATTATAAAATAAATTGTAAATATGGTAGTTCCATTTGAGATTCGAAAGTAGACCCCCCTGGGTTAGCCCATGGTAATGATAAAAAAAAAAAAATCAAAACCCAGTAGAGAAAGTTTCCCCCTCGACATAAGGGTATGCGTGTTTTAGCTTTTTTTAAAAAATTAATCCGTTCTCTAGATATTTCGAGTGGCTTCTTCTTTTGGCGGACCCTGTATACATTTTTTGTACGGATTTGAGATTCTCTATCGGGTATTCCTCCGCTGTGTTCTAGCTGTCCACACGGCGGGTCTGAAGATCCACTACACGAGTCAGCTGAGACCTCATGACGGGGGAGTATTCATCACGGGCGTCGCCGTGTCTCCCCTGCAGATCATACCTCCCCGGCAAGTAGGCTACAGGACGGCCGGCTACTGTGATAATGAGTGCACGAACTCCGTAAGTATAAAATAAGTTTAATACCTACCTTCTAAGAAGAGAATGCCAAAGGCATTATCACCACCCTTGATCAAACTTTGTTTATATTTAATTAATTTATTATACCTTTTGACTGCACCTGTATATATTTGTAATTGTAAATAAATATTGATCTAAATTGTTGAATAATATACAATAGCATATGGTCACTGCAAAGTTTCTTCTCTGGAGTTCCGAAGGAATCTGGTCTTATTGCAAATCTAAGTAGCCAGAGTCATTCAAGTAAAATTTTATTTTTAGGATTTTATTCATTTGAAGAAAAAAGCTTTTTAACGAGCCCTTCCCCGTAAGCTGCGCCGTACGTCACAAGTCATAACTCTTGTAGCTATAGAGCTGAAATTTTGATATGTTGACCGGACCATTCAGGCGACGCGATTTACTTTCTATTACCTATAATTTATAGAGAAAGCATTGATTTTTTTTTTTTTTTTTAAATATATTTAAAATTATGTAGTGAACAAAACCTTTTGTGCGTATTTTAACGCGCTCTTAACTAAATTTTTCCAAATATTGTCGTTGCAATAACATTAACTAACAATAATTTTAGATTTCCATGTATTTCGCATGTGAAGTAGAAATCAATCCCTTTGTATTGATCTGCCACTGATAGCTGCAATGACTGTCTACAGGAAAGTCTGGAAAGTTTTCAGTTTCACCAATCAGTGTGCTTAAAACTTTCAACTTTCTAGGAAACGGAAAGATAAATACAATTAGCTAAGTAAATAATACCTTAGCAAAATACCCATCGAGGTAGTTACCGCAAGTTGGAGAGTAAAAGAATTAGGAAAAATGTTTTTTAATCTTCATTATACTGGAAATTAAATGGAGAGGAAAATGTGATTAACCCTTTTTTTTCTTGCTCTGTTTTGGATACTTAGAATCCTTTTTTTAGGGGGAATTTATTTTTATTGTTCTTAAACTAAATTACAAGTATATTTTTTAATGTCGTGTGACAACTATATGTTTTTGTTCATGCAGATATTTAGTAGTTTTCCAAGCAAATTGAAGGTGAAACATCCACCCCAAACGACCGATATGGTCAAACAGTTGAACATTTCTTGTCAGAATTATGACTCACATCCTAGTAGTGATCATAATAAAATGTCTGTATTCAGCAGTAAATAATTTCAATAAATGTGTTTTCCTTTCCCCAGGTGCTTCCGAGCACAGGCATTCAGGTGACGTCAGTGGTGCTGCACTCCCACCTCGCAGGGAGGAAGATCAAGCTGAGACACATCCGACACGGCCATGAGCTGACTCCTATTGCTCAGGTAATTGCAGATGTCTGAGCCCTATCTTAATCTCAACTATCATTGCCAACACTCCACAATTTAAGCATCCTCAGAAACTCTAAAATTAACGAACTCGTGATTGAAATCGATGGATCGCAAGTATGGGAAAGGGTTTTATTATTGCGACTTCTGATTAATAAAAATACGATTATCTTGAACTTTATTTCATACTCGAGGCTTAAAGGTTAAAACACATCAGTCAAAGCTGCATGCCACTTATTCGAGTTATTTTTTCTGGTTGCAGTCGGCAGTCTCTTTTATATTCAAGCTACCTACAGTATCCTATTCTTTAACTTTTCACAACACAACACAAATCTGCCGAGTGCTTGTGCCGTAATAGAGTCAGACTCAGTTAAATTGATGACGCCCCATGTTTCAGGATGAGCAATACGACTTCAACTACCAGCAAGCGCGGCGTCTTCCCAAGGAGGTAACCATCTACCCTGGAGACCAGCTCATCACTGAGTGCTCCTACCAGACCCTGAACAGACCTCAACCCACCATGGTAAGTATCATAATATTATAATGAAATTTAATAATGTAGGTAATCAGGAAAAAAGGACGTATTTAGAGGGGCAAGGACTTTAAATGTTACAGAGTTCTCTTTCAATAAATATTCAAAAAAGGACGTTTTTTCTAGCCTACTAAAGATAAAGATATTTGTATGTTCTTGTCTGAAGAATTGCAAGTAGAATATTAAAATTGATTTGATTACCTACGTCATAAAATTAAAATATACCTCCAAAACTCTCTCCATAAGTGAATAATATGTAGAGAGAGAGAGAGAAAGAAAGAGGTTGAACTGAAAAATTGATAAACAGTTCGAATTGGAATCAATCCCACCAATTGGATACAAGTAGCACCACATCCAACTGATTGGAGCTCTCTGATTGGAGCATACATTGGTTTCCAGGCCTAGTCACGGTTAAATAAGTAATATTCTTAGTGAATTTTTATAAATTAGAAGATCTACATTACCTACAACATTCACTATAATAGTTGGTACAATATTTCCAGGGAGGCTATTCGACCAAACAAGAGATGTGCCTTTCGTTCATCACCTACTACCCTAAGGTTCAGCTGGCAGGCTGCTACAGCATGCCCACAATCCCCCACTTCTTCCACACATTCGGAGTCAAACAGTTCTACCACTACGACATGGAAACGGTGGAGAAAATGTTCCTCAAGCTTTCTGACAACAAGTAAGACCTATTTCAAATGTTCAACACAGTACAATACTTTCGCCTTCTCTACTTAAACACTCGTAGTGGGGAGGTTGTATAAGCACAGTACTTCATTGAGACATTTTAAACCAGCAATCTGAGACTTCCTCTGTGCTTATAATAGTAATAGCTACTGTTCACGCCAAGTGACTTTACCTTGAATTCCCTCCAATACTTTTGCCATGCCTTTCATTCAATCTCTATGCCCCCACCTGCTAGAGTTACCTAAAAGTTCAATAACAGATGTTAGGCATATCATATGATCGTTACAAAGAAAGCCAAAAATTCGGTACAATAGATCTGGAACAATATTTCCTTCAGATTGTCACAGCTAGTGGCACGTGCTACGTCCTGCTCTACCACCTAAGTCCCTTTCTTCATCCACTCTTATTTTGTAGTAGTGTTCTTCTTTTACCTTTTAAGTGTAAATTTAATATTCTTCCATTTTTTTAATACACTTTTCGTAGTAGCGTTATTGAACCAGCGCCTTTTTTTTAAACCCCCAATAACTGGGAATCCTAGGTCTTTCGACTTTAAAACTACCTATCCCTTTTTCCAAGGTTATTCAAATACATCTTTTTAGGTAGTTGTGCATTAATATTATTATACCAGGAAATTTAATTAATATTTTGTCATAATTTGAATTGCAGGATCAGGAAGTCCAATAGAACAGATACTCATTGGTCCAATGTTGCCAGTGATGACGAGGCGGCCATCTTGACTATAAAGAAAATGGCGGACTACACCGTGGACGAAACACACGAGACAAACCTCTTCCAGGACCTTATGATCCAGGAACCCTCAGAGTTCCAGGATAAAACATTCCTGGATCACCTGATTGATGTTCCGTGGGATGAGCCACTTCTGACACAACGTGTAGAGGAGACCCTGTACAAAGGAAAGCATATCAACTTCTGCCGCCTCTCTAATGATACATTAGCCATGGTGAGAGAGTGAGACTGAATTACTTTCTGAAGAACTTGTAGTTACTTTATATGAGGAATGTGTAGTTTCGGTGTCGAGGCGCAGGGTCTAGTTATTATTTTATTTATACCAGTTTTCATTAAAAAAAAAAAAAAAGCGACCTATGAATCACGGAGAAACAAATTCCATTTTTTTTTTTTTTTTTTTTGCAACATTTTGCACTGTAAAACATTAGTCATTTTTACGAAACATCAACCTCCAAACGACCTCCTACCTCCAAAAAACCTACTGAACTTCAACCATCAAACAATCGCTTTTAACAAAGACTATAGCATGCTCACAATTCTGTTTCCCTTTCAGCCGCTTGTGGTCTCAACATTCCCCAACATCACCGAGCTCTCCCCCGCCCGCCCCAGCAACAACACCAAGTGTGCCCTGGCGCTCAAGCGGAAACTGCAGGTGTCCCTCAACCGCGGAAGCTCTAACTTAAGTCCCCTGGGTCTTTTGACTGCGACCCTCATCTTTCTGAGGATACTGCAGCTCTGAGGGCCTGAGAGAACAGGAGAGACTGCAACAGTTTTCATTACGCTTATATCAAACTATTTTTTCAAATCAAGCAAGCCTTTGGTTGACTATTGGTCTTCGTCGAGTAGAAATACTAGATCTGAAGAAGTCGTCCTTACTAATTTCCTATTCCTCAAGACATCTCCAGTCTTCAACCGTCTGCAACCATCTTCGAGATGGTTGTAGGAGATGCCATGTTTTAGAAATATACCTTGCATATTGTACCGGGCGATTCTTATAGCCTTTAGTTATGATATTCGTGTTCATCAATATTGTGATGTCACAATTACTCAAACTCACACTGCTAATTTTTTACCGAACTTGATACTCGAATCACCGAACTTTAGGTTACAAGTCTTCCACTTTATCGGTCAAGCTACTGAGGTTGGTTGTATGAAATAGTTTATTTCAAATGAAATAAATTACCTACAATATGACAACAGCATGTATATTGCATAAAATATGGTGAAGATTTTTTTTCTTTTCTTCAAGATAACATAGAAAGCCATTGGCGATTGTGCTATGGTTCCCTTGACCTTCTCTAATCTTTATGTAAATATAAATATCCATGTACAGTTAAATTTTAAATAATGTAGGGATTTATATCATAGTGATTGAGAGATCTCCTGTATCTATAGGAGACAAGAATTGTCTATATCTCGATACTTACTACTTCAGCACGGTGAAAAAATACTGACTTCATTGTAACAATAATAATAAGTTTCTTCTACATGAGCCTTGCCTTTAGCTTTAGCTTAAGAGGGTATCAGGTACTTTTTGTAAATTACGACAAAAAAGTTTTTCTTCTTCTATTTGTTTGTGAACAGAAGAAAGAAGAGAGGGAATGAAGGAAAAAAAGTGAGAGAGTGTTGTAAATAATTTGTCGTTTAGATTTGAAAGAGATTTGTGTCAAAAGTTTAACTTTTCCTTACTTCAGGCAGTATAGGATTTGGATAGTATACCAAAGTCCCTTTTAGAGAGTACCTACCTAGGTATTTCTTGTTAGTTCTTAGTTATTTATGTGTAGGCTATATTGAAATTTAAGTTAGGTAGATTTTGGAGGTTTATATTTTTAGGACGAATTGTATTAGGTAGTTGGTTAACTGTCTAGTCGGAATTACATGTTAGCATTGGCCCTGTTTGTTCTACTCATAAAAATAAAACCAACCGCTTTCTGAAACTTGCACTTGTGAGAACAAAAGAAATGAAAGCTTAAAATCTTTTATAAGATTTTTTTTAGAACCTTTCATTTTAATGTTACATTCATTTATAACTTCCGAGTGTATCTAGAGAAATTGGAAGTATTTTTTATTGTTTTTTAGTATGTAACTAGTTTTGGTTATTTTATTTAGTAGCTTATGTGATACTTAGTTAAAGTATCTCGATATTATTAGGCTGACATGCCTTGTATTTAAGTTTAACTATAAGTTGTAAAAAAAATATTCCAAAGATTTTAATATTATTTATATTTGTCATTTCTTGTTTTGTATTTTTTCATGTCTTTTTAAAATAAAAGACACAGTACATTTCAAACTCTAAAGTTGTTATCATTTTTGTATATTATTAGTACCCCCATTTTCATTTCACCCGAAGATAATAATACCTACCTGTCCCTAAGAAATCTAAAGAAATAGGTGTACATAACATAGAAATTGACTCTTTAGATTATATATTTTGTTCTTTTTGGCTAAAACAAGAACTTTTCATATGATATTTTCTCAACGATTTTCACAAAGAAAAAATAATTAGGTATCTTATTGTTTTTATTAAGAAAAATATAAAACATTAAATGTTATGGTTATGACATTAAATAAAAACATCTCCTTAAACCGTGTACCATCAGGTAATAGTCCCCATTATGATAACAGCATCACCCCGTTGAATATTTTCTGAAATAAAAGCTTCTGGAACGTTGATTGCCATTCAAACGAGCCAACCCATCTCCAATCTTTTTCAAGAAATTCAGTGATTCTTGTGACCGGGGCCCCAGAGATTCCACAGCAGGATGTTTTTCCGTGCTGCCTTTCTGAAGCAAAATCGAGACCAATAGAGATTTTCTCTGAGAAATTGACTCTACAGTTTACTTTATTCTCTGTGGCTCATACGACGAGGAGCTAGCCTTGGCGAGTGAGTCAGCATACAGGGGCAGGCGTTGCGTCATCTGGAAACCCCACACATCTTTTACCTGCCGGTTTAGATTGAGATCAAGCTCGGCAATCAGCAAGCCATCCCTGATCCTTGACAACCCCTGCGGATGAATAGAATAACGTAATGAAATACTAAGATGCTTCCTTATATTATGGAATGAAGTAGTGGTGAGGCGGGCAGTGGTAATTGTAAGACACCTGTTTTATTATTTTTTTTTATTTAAAAAAGATGAGTGTTTCACTGCTTTTTTACTTTCCTTATCCTATAATAAGGAAAGTATTGTATTCGTCGAAAATTTGACCTACCCAGTTTTTCACATTTCTGGACGAATCATAGCCTCAGGATACCAAAAAAGTTGTTTTCAGCCATTGGTCCGTGCGTCTGTCTGTGTGTAAACAGGATATCTCAAGAACGGAAAGAGCTACAGACTTGAAATTTGGTATGGAAATTAATTTCATACACCAGACGAACCACGAAACTTTTGGTTGCAATCGGCCGCAGAATGCGGCCTCAGGGCCGCAAATATTGGCCGCAAGCGCCGTTTCTATGAATTGGTTAAAGATAAAAAAAAAGTTAGAGAACAACATTTTCTTAGATTAAAAAAATAATAGGGGTCTATTCCCATCATTTTTTTTGATATCTTGAACTTTTTGGAACTCGGCCCCAATTTACCGGTATTTTGGGGGGGACCCGCTTGGACTAACTTTTTTATTATTCATCCTAGATGGGGTTGTGACATATCAAATCCAATGATTTTAAGGTGCTGATTACGAATTTGATGTTTATTTTTAGCTAACTGTTACCTTTGAGTCACCAGTGGCTTTTGGTCCCGTTTCCATTCCTAATATGATAAGGAAAGTCGTGTGATGTTTACACCAGAGCTACTGTAGACGCTTGTGGTCTGTGTTGTAGCCTGCCCATCCTGTAGTATGCCTTCCCTCTGATGGGCGATTCCTGTGTATTACAGAAAACACTTAGATGGGGCAAATATGAGCCATAATTGTCTTAAGTACCTAACAGCCTTCGTGGCGTAACGGTTGTGACTACTGCCCTTAGTCCAGAGATCCTGAGTTCGATCCCCGGTCGGAGCAGACTTTTCACACAGAAAATTATGTTCCCTCCGTACATGTGAGGCTGTCATTTCCAGGCTAGTTGAGGTTAATATGGGTAGCTGGTACGATTCCCAGCGAATGGAAGATAAAACCCCCGTCCTATTCCAGGACGTAAAATCAAATAGAATCGTTGGCGTTCGGAAGGGCATCAATAAGTAAAAATGTGCAAAAAATAAAAAACCTCAACCATGAGGTTGAACAATGTCGATGCTGCATAAGCGGGATAAGACAGAGTAAAAGAAGTATTGTCTTAAGTACTTGCCAAGGAGGAACAATAAGACATTTTCAGGAAAAAAAAAAAAATTATTACAAATTTGCCGTAGGTGACTGAAAGCTTTTTTACTTTCCTTATCTTATAATAAGGAAAGTATTGTATTCGTCGAAAATTTGACCTACCCAGTTTTTCACATTTCTGGACGAATCACAGCCTCAGGATACCAAAAAAGTTGTTTTCAGCCATTGGTCCGTGCGTCTGTGTGTGTGTGTGTGTCTGTGAACAGGATATCTCGAGAACGGTAAAAGCTAGAGACTTGAAATTTGGTGTGGAAATTAATTTTATATACCAGACAAACCACGAAACTCGGCAGCATCCCTCGGCCGCAGGGCCGCAAATTTTAGCTGCAAGCGCCGCTTCTTTGAATTGATTAAAGATACAAAAAAAGTTGATGAACAACATTTTATTAGATTAAAAAAATAATAGGGGTCTATTCCGATCATTTTTTTGATATCTTGAACTTTTGGACCTCAACTCAAATTTACCGGTATTTTCGGGAGACCCGCTTTGACTAACTTTTTTATTATTCATCCTAGATGGGGGTTGTGACATATCAAATTCAATGATTTTAAAGTGCTGATTACGAAATTGGTATTGGTTTTTAGTTATCTGTTACCGTTGAGTCACCAGTGGCGGAATTCGACTTCTTTTTGGGGGATAAGGAAAGTCGTGTGATGTTTACACCAGATTTTTTTTTCATAATTTTTCAAGTATTTAAACAAGTTTTTTTTTTTCTTATCAACTGTAAGATTTTTACAGGACCAAGAAAAGAATATAATTGTATATCTGCCTGACCTACTACTCTCTTTTCACACTTTAAGTGGGTTCAAATTTACCGACGTCCAGGTTAGCAATCGATCTAGTCATTCTAATGAAAGACCACTCACTGGAGTTCTGGTCCCGTTGGGTGCGGTGATGTAGCTGGACCCATAGAAGTGTCCGAACTCGGTGTGGGCGGGTCTTCCATCCCCGCTGGTGAACTGATTAGGGAACTGCTCGCAGCCCACCCTGTTGATGGCACAAGTGAAGTACCCATTGGCGACGGCTGCGTTGCGAGCCTCGATTCCCCAGAGTGGTTCGCTGGAAGAAATCCGAGAATGATACAAGTAAAAATACCTACAGTATTTTATTTGAAAAGTGATAATAAATTATTAAAATGGCCAAATCAATGAAGGGTTAAGGAACTAAACTTCGTAGGACGCTAAACTCGAGGGTTTGCTCAAACTCTCGGCAAACTCGGCTTGCTAGGATCGGGCATTAGGATTCTGCATTGGTAGTCAAGTGGTTAACGTGCTAGTCTGTTAATCCAAGTAGCGTAGGGATCCGTTGGTTCGAATGACACCCAGTGCATGATTTTTCCATCATTTATTTGAGTTTGCAACCACATAATGCGACTCTGAGGGTTAGGTGGTAGAAAATGCATTGAGCATTAACCTCACCTGGTGGTTACCTTAAACTAAAGAGTGTTATTATTATTATAGGAGAACAGATAGGTCAGTCGTTGTTTAGCATAAAAAAGATTCCTGGTTTAAAACTCAGAGCCGACAGAATATGCATCGAAAGCCCACAGAAAGAATGTTCGAACTTTGGTTTCAACAATAATGTATTTTGGCCTGTGATGTGGGCACAGACTATAGAGTGACTCCGCCCAAGAGTACCTCAAGCCTGTGATAGTTGCTGACGGGTTGAACACAATCTCCGCCCCATTGATTCCAAACATTAGCCAGTTGAGTGGGTGATGGCGGCCGTAGCAAATGTTGATGGCGATGCGACCAAACTCTGTCTGAAATTTGAAGTTTTTTTTTGTTAGTCTTAATTAGTTTAATTATTTCCGGCTTAAAATTAGGTCCAAGGGTTCTTAATAAGATGACTGTTAGACCACTCTTCTTTAACCTGATACATAATATATGGACAGGTTCAGGGTAGCAGCAAAAAAGCTCATATTAGAAACAGAGATTGTATAATTATCTCCAATAGAAATGCTTACTACTAATTACTTCTACTCACACATACCTTTCATTTGAAAGGTTTTATTCTTCTACCATCAAGAAAGATATGTGAGCTAGATTAAATTACCCTTGAATACTAGATATTATTTGATAGGCGCCCGGCATAAGAAATTTTCAATTTTATTTCTGGCTTTTGAGCTCACTGTGAATTCAGACCTCTTCTGGATAAGTGAGAGTTCCAGAGAGGGTTCTAATGTTTTTTTCTTTTTCTTTTTGAGGGGTAGTTTAACGTCGCTATCAACTGCATGGTCATATCACGACGGGGGTATTACCCTCAATTTGCAGGAAACTCACAAACTTGCTACCCACATTGACCTCACCCAACCTGAGTTGGGCCGGAATGCCAGCACCACGAAGTCTTCACCTCGCTGGACGTTTCTTAACCTCGGCGATCCTATGAGAACCGGTGCATTCAACGCACCATCGATGCTGGCGGCTTTGATGTAGTTTAAATTAAAAGTCAGCAGGTCCCTCAATTTCTTCGTCCCTGACGCACAATAGAGTCCCATTGGCCCATTAGTTTCTTTTTTTAGGAAATGACGGATTAAGGCCAAAATATAAAATAGAATTAAAACGAGGCAAAGGAAAGACCGTCTTTTATCCGAGATACGATGAGCAGTGTCTTATTTTTATTGGAATCTTATCATAATACCTGTATGTGGGTAATGTGGCGGCCCTTAACACGTTTGAGACGGGTCCTATTTTCTATAGTTTTGTAACATAATACCTGTATGTGGGCAATGTGGCGGCCCTTAACACGTATGAGACGGGTCCTATTTCTATAGTTTCAAATTAGGGTATGTGTTCCAAATATGACAAAAAAAAAAAAAAATTGGGACGGCGAGTACAAAAAAATATTATTTAAAGCATTATCTGTGCCCACCGGTGGGTCACGTTACAAGGGAAATTGAAAAAAAAACGTGACCCACCGGTGGGCACGCCGTCTCATACGTGTAGGGATTTACCTCGAAGACCGGATGCCCCGTGTTGCCCTCAGAATAGTAGGTGGACTCATTGAAGTCCCCCACGCGAGGGATGTGGTTCTTGCGATGCTTGCCCACCACTCTGCCGTGGTTGTCAATCACCACTGCCGTGTTCCAGATCACATCCGTGACGTCATCACGCTCCAGTATGGGCGAGACAATCACCATGTTGTACTGGGTGCATAGCTGAGGGGTAGACAGACGAGGCGGATGATCAGTTGAGACATTTTTTTTTTCTTCTTCTTTTTCTTTTTAAAGATTTACAGTTTTTTTTCGTAGCCATGAAACAGGAGACACCTTTTTATTATTATTATTTTTTAAAAAATGAGTGTTTCACAGCTTTTTTTTTCGTAGCCATGAAACAGGAGCTACTGTAGACTCTTGTGGTCTGTGTTGTAGCCTGCTCATCCGGTAGTATGCATCCCCTCTGATGGGCGAGAAGTGACACAATACTTCCCATCTAGGTGCTGGGTCAACATGACCGCACCGGAAGGTATCAAGTAAACTAAGATATATACTTACAGGCTGGAGAAATTTCGTGGAGGGACCATCCAGCGCAGATTCAGCAAACTCACACCAAGGTTGCTTTTCCCGGGTGCAGAATGCGAACGGCATAGCTGAAACAAAAGGGCGTTCATGCTCTTCTGTAAGCGAGCTGTCCTCAGAATAGAAGCTCATCAAGCAGACTTAATTATACCTGCGAGGTTCACGAGGATCTTTTAATTCATGATAAGAGCTGATACGAGTGTAATTCATTTAATTACTTCCGATAATATTTAATATATCGCAAGTATTTAATAGAGATAGAGAGGTTAGTTGATGACATGGATATTCAGAACTATTACCTGCTGATGAGAGCAAATAAGCTCGAAACAGCTGTCCAGGTATGTTCTGATATTCATGTACATCTAGTACAAATTCTCACTTTTCTGTTTATACTGATACTGATTGTGTTTCTTCTTTCAACCGACCTCAGTAGCTTCATCTAAAAGGCGGCGGGCTTGTAACCTTGAAGTTGGTGGTTCAAGTACCAAGTTCAGCAAAGATTTAGTAAAACGAGTTTGAGTAGTTATCAACAAAAAAATTAACTTTTTTTCGACTTTCTTCTTTCGTTGCTCGAGTGATATCTACAGTGACTGCTCGGCCTCGCGTTCTACACCACTGACCCACCTGAGTTCTACACCACTGACCCACCTGAGTTCTACACCACTGACCCACCTGAGTTCTACACCACTGACCCACCTGAGTTCTACACCACTGACCCACCTGAGTTCTACACCACTGACCCACCTGAGTTCTACACCACTGACCCACCTGAGTTCTACACCACTGACCCACCTGAGTTCTACACCACTGACCCACCTGAGTTCTACACCACTGACCCACCTGAGTTCTACACCACTGACCCACCTGAGTTCTACACCACTGACCCACCTGAGTTCTACACCACTGACCCACCTGAGTTCTACACCACTGACCCACCTGAGTTCTACACCACTGACCCACCTGAGTTCTACACCACTGACCCACCTGAGTTCTACACCACTGACCCACCTGAGCAGCACTGAGATGCATCAACTTACGCCACGCTTCCTGCAGGCAGAGCACATTGACCCCGCACTGGCCGGCTGCATGGATCAGCCCCTCCACTCTGCTGTAGATAGCACATCTCTCACGGGGCACATCCGTGGAGACCACCTGGTTACCAATGTGGTTCTGAATGACTCCGACCCTGACCAACCTGTGAATGTAGTGAGTCAAACCTGTGTACTTTTCGGCTAAATTATGCGTAGTGAAGCGCATTACCACTTCGTCAGCATTATAGGGTCTACCCCGAACGACGGCAAGATGGATGATTTTTTTTATTTGTAAAAAATAAATAAATTTAATTGTGTTTATTATATATAAAAAAAACTTACGAGTAAGAACATAGTAATTGAAATCAGTTTGTAAAACGTGGTTATTTAGAGTGTTTTGAGATTTTTTATAGAAAAATATAGCATTAGGTATTTAAAATTATTACTATTTAGGAATGTACTTTTTTACTTTCCTTTTCCTATAATAAGGAAAGACCTAACCAGTTTTTCACATTTCTGAATGAATCTAGCCTCAGGATACCAAAAAAAAAAGCCTACCTAACTTATGTAGGTACTATTCATCTTAGATGGGGGTTGTGACATATCAAATCCAATGATTTGAAGGTGCTGATTATGAATTTGACATTAATTTTTAGATAACTGATACCGTTGAGTCATAAGTGGCGGAATTCGACTTTTCGAGTGATAAGGAAAGTAGTGTGGTGTCATCACACCAGTTTATTTGTCACCCCTTAAACAAAAAACAGTCTCGGAACCATCTCCGAGATCTAGGAACGAGATTGTATCGTCCTGTCTCGGATCCCAAAAAATGATATCGGAGACACCTAGGAGACCATTCGGAGACTGCTCCGGGACAGTCTACGTCCGCACCGTAGCGTCGATTGCTGGTGCTCGAGATTGCTCCAAGATCGGTCTCGGGAACTGTCTCCGAGATCATTCTCGGGGACCGTCTCCGAGCCTTCTCGGAACCGTCTCCGAGAACATTCTCGGGGACTGTCTCCGAGCCTTCTCGGAACCGTCTCCGAGAACATTCTCGGGGACTGTCTCTTCTAGACCACAGACCGTTTTAAATACCCTGGGAATTTTAGCTGTAAAACCACCTAAAAATAATACGATACATTTTTATAATAGAACATTTTTTTTATTGTGAAATTTAAAATAAAATAATTAAGAACAAAACAAAAATAAAAGAAGAATACACCTTAAAGAATGAAAAATCCCAATAAGAGACTAGAAACAATTGGAATAAAGAGATTGCCATAGGCAATAACCAATAACCCCGCCCTTTAGTTAGGACATATGTATAGGACATAGGATACGAATTCAATTTTTAATATTAATTTTTCGAGTTTAAGTCAGTTCTAACTCAGTTAGGGTCCATTTCTGACCCCTAGTTGATAGAGATAATCCATGCTTATTTGACCCAAGGAATCTAAGGTATCAATATATTTATGCAATCAATTTAGAAACATTAGAAAAAAAATTGACATGAAAATAAAAGTATCACATAAGTTCACATCTTAAAAGTATCTCTATCTTTAGTCACAGCAGACTACCCAGACGGCACAGAAAGTGTTTAAAAAGATTTTAAAAACACTTATTTTGACAAGATTCAAACATTTTATAAAGCTTATTTTGACAAGGCTTAACATTTTAGAAACACTTTTATAAGCTTACTATTTCCTCCCCCTGAGCATTTTATTAAGCTTATTTTTACAAGGTTTTGGAAATTGAATACCTACTTAATAATTAAGGGGCTCCATATTGAATTTCATACCACCGCCATTGCCCGGAAAAAATTGAAAATTGTGATTTCACAGGAAATTTTTAAAATTAATTTGGATTTGATGAAAAATATACTATTTCAAGGCAATTTGGTTCTACAATGATGAAAAGCTGTTGATGAAATGCTAACATTAATAAATAAGAAGACAATTTGTGTTTTTCAGTTTTTATATTTTTCCATTTTCATGGTAAAAGAATTAAAAGCAAAAATATGTAACAAACAAAAACATGAAACAAACAGAATATAATACATAGAATCAGCAGATAAATTAAGCCAAGTGGACTTAATTAATCTAAATCTATTATACATATAGGTAATTAAGAGAGAGATGTGCTGAAATGCCATCTTCCTGCCCAGCAGCAGGCTGCCCGAAGACAAAGACTACCAGAACAGAAGTTGAGATTATTAGAGATGAAATTAGGAAATAGAACCCAGAGAGAATTTTGACTATAATATGGCATTCATAAAAAAAAGAACAGTCTTCCAGTTTTTTTTTTTTTTGTTTGATTAAAGTGGGTTTAACCTCAATTGCATAGTCATATCATGACCAAGGTTTTACCCTCATTTGCAGGAAACTCACAAACCTGTTACCCACATTAAGCTCACCGAGCCTGGGTTGGGCCATTTTATTCTGAATTTACTGGGAATAGTACCAGGTAGCCACATTAACCTCACCCAGCCTGATAAAGGCTGTGTATACACATGTCAGCCTCATATTTTCTAAAGAAGGAGAATTATCTGTTTCACAACAACAAAAATGAACCAAAATCTTTAGATTACGGGGAGTAGTCAAATCTTGAATAATACAAGCTACTGTTTTAAAAATTAAAATTAATGAACACATTATAGTAAAAAATGTACTTATTACAAGTAAAAAAACTGTCTAAATTTGCAACACTTAATACTTCTTCTAAACTTACAATATTTTTTTATATGTTATAACTGGTTCATGAAAAACCCCTGTCCTGATTTGAGATAGTGAGGATGGGAATTTCAATAATGTGAACCTATTAAAAAGCCTTTAGCTAGTCAGTTCTCTGTTCATAGTTGTCTAGCAAAACACTGGTCTTTTCCCTGTTTAAAATCCCCCAGTCAGACACCTGTTAAGAGTGTGATTCTGATTAAGTGGAATATCTGGAACAGGTTAATCTCCAGCATTTCCACATACATATCCTGGTTTGACTATAAAAAAATGTGAAATGTAAGATATTGTTTAGATATTGCTTACCCCACTAATTGGAGTGTAAAACTCACTTATGATTAATGCATGGAAATTGGTACACTTTAGAACAGTAAACTTTTTAAAGTAGAGAAAAATTTCTTTTTAGTTACACCCTAAAACTATGATGTAGGAACTTTAGAAGAGTCAACTTGTTGGACTTTTATCAGAAATTGTTAGATATAATTATTTTGTGTAAATCATCAATTTGTAGTCACTTTCACTTATCCCATGTCAGGTTCAATATGTTTGAGGAGGGAGGCAGCTTCAATAGGTTTCTTCAGGTTTGAAGCTATGTTGGATTGGATGCACAATACATGTAAACAGGTGGAAAATATCATGTGGATTTCCTCCATAGATCATAATTATTTTAGTAGTAGTATCTATTGATTGCAATCAATAGATACTAACACAAGGGTGTCTGTGAAAACCAAACACTTTTGCAAAAGAAGAAACTATAAAAAGATTACACATTACACCTATTATGATATGATAAAACAACTTACGACTTTTAAAAAGATTACAACATTTACCTACAGGAGATTTTTTTTTAATTTATGTTTAACGTCGCATAAAACAAAGAACTTTAAAAATTAAAAACAAAATGCGTGCACGCTCTTAAGATATGGAGCCAGGCGCATTGCGGTGTTGCCACAGGGTATTGGATCTCGTTCGGAGACCGTTCCGAGACCATGTACTCGGGACGTTAGCTTGGAGTTAGCTTGGATCTTGTCCCGAGTTAGCTCGGGCATAGATCCGGGATAGGTTCCGAGTAAGTTGGTTAAACATTCTCCGGGAGAGTTTCTATCCATTCCCGCAGTACTCCCAGAGAAAGATGTTTCCGAGCACGCTTTTTTTACTCTCTCGTAGTACTCCCAGAGAAAGATGTTTCCGAGCACGCTGTTTTTACTCTCTCGTATCAATCTCCGAGACTACTATATCGGAGTTAGTAGATCAGAGACACCTTTTTGTTTAAGGGGCAAGCGATCGGTCTTGAAATATTGGATACCTAAACGTTTAAAACAAAGTTGATGTGAGGCAAATTGTATTTTGCTGATTTCTACGAATAACTCCAAGTATAAGTACCTACCTATGTACTTGAAACTTGCCACCTGCAGTACTCAATACTATGTCAGGTATAGCTAAGAATAAACTTTGGAAACTTACCTTGGTGGTCTTGAACTTTCTGGTTTTGCTTCGAATTTATATCCCACCACATTGGATTCATTGATAGGCAGTTCTAACTTCCTGGGTGGAAAAATAAAGCACATCTTTTATTTAAGAATCTATTTTTCGGAATATAAGATAATATTCAAGGTCAGTGAGAAGTAGAAGCGTGTCTAGTTGTCTACTGATTATGCATAGGATTTGATTAGACACCTCTTTTTGTAAGCATCATTTCGCTCATTGCCAATGTATCACCTTCCTCGCTCCGCCCTAGGTGCCATTTATGTATCCATTTTAAAACGATCTACCGAGAGTGTATTTAATAAGGACACTTTCTCATCATAGAGACCTAAAACACTTCCAGTCCTAAGTTATCAGTCTAGATTATAGGTATCCTTAATTGGTAGGTAAAACAGTAAAGATTGAGCCTTTATACTTTGGGTTGGTAGGTATCTATGATTCTATATCTATCTTAATTTACCATAAATCATCATCATTACTTACAAATTATTTATTTCTTATGTACTACGAATAATGAATTATGATCCCACGTATTCTTTTTCCTCCCTCTGAAATACAAGAGCAGAAGAAAGGACATAAATGATTCCAGAACCACCGGTGTGTAGGCAGGTGAATTCAGCACAATCTAGACACTAGACACTTACTCGAGGCGTTCTCCATACAGGACAGAGGTCACTAGTTGGAGCTTATCCTTGGGGAGGTGTTCTTCCAGGATTTTCTCCACACTATCGAACTCTTCCTGACCTGCCATGACTCAGCCCTGAGGAACATTCGAGACAGCACTTTGTATCAACACGAGCAAGTTTTTTTTTTTCTTCTTCTTCTTTTTCTGGCATTGGTAGGCCAGGTCATTCCATACAGCCAAAACACGAGCAAGTTAGTAGTAGCACGAGCAAGTTAGTAGTTGCATAACCTAACCTAACCTGACCTGCCATGACTTCGCCCCTGAGGAACATTCAAGACAGCACTTTGTATCAACACGAGCAAGTTAGTAGTAGCATAACCTAACCTGACCTGACCTGCCATGACTTCGCCCATGAGGAACATTCAAGACAGCACTTTGTATCAACACGAGCAAGTTAGTAGTAGCATAACCTAACCTGACCTGACCTGCCATGACTTCGCCCATGAGGAACATTCAAGACAGCACTTTGTATCAACACGAGCAAGTTAGTAGTAGCATAACCTAACCTGACCTGACCTGCCATGACTTCGCCCATGAGGAACATTCAAGACAGCACACTTTGTATCAACACGAGCAAGTTAGTAGTAGCATAACCTAACCTGACCTGCCATGACTCAGCCCCTGAGGAACATTCGAGACAGCACTTTGCATTAACATGAGCAAGTTGGTTCAAGTAGCATCTCTGAATATACGTATGTATAAACCTATAAACTAAAGAGTAAGTTTTTTTAAATAGAGAACTATAAACAGAGAACAGACTAGCCAACCCTACCAAGACAGGCTAGCTTGCAGTTTTCCAAGGTCTCATAATGAAAAATTCCAAGTACTCACTATGGTTGATCACAAATAGAAATAAGTGTGGTTCAAGACGACCCAAGTAATGGCCGGGTTGAGACTCGACTGCTGGGTCCCAGCTCATGTAGATTTAGCGCCATGTGATCAATTTCCACCCATCATAGAGCTCCAAATTGATCACGTGACGCTAAATCTACATGACCTGAGACCCAGCAGTCAAGTCTCGACCCACCCATAAAGTTAGCTAGAGACCATCAGTCCCCCCCAGCTGTAGCCATGCTGGTTACAACAAGAACAACAAAAGTAAGTTCGATTACCACTCAACACCAAATTCCCGATGTATTTTCTTTTCCTATATTGATTAACTTTCTCTATTGTTATTTACTAGCGAGAACATTCGGTTGACAACAACGCTCTAACGCTCGGTATGGTCCCAGTTTGTAATTAAGTATTTTTTTACGGTACGTACAGAACCTAATCTTTATATCATCATTAGTGCATGCCTACCTAAGTACAGACTAATTGGGCATTATCAATGTCTCTCTCTCTCTCTCTCTCACGCGGCACGAGAAAAGTTATTATCCAATATTTAACTCACGCATCCTATTCAATGTTATCTGTAATTTTAATCAGGGAATGTCTTTATTTCTATGTTATATAGGTATTACAAAATGTCGTTGTATATTATAGAACTAATCAGAGTTTAAAGAATCAGGGATTATGAAAAACTCAACAGATGATCGAATCTTTTTTTACGGAGGGTGGCATCCAGAATAACAGGATTCTCCTCTTTAAAAGAGATTTCAAATTCAAACTTGACAGGATCCACAAGTTTATAAAGGAGTGGAAGGTAGTAATTATTGATGTGACGAAAACTGGTGTATTAACCGTGCCATCAATGCTAACAAAAGAGATAAGCTTTGGGAATGCCTGATTTCGTGGTTCCCACAAAGCAACTGAGTTACACCTATTAGCTGGGGTAGTAAAACGAAATATTTGCCAAAGGTTGAGCTCATTTTAAATGATCTAAGAGTACTTAATAAAAGCCAAATTAATGCCGATATTTTTCAACACTGCTATTGTGGTATATTCACACTTATCTATAATAGTTTTTTTACAGAAAATACCTACCAAAATAGAAAAACTAAAATGTTTTTGTATGAAGCAAAAATCTGATATTAATGAGGTAATTGAAGCATTTGTCAGGTTAGTAAAGTAAAACTTTATTTTCACTATTTTCACTGCGATTTAATAATTTGAAACGCAGTAGATGGGTGCGTGTATTTCGTCCGTTAGCACAACTGTACCCTTGATATGATAACAACAAACTGACTGTTGTGTGAATAAGATAAATCAAGCACATCAACTCTTTCTCTTTATCTAGTGCATAGGGGGCAGGCAAAACCAGCGGAGTAGGGAGTCTTAGCTCCGGGCCCTTCAAAATGAAGATCTGTGAAGGTGAAAATTTATGTAACTACATAGTTGTGCGTTCCTTACGCAAGATGTTAAAAAGAGGCTGCGTTCCTCATCTATGTAGTCTTTTTTACGCAAATAGTAAACACTGTATTCATACTATCACAAGTAGCGTGTAGAGATCACGTACTCTACCAGCCTAGCTACTAGAAATCAGTTCGATTCCCACCCGGGCATACATATATTACTGATAATATTTTACACTCAGATCGATTCGCTACGTTCCATCAATTACTCCGGGAAGATTCCTAGTTAAAAATAAATGGGTACTTAATTAAATTAGTACCTACTCTATCAAAGACGGTTGTTAAATGTAGCAATTGTAACACCCTGTATGTTATGAGTCAAGGTCAATTTAATCTTCTTGGGCTATTCAATTAATATATTTTTTACTGCGTTCGAGTTCCAATCAATCCACCACAGTAGTGAAAGAGTAGGTGCCCATATCAGCTCCGATATTAGAAGGGCCACTTCTCAACTTCTACCAGAGACTTGTTCTGATATTTCATAAGGCCATGCCTCAGGTTTGTGAGGAGAGCCCAGTGCTCGTTGCATCATGAAGTTTATACGTCCAGCAATACACTCCTGATCACAGTCATAACAATATACAGAGTGTCCACTTTTAATGTGCGCCATAGGAAAAATACATGTAAAAACAGTTTTTCTTGTCTCAAAAGTCGCCATTAAGTATTTTAGTTAAACCAAATATGTTAACTCATGTATTTTTATCTGAAGAATCCACTGGTGGTAATTTCATACACCTGGGACTTACAGTTAAAAAGTTAAGGGTTCGAAATCCGAGAAATGTGTTATGTTTGAAACTCAACATTTTTGTACAATTGGATACTCTATTTTATGTATTTTTCCACGAGAAATTGATTGGTAATATTTTCAATTAACTGGGGCTTACAGTTAAAAAGTTCTGGGTTCGAAACCGAGTAATTGCGTTATGTTTGAAACGAAACATTTTTGTACATAACTGAATAAATACTCTATTTTATGTATTTTTTCACGACAAGTCGATCGGTGATATTTTCAAACACGTAATACTCACAGTTAAAAAGTTTCGGGTTCAAAACCCCAGAAATACCTGGTTTATGAAATTTATTCATTCTGTTCTTTGTTGTCTGCAGCACGGCAATACAAATGATTGGCTCAAATAATATTTTTCACAAATTTAAACGGTGCTGGCCAAAATAATATCCAAAACAAAATGTCTTGTAAACAAAAGTATTATCCCTGATTGATGCCTACCTTTAGTTTTGTTTCTTCTGAGTTTGTGGATAGAAGTGAATTTTCATTATTTTTATTTTTATAAAATGTTGTCTTTACAGGATAAAATTGGTTTGGTTAAACTGTATTATCAGGGTAACAGTGCTAGAAGGGCTCGTGATATTTAGTTAGAACAGCATCCAGAATGTGCCTATTTCCATCATTGTCAAGTCCTTAGGGCAGTGAAATAATTTGATAATGATGGTTCTCTCCATGACAAACGAGTCGCATCAACACATGTCCGAAGAGTTCCTTCTCAAAATGAGACCGACATTTTGAACCTTGTGGAAAGGGATCCCTTTCTGAGTGTAAGAGAAATAAGTCGACAGCTCAACCTTAAAAAGAGCACTGTACATAAGACTCTGAAAAAACATAAGTATCGTAGCTATCACTTCAGCAAACATCAGCAGTTATTGAATGGTGATTATGAAAGAAGGATTCATTTTTGTTCTACAATGATACACCCGATAAATGCTGACAGAAGACTGCTAGAAAATATTTACTTTTAATCAAGTTTTAATGTGACACACGCTCCCAATTTTCAAAACTCACGGATGTGGGCCAAAGTTTAAAACACGCCTTTTTTCAGTAGGTCTTCTACGGACAAAAGAAGCAGAAATCGTTATTTCTATTGAAAAAGACACAAATAAAGTTAAAGAATGCTAAAATAGGGTATAACAGTAAAACCAGGTATCCAGGTGTACGAAAATATTGAGTTTCAAACATAACGCAATTACTCGGTTTCGAACCCAGAATTTTTTAACAGTAAACCCTAGGTAATTGAAAATATTACCAATCAATTTCTCGTGAAAAAATACATAAAATATACTATTTATTCAGTTATGTACAAAAATGTTTCGTTTCAAACTTAACGCAATTACTCGGTTTCGAACCCAGAACTTTTTAACTGTAAGCCCCAGGTTATGGAAAATATTACCAATCAATTTCTCGTGAAAAAATACATAAAATAGAGTATCCAATTGTACAAAAATGTTGAGTTTCAAACATAACATATTTTTCGGATTTCGAACCCTTAACTTTTTAACTGTAAGTCCCAGGTGAATGAAATTACCACCAGTGGATTTTTCAGATAAAAACATATTTGGTTAACATATTTGGTTTAACTAAAATACTTAATGGCGACTTTTGAGACAAGAAAAACTGTTTTTACATGTATTTTTCCTATGGCGCACATTAAAAGTGGACACTCTGTATGGTAGGTATTTATTTCTGAACTGATGAGAGAGTGAGACTATCGAGTTCAGCGACTTGCAGTGATAGCGGCAGTGTAACAAGAGACACGAGGCGGACACGTGTGCGCGGGCTATCGGATAGGTGATATAATCACTCATCAAACACACAGTCGGTATCTCTACAGTTCAATTCCAGCCCAAGGCCAATATTTCTTCTCATTTCTCGATCAGAATGATGTGGTAGTAGTAGTGCTTTATTTAGACTGTCGGCTCGAGACAGGAAGTCCCATTACGCTAACAGTTTATAGTATCGCGGCAGTTGTTCATAAAATTGATATTTTATACTACATTGTAACATGATTCCATGAGAGAAGGACGGATTATACCTCTACGCTGCCAGTGGAGGAAGGACTGTATGTGACACTCAGAATCTAGATCCATCTTTATATGATTCGAATAAGATGTTGAAATTGTAGGTAGAAAATGCATCGAGCATTAATTAAACTTGTCTAGTTACCTTCCACTAGAACGTATTATCTTGGTTTCTCCTCCAGGGTTTTGGTATAGACAATTACTTGCGGGCTGTGGTGCCAAAACGGATGCTTGTGCGTGAATCTAAGACATGGTTTTACAAATCTATCTTGCGACTCAATACTAAGTATCATTTGTTTATGTTTAACACCATTTTTACAAAATATTCCCTCCAATGTCTGATGGTTTTATGTTTTAAATAAATCACTGATGCATTTTTAAGATGATATTTATTTACATTCTGGTAAGATTTCATGACTTGGGTTGGATGTGATCCTTCAGGCATTTATGACACATCATAATTATCAATTATTATACATTTAAAATAAGTAATTTTAGGTACCTGGGAATCTAGTAGGACAGTCAAATAATTAAAACAATGTCTTTTTTTATTCTGAGGAGTTTTAAAATATAGCTTTTATTTTGAATAATCATTGCTTTATAATAATAATAAAATCATTATTTTGAAATTTAATTTAACTATTAAATTATAATTAAAAATGATAAATTCTACAGTTAGGATGGATTGGATTTGATTATTTCGGACTAATTCAGTAGCTACATAGCAACCCTAATTTAACTACATAGATATTTGATGACAAAAAGGATTCAGATTTTGATTTGAATGAGAACAAATTATGGAAATATTATGTTATATTATATTGATGGGAAATGTGAAAAGATACCGACACGAGCTCCTGTATACAGTTGCAGAATATCATGGAATATTGTACTCATTTTTTTTTAAATTGAGAAATTAATATTGTGTCAATTCGGATTCATTTATTTTCATGAACAAACTTTAAAATTAATTAAAAGATTATAACTGTGGGACGGAAAAATGTAAATGAAAAATGATGGGGGTAGTAAATATTCATGGACGAGTTATTAACACTAAGTATACATCAAGTGGCAAGAAAAAGTTCAATGGAAAAACTAAAATGTTCTAAAAGCGTAAACCTAATGTGTTCAGAGGTTCAACCTTCAAGAATGGTGACCTTTCACTATAAAATGCTCTTTCGATTCTGGTGCAAAACAGGTAATTCACCAAACTTCTTTATACTGGGTACAATGGAAGTTATTGAAAACTGTAACGAGTGAAAATATTGCTAGGGAGGACCAGACACAAAGAAAGCCGCTTTACATAAAGACAAGCTACATTTACATGGATCATTTTCAATTGAAATTCCCCCGCATTTCTAAAATAATAAAGGGCATTAAGTCTAACCTAAACCTAGTAAAACGATAACAATGTGAAATCATAACAACTTAAAATAACTGTATATATCTACACTAGGACTGAATATGAATACAGGTATATGAACAAATCCTTTAAATCAAATAAAAATTAAGTAAAGTAATATTAAATCATTATTAAAAATCACACAATAATTATTCAAATACAAGTTATGGGTTGGAATGAAAGTTTGTCTTTCTTTTATTACAGGCAGAGAAGTCATTATATATTTTACGTGTAAATTGTAAATGCTGAGTTAGGTACACCGTCTCTTTATCAATATTACTCTTCTTCACAATACAACACAGTTGTAGGTACAAGCATGAGAAAAATTCCATAGAACAATTAAAAATAGGAATGGTTAGAAAGGAATTGCTTGGATATTATGTAATGTATAGAGGTAAAAATCTAACTAAATGAGACTAAATTTGAAAAGCTACTAACAGGGGGCGAAATATGTTGTTGGCAAGAAGAACAAGATCTCAGTATGATATTGTCTGGTTGGTAAACCATTTTACTAAAGTACTTCTAACCATGCACATAGAATATATTTAAGCTATGGTAAAATACTAAATTAATTTTAAGGGATTGTTTTTTATGGTGGAATACTGCACATTGACTAAAGCTACCCACTACCAACAGAAATATTAAAAACATTATTTCATCAAAGTAAATTTTGTTCTGAGAGTTGAGATTGGTCTCTTGACTATCTCAACAAACGAATTTATAAATGCATTTTCAACTAGTTTCAGTTTAGCTGGGAAAAGTTGCTCGAGGATACTTGGATATGTAATTATGTATACTATCTCTGATTGAAGCCGTTCCAAATGTATTAAAAAAATTCCCAAGGCTGAAATATCTACAATGTAAAACATGGATCTCATCTCAACTCTCAAAATTAAAGTTGTAGTAATAGATATTCTTAACACGTAGACGACCGGGTATACCACCGGTGGTACACGCACGTTCGTACGGAATGGACCGGGTGTACCACCGGTGGTACACGCATGTACTACGGCTGTGAATAGCCTAAACATCGCCGGTCCCACGGGAGAACTTACGAAAAACCATGCCGGTCGTCTAAGTGTTAATAAGGAAATGAGATGATTTTGAATAAAATAAAATATATCGGAAAAACTCCACAGGAGTACCAGTAGAAAATCCCTTGGATAATTAGTATTAATTTAAGTTTGAAAAAGGGGGTAGTCGTCCGTATTTGTGCTTTGCCTAATTTTACTTGTAAAGCTTTACTCGGAAAACAGGGGTGAGCATGAATAAATACAATAGAAAATTCATTACCTTTGCATTTGGTAAATAAAAACCATTTGACGTTACAATAGTGAAAGAAAAATATTTGAACTTAAGAACTGTAGCAGTATGAAAATATTTCAAGTAAAAATATAAATGATCGGATAAGTACAGAGAAAATTAAAAATATAAATTCATAGAGGTTTTCAAAACAGGACATTTCGGAGGAAATATTTACATAGTTTACCTTATAAACCTATTAAAAGGAGAGAAAATAGTATATTTACATCAGTTGTGCGTTTTAAAATCAAATTAACGATTATAGATTATACTAATAAAATTGAAAGCAAGTTCCCATCATTTCATTATGAATACAGCAATGTTCAAACTATCTACTAAGTTCGTTCAGAACATGGTTTGATGTCTGAACGAATGAGTACAGATTTAAAATAGTTTAGTACTAACGAAGTACAACCCAAGGTAGAAAAGAAGAGGTTTGGACATGGATCGCAAATGAAAAAAAATGTAGAAAATAAATTCAATACATAATAGTAAGATTACAAAGAGATATATAGTTACGTACATGTTGAAGGAACTTGCATTCAAATTGCTCATTGCACCAAAAGCTGTGATAAATATCTTAAACAGAAATCTTAATAACTTCAAAATGTAAAAGCAAGATAAGTGACTAGATAATATTACAATGAATTGAACTAAATGATAACTCTACATTTGAGTTTATTGCAGCAAGGAAATTTATCTATACATACACAGATTTTATTTCTGTCAGAGTTGGGTGAAGGTGGATGTAGGTACTTCACACTGAACAAAATATTCAGGATATTTTAGTAGACAAATATTGGAAAAAATCAAACTCAAAAATGAGAAGGAGGGTCCCAATTAATCTTGGGGATCAGTAATTCAAGTAAACTTATCACATATTAGAATTCAATCTTTTGAGAAATCGCACATTGAATTAACAGACTGATGCTTCAACTACAACTAAATTATTAAAGTTCTGTTGAAAGTTTATAACTTTTTAGTTTACGAAACGAGATCATAAAAATAAATATAACAATTGAAAACAGTCTCAAATATTAGATAAACGTTAATGTTACAATACATTGAAGTTCTAGACTTAGACAGTCTAGCAGACTTTAGCACAATAATAGCAGTAAGAACATCCACTATACATTTGTCAAGATTTTGCTTTTTCGTCATGACCAATAAAATTTATCATGTCAGAAAATACATCTTGAGATAAAGCATTAATAAATGCAAAGAGTCTTTTGATTTTTTTACGATAAAATAGTTCAGTATTTCTTTAATGACCATTCTTTGAAACTCATTCAAGAGTGTACTCGAATGTTCTTTCAGTAAAACGATGGAATCTAATAGGACCTTTTATTCCTGTTAAGTACATATATATATTTATAAACATTTTTTTCCTTACAAAATCTTTCGTAGGTCAACACAATCACACAATTTTAAATACTAAATGACAAACACATAGATCACAATTTTGCATTCCTATCACAATGAAGTACATAATTTTAGTTTGATTACGCTTAATTTTTTTTTCCAAAGTTAGAATTCAGCTTAGAGCAGTTGGATACCAAAGACTCCAATAGTACCAACATCATTCTATTAAAAGACTCGTTCGTAAGTTATATAATATAATGCTTTTTCTTTGTGTTATTATGTCACAATTTTAGTGGGTAGCGCAGAATCATAGGACTTTACCACTTTAATTTACAATATCTTGTATTATTTTTTTGCCTAAGATTCTGCCACTGGTCGCTGCTTCACATTAAAGCAGCTACTCATTTTTCCTCACGAGGTATGAGTGGACCCCGAACGTTCGTAAGTTATAGAAAAATTGAATGTTTGATATAGTTTTTAGTGAAGAGACCATTATGATTCATGTGCTCTTCTCTGCAATGGTTTGGAGACAAAGTATAATAATGTAAATACTTAATCTCAATACCAATGATTCAATTAGGCCCCTTCAATCTACATTCTACAGTAATGAAAATGTGCAGACTTTTTCGGATTACTTGTTCTTAAATTTGATTTTACATCCAATATTAACATGTTCAATAGCATCTTTACCAATAGATCATGGCGTGCTGGATCTAAATCAAACATGGCGCCCAGTATCTAACTGCTCTAAAAAATTAACTTTGAAAGAGATTGGGACGAAAGTCAGTAAATCTCCTTGGGTCAGAGAGTACTCATCGCTCGAAATCACTAAAGCAACCAGTAGTCAATATTTTATGTCATAATGAATCAACTTGAAGCTGGAAACACCTCGTTTGAATCAGATAGCGTCACAGAAACATGCAGAGAGTCCTCAGGGGCGTGGCTACTTGACACCTCGGGTGGTGCTAGACCTGGTGCCTGCTGAGCTGATGCCTTCACTGCGGGACCGGGACCTGTTCAGTCCTTCGCCTGACAACAGGGAGAACAGTCAATACATGAGATTAGTTTTCCCATCTACATGGAGCTTGTGGGAAAGTCACAAAACATTCGGAAGAGAATGCCGTTGGGATTAGCACCGCCCTTGATCAAGTTTTGTTCTATTAATTTCATTTTCTATGTATTGTATATATTCTATGTAAATAAAACTTGATCCAATATGTTTAATAAATAAAACTTCATCAATATCCGATCTGAGGGGATGTTGCAGTATTGACGTGAATAAATCTGGTTTATTTACACATGTATTGTTCTTCCGTTTGTAATAATACTTACCGTCGCGTTGTTCTGTTCTTTTGACAAATCAGTTAGCCTGATAATATTATCACACCTAAAACATTATAGAGCTCATTTATAAAGCACATACTGTGGTTTTGTCCTTTCCCCAAATGAGTCTTTCACTAACTTCTGATTTCGTAGCCATAAAAGGTTCTTTAGCCGCTGGTGGTGCAAACCGCAGTATGGTTCCCTCTGGTGGGCGAGAACAATAATGCCCCTTAAGGGTGAACAAAAGAGCACCAAAGAGTTTCCCTTGAAAATATTTTTAAATAAACAATTATTTTATACAAATTTTATATGCCTGACAATCAAGCGTTTACCATTGATAAAACTAGAATGCCCTCACCTCGGCTAGGGGTTCGCCTCATAGCACCACTGCCCGTTCTCATGGCTCTGCCTCTCCTGTCCTGAATCAACTTGTCCGCTCGTACAAATATTCCGTGCTTTGGCCTCGAATCGAAGTATCTGGTGCCTTGGACCGTTCCGTCATTCTTGCCTGAAAATCAAAAATATAATAAGATATGATACAACAAATACTTCAATCTATTTTCTAGGTTTTCTCTAATCAGGTTGGTGGACAATAAACAAGGAGAAACCAGTAGAGTGTGACTGTGGGTTTAGGGAACAGCAGAACTGTAATCCCTCATCTATCTAAGCTTAACCAGTTACTCGTATTTTACATCGTCTTTCTCCGCTACTAATCAAACACATTGGTGATGAAGTGGTTAACACTGTTAGTCGCTGTCTGAAAATCAGGTTACAGCTTTTACGCGGCGCGTGTGGTAGAAAATTATTCATGTTGCATCCACACCTAATGAGTAGCTTCCACTAATGTTCTAGACTTGCTAGAGGACTATAGACTCGCTAGAGGACTATAAACAGAGAACAGACTAGCCAACCCTTACAAGCCAGGCTAGCTTGCAGTTTTCTAAGGCTTTAATGGCTTAAAGAAAAGTCTATGTCCTCACGATGGTTGATCGCTCATAGAAATATGTGGTTCAGGACGAGCCAACTTTGAAATAAAGTTGGCTGGAGACCATCACGCAACCCTCCAGCTGTAGCCAAGCTGGCTACAACAACAACAACAACAATGTTCTCACCAGTGGGGGTGTCCAGGTCCACGCCCACCCACGTGCCCAGCGCAAACTCCGTGGGTCCTATGTAGGCGATGACCCCCGACGTGTTGTACGGCCGGATCTGCACACTCTCGCCCAGGCACACCCACTCGGGCAGGGACACGTCCTCCCAGCTGTGCTCCCCCCCGCTCAGGGGGTAGGAGGACCTGGAGTGACTGGAGCGGCGGGTGGAGCTCTTCCTGCGAACCACCTGGGGGAACATGTGGTGCGTTTTGAATTAAACTGTTTTTAATTAAATTATAAACTGTTAGCGTAATGCGACTTCCTGTCTCGAGCCGACAGTCTAAATAAAGCACTACTATACTATACTATACACTCATACCTTGAGTATCTGGTCTAATGTATAGCAGCGACTGGCGTGGCGGTAAAATTATTATTACTATGAGCAAACATGTAGATTTTTAAAGTATATCTGATAAAGATCTGTAATTTCGAATAGCCAATTAAAGTTGTATAATATTAACATGAAATAACACATGTGTTTGATTAATTGACAATTATCTTAGGATGCCAACATAGAGAGGGATTAGAATTTGTAATACTGTGTACAAGTTTTTTCTTATAATGTCTTTATGAACATAGACATTTAATTAGCAACGAGACAGTGGAAGCTTGAAGTTTCTTTCATAAAACTTGGTTGAATAATTTAAACCACCTGAAAAAAAATTATTTTCGCAATATCTACGAAAATGTGAAAGAAAGACGGCATTTAGGTTTTGAAAAAATCAGGGCCATTACATTCAAAGTAAGTAAGAAATTACCATTACATTCAAAGTAAGAAATTACCTTGGTGTCATCATGACTGCTCAAACTAGAAGAAGAACTTCTCTTGTCAAAATCCGAGCTATCTATCTCTGAGCTCACAGTCAAGGAGCTGGCAATGTCTGAGCTCATGGTGAGAGAGCTGGACATGCTGGTCTTCATGTCAGTGGCTCTGGCGTCCTCCACTGTTCTGCTGAGCTCCTCAGTGACCGTGACGGTGGGTAGGTTGTCCTCAGGAAGATCTGCATGCTTGTCATGGGCGTGGTTGATGCTGAAGTTCTTGTTGAAAGGGTTCTGTCTCTCCTCGCTGTGTCTTACTCCTTCAGGCGTAGGTTTCTTCAGTGCTAGGGTCGAAGGTTTGCTCAGGGAAGTCTCTACTTTGTCCGCTGCTTTGTTAGGTAAGGTGTCGGGGGTTTTCTCGTTGAAAGCGATTGTGTTGAAAGTCTCGGGTAGCTCCTCGCTAGAGCTTTTCCTCCTGTCCCGCCGGGCGGGGTTCACCACCATGATGTCCCCGCAGGTCTCGAAGCTGTGGCTGGCGGATATGGGCCGCGTGTTCTGGTCGGGTGTGTCGTCGCTAGTGCTCTTCATGGAGAGGGTGTCATCGCTTGTGAGGTTGGAGGAGGAGACAGCCTCGGAGCCGTAGCCACTGAAACAGGGGATGACAGATTTTTACCATCGAATACGTTTCCTTTAGGTATTTTTTTTATTATTATTTTTTTTTTTTTCAAGTTTCCATTTATTTATTTTTTACATTAACATCTTTAACATTTTTTTTTTTTAAGTTTCCATTTATTTATTTTTTACATTAACATCTTTAACATTTTTTTTCAAGTTTCCATTTATTTATTTTTTACATTAACATCTTTAACAAACAACCCACCTTCAAAAGATAAAAATCTTGTCCTGAAGGTGGGGAGTATTGATTCATTGGTTTCGAAAGAGTTTTACTGCGGTCAAAATTATACAGAAACGATGAATGACATACCTGGAGAAAGTGCTGGGCGTAGTGACCTTTGCAGTGTTGAAGTCAGACAGGGAGTCCAAGGTGCGAGATAAGGACAGAGGCTTGTTCAGAGCGGATGCCTGAAAATAAAACAAAGATTAATTTCCAAAACTATCCATGTGTAAAATTTCATACTCATAGGAATGTCTTTTTTATTTAAAATGTAATAGAGATTAACAATATTATTATGAATACTAAATATGTACATTGTCATTGCATAACTAAATATTTCATGATTTTTCAATCGAGCCGTTGGCGCTGGTGCCTTAACTAGGTGGTCAAATGACAAATAAAATGTGAAAAAAACCTTGAAGGAATAAGCCATTTAGAACTTGTAACGTAGCTGGAACACATAAAAATCACAAATTAATTTCTCTTCTTCTTTTTTGGATTTCAATGTGAAAATTTTAACCATGTAGTTGTTATCAGTTTGCAAAGAGGAATTAAGAACCCTTATTGGCTTTCTAACAGGCCATTGTAGCCTCAACTACCATTTAAACAAGATGGTATTGCTCAAAACGCAAAGTGCCGTCTTTGTGATGAGACCCAGAGACAGCAAAACATATTCTCTGTGAATGTGGAGCAGCCTCTCACACCGACTGAAACACTTCTCAAGGCTGATTTTTACACCTAAGAAGTTAATGAAATCAGTCCTAAAAGAATCTTAAGCTATATTAAAAGATTAGATCTCTTTTAGAATAACATGGGCATGTCACAAAAGATCTATCTAAGGTCGCAGTGACAAAGAGCTTTCGTAGCCGAAAGCCCTACCTTTACCAATACCAATACCAAATGTTATCAGTTTGTATATATGACAGGTTAAAGGCATTACGAGTTTTACATTACTTATTCCCACACGTAACAACTCATTCAATTACACTGATATACTCACTGAGGGATGATATGCATGATAGCTCACTGAGCCCGGTACTTACAGCGTGCGAGTTGTCTTCTTCCCCCTCCTCCTCCTCCTCTTCCGTGTGGGAAGATAGTCTAGTCTCCCCTCGAGGCTTCTCCTCATGCAGTGTCTCCATCCGGAAGCCGAGTTTACTGCTGGGGGATGCTATACATGGGCAACACACAGGAAATCATTAGAGTCGGCGCTACAAGAGATATAGATGCTATGTTTCAAATGAGAAGAGACATTGAACAAAACCCATTTTTTTACATCTAGAACACATTTAATGAAATTACTTCCAATAAGTTTCTAATATTAGAAATCGGAAGTATTGTGTTCGTTTTTGTATAAAAATAAATATTGAGATACAAGTGATTTAGTATAAAATCTCAAAATTGGCATGTTTCTACAATGTGAAATAATCACAAGGAAGTATTTTGTCCATAATTGGCAGTGTATTTTTCGTATCATGCAGATTATGAAAAAAGAAACATGTTAACAGTAACAAAATTTTTTTATACATTAACTAAAAATGAAAATGTAATAATAACACATTAGTGGTGTTTTCTATTTTAGATGATAAACGGAAGAGTTTTGGAAATATGTCTGCTAACTTTGTAGAGTAAAATTATTTTTCAAGCAAAAATGATGGAGTATAAAGATTAAGGGCCAAATTATCAAACAGGATTAAAGTTAAGATAAGCCAGACTGTCCTTCAAGTTGGGCTAAAGTACGCTGTGATTGGTTGAAACTCCGACTTGAGGGCGTGTGTGGTTGACTTACTTTAACTTTAATATTGTTTCATTTTTGGCCCTAAATTGAGACTTGCAGATCCCCATACAACAAAGCTATCTTGTACTACCATTTTCTAATTATTTTTTGGAATGTTGTCCAAAGACACAGGAACTACATTCTCATTAAGGCAACTACAGTTGAAAGTACACACAACTGAAGCAAAGTTTGTTACGAAACTATTGAATCCAACAAGTAAATTGCTGCAGTCTGTTTGGGGAATGCATCATCCAGGCGCCCCCAACTTGTTTCATGATGGAATCGTTCTAATCGGTGGATGATTAAAAACTCAGACAATATGCATGCAGCAAATTAGATAACGTTTACCTAGGTCTAAATAAGAAATATTTATTATATCAAGCGTGCATTGTTTTCAGTGAGAGCTAAAAAAAATCCATCTTATAATAGCAAACCGTGCATAACGAAGAAGAAGAAATTGTGTATAAGCCACAGGGTGAGGTTAAGTTGACAGAATGAAATGTTGTTTAAAACAACATGGCACTGTTTTAACATACTAAGTGTTGTAGTCAGAAATTATTCAGGTATGGATGTTTTCTAATAAAATCGTAAATTTAATACAAACCTCCCTCCATCTAAATTTGGAACTAAAAAAACATTGGTCAGAAAATAGTCTTAAAAACATAAGTTGAGGTGAGAGTAAGGACTAGTCTCATTCTTACAGTATAAACAGAGAATATTGTGTAAAAGTTTCTGTAATGTGTCCGAATCAGCCAAAAATCCTGAAGAAGTAAGAAAAATTCACCAAGAGTGTCCTATACTAGACACCTAGACAGGCAGCAGAGGCATAGTCAACACGTCCTGTTCAATAGGGAATATTTATCCGTCGCTTGTCACGCAATGGTATTATTATTATTACACAGCCATAGCAAAACAGGCAAGACTTATACACAATTTCCATGGTTGGTACCACATTACGACTGTTTTATTACGGGCGTTCAAAATAAAATATTACAATTTGAAGCTGAAACAAATTAAAGAAAACGTAAGTTAGATCAAGGTAATTAAAGAAAACAAAAACATAATAAAATTAAAGAAACGAGACAAAAAAACAAAAAATAGGTACGCATTTCAAAATTATACAAAGTAAAATGATCGCTGTTCTAGACCAGACAATGAGAAAAAAAACGAACAAACAAATAAGGTATATAAAGTACATATCATACGTAAAAAACCAAGTGTCTAGTCTACCACGTGCCTACAATTGATTGGTTAAACAAATCAGAGCATGTTCCTTTGGTTCTAGCAATCCTGTTGTTTCTGGTAATACAGAGTGTCCCACCAAAGGTGAACACCTCAAATTACTCGAACCCTGATGGAGTTTTTGAAAAATAAAAATCCAAGGGTACATCTCCTAATTATTCGCTTTAAGTCAGTTCTTTTAGTCAGGTTCATAGGAATACATAATATGATTTAAACAATAACCAAGAATAAAGCCCGGAACAATTTGTTGCTCTGAATGTTGCTTAACCTAAGAAGGTTTTTCTACTTTCTAGAGATATGTGAAATGGGACGCGAGTAGATTTGACACATACGTTTCGACGAGCGCTGGATGGAGTTGAGGTTCAAGTTCAAGTTGAGGAATGTGGGGCGAGCTGAAAAAGGTTACACAACACGTGAGTTATGAAACAAATATATAACCCTGACTAAAATTCCATCATGTCATTGCAGTGGAAGTCCCTTACAAAGTAATAGAACGTAACGAGAACCACACAATGATCCAACTAGGGGAAAAAACAATAATTCACTGCTGAACAACATTACATATTTTCCACTGTTGTATCGCAAAATTTCAACAAAAAATGGTTGTGCCGGTTCCTGGTCCGAACTTAAATATACTTAAATAATTTCAATTCTAAATATACTTAAAGACGTCCAACTGGTTTCATACACGTGTCGATTTTATTGTATATAAATTGAATGGCTTGGCAATTGTTTCTTTTCAGATAATCCTTAAAATTTACAATGTTAATTGATGGTTTCTTAATAATGTATTTTCTTCCGTTTATGGTGGTGCAGGTTAGTAGCTCACTTAAATGAATGTAGATACATATAAAACAGTTTCTATAACTTGACTTGGTGACATTTACTTAAATGTGGACTGTTCTTTTATTTAAACGTTGAACAAAAGATGTAACGCAAGATGAAATTCACTTTGACGTATAAGTAGAACATTTTAGAAAATCCTTGTCATCTTTATAATCTATGCGGTTCTTTCTGTGCTTCCTTTATTTAATAATAAATCATTTAATAATACAAAAGAAAGGTACACTTGTAGTCTTGTACCTACTAAGATATTAACATACCTTGAATATTACTTTTAATTATTAGATAATGGGGTTATAGATCATGCAAAAGTTTACTGCAGATAGAGAGAGAAAGGGACAGAGCAAGCAAAGGGTAGGAAGAGAGATAAATAGTGAGTTTTACCTGACAAGAAGCCTGAGATTGAAAGCAAGGCGTGACACGAAAGCAGTAAAAGAAAATGACGATGTAGTTGCTAATAATATAATAGACCATTTCGACCAAGTAAAGAAAGAGCTACTAAATACATACATAATATCAATAAACATAGTTGAAAATATAAGACAAATCAAGTCAGACAAGTAGAATTAAGTTCTAATGTAATTAAACTTCTAAATGTTGATGTTGCTACATTTATTTTTTTGAAAAAAAAATCTCTATTAAGAATTAAAAGTCACATCTCATAATGGACATTCGATTTAGGTATTTCTCATGATAACAACAAGACTCCTGGTGACTTGAGAGTTTGGATTTTGCCGAAGAAAACGTGATATCACATTTGGAGAGCGATCACTGAACTTGTTCGAGAGATGTAATGTATAAAACAAAATGAGTCTTACAACCGAGTTTTGAATTTTGATGACCAGCCATTAAATCCTAAATTTCCACCCGAGTTAAAATATTCTGGTTTGATCATTTTCCATCCTGTATGGTATTCAGAGGATCATACTTTTTAAATTGGGTGTATTGATTTGATTTAGTAGCTAAAATTCATTGTTATAGCTTTTTCTTGTTTCATTGTAATTAAAATCCTCTACAAACCTCACAACCTGGGTGCCCCCCCTCCCCCCCCCCCCCCCCAAAAAAAAAATATGCTGTGTATTCTATCAACACTAATGAAGATAAAATGTAGCAAAGTGATGAGAAATTAAAATTATGCAGAGCGCAAAATTAGATGCAAAAATATGAGCAATGAACAAATACAAGCTGCATTTGTGAGGTAAATATTGAACCATTGCAAAGACGTGTGTACTACAAGATACACAAGCTGCAAAATAAGCTGCGGAAAAATCAGAGCTGAGATTCTCTTGAATGGTCAGACATTCCTATTGTAACACTTAAAATATAGGTAGGTACCTGATTCCTTCATTACAGCTACAGTTATGATTATGCATGAGAAAAAACACCCTTTAAACACATGGTTCTTCTGTGTTGAAGGTATTTTTTCGGTATAAATTGTTGATGAAAGTATAAATAGCCATGACGTAAACTTTTGTTTAGTAAGATAAAATTATGGAATTTTTCATGTGGTTTGACCACATCTGTTTTAATAAGAAAAATAACAAAAAAGAAGATAAACAAATTAGAGAAGTCATCATCTCAAAATACACTAAAATCAAATTTGAAATTTTTAAAGAAAATAATGAAGTTATAAGTTGAGCAAAGCTTCCTTCAAGAAAGTACCAAATGCGAAAGTAAGTTCATTGAAAAATACTCGGAGCTAAATCAAAACAACTACTGTACCTATTCCGAAAGCCTTGCTGTTGAGATCTGCGGACTCAGTGCGGGGGGGCCGGGACCCTGCCAGGGAGAGAAGAGACAGCTCGGCGTTCAGATCCGCCACGCTCTCTGATCGCGTCACACTACCCATGTTTTCGAAACTGCTCATCATCTGAAAAGAAAAGAAGAAATGTTTTCATTTCTCCGTGACATGGAAACTCTCGGAAGTGCTGACAATGAGATGGTGCCGGCTCAAGATCTGGGCGCAGTAGGTTCAGTCATTTATTTCTTTATAGATATGTAAACCTTCTCGTGGGCATTCCCAGCATGCATCTGCAGGGGCTCGACAAAGCCTAATATTTTTACTTTGTTCTGCACTTGGCCCCGGGGCAGATTTTTTTTTTTTTTTTTTTTAATGAGTGTTTGACGGTCTTTTTTATTTCATAGCCATGAAACAAGAGGTACTGTAGACGCTTGTGGTCTGTGTAGTAGCTGGCCCATTCCGTAGTATTCCTCCCCTCTGATGGGCGGGGAGTGACACAGTACTTTTCATTTAGATGCTAGGTCAACACGAGCGCACCGGAAGGTATCCCTTACAAACAACTGTAACCAAATGTAGAAATTTTTGTCGGCTATGAGGATTGAGGATCGAACCCGGGACCTTCCTCATGGCAAGCGAGTGCTTAACCACTGACCTAATCGCGCGCTCATTTCCGAAGAGACAATACAGTAGATACATGTGTATGAGTAGAATATAATGACGAACATGCATGTTATAAGGAAGACCAAGGACCAAAAACTACAATAAAATACTGGTTATTCTATGAAATTGATCAAATTTCAAGAGTATAGATAGTACTTCACCACACATAATCCGACTAAGAAATGTTGTATCAAAAAGAACATAGAAACAGTTTGATAATGAAGACGTAATATCTATAAGTATAAGTATATGTAGTGCTTTATTTAGACTGTCAGCGCAAGACAGGTAGTCCCATTATGCCAACAGTTTAACAAAGCACCTCTTTATTTATTTGAGTATAAACACAATGTATCTATTGATATTCAGCTCACCT
>CM044957.1:25037680-25056136 GCA_024516035.1 Bactericera cockerelli | reverse complement strand
AATTTGATAGGTTACCGTTCCGTCAACAAGGAAAACCAGATTTTGCCATGAAATATAATAATCCCAAACGAAAGTTAGATTATGATTTTTTTACTAGGAACCTCCTTTACTTTTGAAAGTCTTTAACATTATTTTTAATATTAACTCTGGTAATGCTACCACTATTTTTTTCTCACGAGGTATGTGTGGTCATTTAAAGTAGGAGTTTTTCTACCCAGATGAGATGCAAGCCTACTACGCTTTACTTTTGCAGACTGAAGAGCAGTTCCTCTTGGACGTCAACCCCAGACCTACAAAACCTAAACCAAAATGACAGTGATTCCAGTGTGACATTTAACTTGCCTCTACCACGCAGGAGGCCTCAGCCTGAGGAGTCTTCCAACGAGGGTAAGCAGAAACATGATCACTCATAGACTGACATTTAGTTTGTCTAAAGTTTACGAGTATACGCCCTTTGAGTTTCACCCTTAGGACAAAACCAGTTTGTCCTCCGAACAAACTACTGCTTCAGTTCCTACCTATATTACTATAAAGTAATAATAATTTAGACTTTTAAAGTACCAAAGAATTTGCTGGGAAGAATCAATACTGACACTCTCCCTTTTTACTGTGCCTCTTGCCTCATCTAAAATACGACTTTAAATCTTGTTTATTGTTGCTTAGCTCTATACTACAAGTCTAAACCCTATTTACATAATATGTATATCTACAAGTGGAAAGATTCAATCCAGTACTGAGCTATTTAGACTTTAGGAATGTCCAGCAGTAGTGATTGCAATATCATATGCACAATTTGAAAGATCTTCTATTTCCTTTCATATTAGATGATGACTATCACAGTACCAAATACATTGTAAGGAGGCGAAGTGGTCAACTGCCTGTAACCTCTTCTGCTTCTTCCTCCACCATGACCAACTCCTCAGAACCTGCCACCAGCTCAAGCTCAACTAGATCAAGATCAAGTGTTAGTTCTACCGCCAAATCTCGCCTAAAATCGGACAAGCCAACGAAAGCTGATGTTGACTTTATACTGCAGGTAGGCGTGAAAGAAGTCCTATCTAATTTCAAAGCACTCATGTTTTATAAATGTTAAGTTCACCTCTTTTTATAGACAATATAAGTTTATTCTAATCCTCTACCAACTTTAAATATAGTTTTTAAAGATGAGTATTTCACAGCCTTTTTTTATTTCGTAGCCATGAAAAAGGAGCTACTATAGACGCTTCTGGTCTGTGTGTAGCTTGCCCATCCCGTAGTATGCCTCCCCTCTAATGAGCGAGAAGAGACACATACTTCCCATTTAGGTGCTGGGTCAACACGAGCGCACCGAAAGGTATCCCTTACAAACAACAGTAACCAAATTTAGAATACCTACGAATTTAGAATTCAACCTCTTATCAGTGCCAAAAGCTATAAGAGATGTTGAATGGACTTCATTGGTCGTATCATAGTCCTTTGTTCTTTTCCAAAGGTTTTGAATAGAATAGATCCACATGATTTTCTTAATACAGCCTATTATTTGTAAATAGATTAATCTCATTCCTGTTTATTTACTTTTCAGGTTAAGGATGCAAAGAAAACAAGAAGAAAAGAGGCACACGAGACTGATACAGAGAGTTTGGCGGGCACAGAGACAACAGAGACCACAGACACTACTCTAGTGAATGACAACGAGTACAGCGACCAAATAGATCTGCTTCGGCACGAGCTTGAAAACATGAAAGTCAAGTGTGAGAAGCTGGAACGAGAAAAGAGCGATATCCTCTTGAGAAGACTGGCATCAATGGAAACAACGACGAGTAAAACAACTGCATCAGAGGTACATTTTTATTAAATTTAAAAATTCTCGAGATAAACGATCAAATACTTTGAAAAATCGAAACGGGTTTCTTTTATTTGTTTTTGCACAAAACCGTATAATTAATAAAAAAATTATCTATCTAATAATTAACTAGTATTAAAACGGTTTACAGACTTTTTCCGAAAATGGCACTCCTTTGATTTATGTAAAATATATAATATAAGAAGGAATACAAAGAAAAAGAGAAGAAAATAATAAAATAAATACACTTAAAAGTTATAATCCCTGCTTATCCTGATGTCCTGAGTTGGTAACGTAAATTTTCAAGAACCAATTACCTGGATACCTACAAAATCTCTTTTGTTTTCAGCTCTTGAAACTTCAACAGCGGGTCAATGAGTTAAAGACTGAAAATGAAGATCTGAACGATGAGAAGAAAAGTCTTTCACTTCGTGTGCGGGAGCTGGAGACTGACGCCTCCGTTGTGAAGAAATCCAGCACTGCCGAGCGAGAGGCTGAAGCTTTGCGGACAAAGTTGTCAGCAGCGGAAAGTCTCTGTGAAGAACTTATGGAAGAAAATGAAGAAATGAAAAAAGAGCTCAGATACTTGGAAGAAGAAATGGACGAAATGCAAGATCATTTCAGGTGAGTTTGAGATATTTTGTGAGAGCTGACAGCATTCAAATTGAAACAATAATTTGGTGGGTTAAACTTAACGGATATGATAGGTACAGCTATACTATCAGCAACTAGACCGTTTCAGTTCATATGATTGTAACTATCTTGTTCTCTTATATTTCAGAGAGGACCAAGCAGATGAATATTCTTCCCTCAAGAAGGAATTGGAACAAACTGCCAAGAATTGTCGTATTCTATCATTTAAACTTAGGAAATCAGAGAGAAGATCAGAACAACTGGAAGCGGAAAAATTGGAAGCTGAAAAGAAATGTCGAGAGGTAGGTGAAAAATGTTTGGACACCATAACGAAACATTTCAACGAAATTACAGTAAACCTACTAACAACAAAAAAATAAACTAATGAAGAAAAAAGTGACGTTGCTAAAAGGATTGGTTCTCGTCATGGGATCGACTCTATCTGTGGTAAACATAGAATTTCAACTATGTTCTGCCGGTATTTTGGTACACACAAACCATGTGATTTTAATATGAGTTAGTGTATAGCAATATAGCATGTATGGCGAATGGAGGGTGATATCAAAGCATACAAATCGCCTCTGATAACACAAAGAGGCGTAAACCACAAATTTTTGAAATCGGTTTTATTGCTTGGATTGAGTCTACTTGTGCTATATTTTGTTCTCACAAATAGACGTAATCCAATTATAATCCAAAGAAAAGATACAACAAAAATTGAAATCAGGCGTATCCCTCATTTTCTCTTTTTCAGACAAATCAAATAGGCGTAAATCGATAGTCACAGTTAAATAATCAAATTTGGCAACAGGAAAAGTTCGTATGGTCATTCACGGGTACAGGGAAGTGATGATTTTCCTACCTTGAACAGAAAATTTATGCACAAGAAAACTCATTTTGGCTCTCCTGTAAAATTTAGAAAATGTTGTTTACGCCTCTTTGTGTTATCAGAGGCGAAATGAACAGTTGGCAATGATTTCTATCCTTTGAAAATTTTATGATTGTTATGAATAAAATTTTTTTTTCTTCCTTAAACTCAGGTGTGTGGAGGTGTGGAAGGAGTCAATAAAGTAGACAGGATTCGATCTCTCGAGAAGGACTTGAAAATAGCCAATGAGGTAAATTAACTTTAGTTTTTAAAGATTTTCATTTTGAATAATCAAGTTAATATATCTCTTGGATATGAAGAGAAGTCTTTAGATGGTTTTGTTCCCTGGAAGGAATCACACTTTCTAATATAGGCATTGAATATCTAATGTCCTAAATAAATTGTAAAAAATATGAGATTCAGCCTAAATTTTTTGTATTGAATGATAAAAAATAGTGCACATGTTCAACTAGATGGAAAATGTAAAAAGTAAAGAGCCTGAAAATTTTGTAGAGGATGCTAATTTAATATATTATCTTTAATCTATTTATATCTATAAAAATGAAGCTGTCTGTAATGTATGAGTGTACATTTGTTCTTTATACAAACTGTATGACAGAGAAACCGGAAGTTTTGCACATAGGTCCGTTTAGATCAGGGAATTCTTCTAGGGTCGGTTATAGCTCTCTAGGGATAAGCTATATGGAGTAAGGACAAGAAATGGATGGATGACACAAAAAATATTCACGTCGTAAATGACATTTTTTATCGAAATTTGTAGTGACAAATTCAAAGCAAGAAAGTTATAGGCTTTCATTGGAGCTTTCATTGGACATATCGATCGCGAAATTCTGATGAGCCGTTCTTGAGCTACGCCAAGCAAGTAAGGACTAGAAATGGATAGGTGACACAAAAAATATTCACCTTTTTTGACATTAGTGACATTTGCTGTGTGTGTTTGTGTGTGGGTGTCTGTATTTCTATTTATTGAAATAGAACAAAAAAGATATAAAAAGACTTTGACAGAACAAGAACACCAGTAGATCATTCAATTGCATTGCATAGTAACTAATGGAAGGATTTCATAATAATCTTAAGTAACAAAATTACAATCAATGAAATTACTAATGATCATTAAGTTCTGGGAGTATGTGTATTACACAAGTTCATTGACCAAACTAAAATTTTCCTCCTAAAATATTTCTAAGAACATCCGAAGCAACCAATAAAATTGTTTTATATTATGTTTATCCCACTTTTACTGATTAATTTTATCACCTCTCTAGAATGCTGAAAAGTTACAGAAAGAACTGAAAGAGGCCAATGCTAAGCTTGAACGGGGAAACAATGGGAAACCACCAAAATTGGGAACGACGCCAAAATCTCCTTCCTTTGAAGTAAGTATCCTTCTTAAAGTATGGATCATATTTTTGTTACAACTTGTGAACTTTATATTACATGTCTCTTTTTGACTAAGAGGCTTTAGCAGAATATCCATTGTATAATTGAATCAATTGTTTCAGAAAGTGTCCAGAGAAACGCTAACACGCGGGGGTTCGCAAGAAGACCCAAGTGTCTTGATGAGAGACTTGCAAGATTCCATGGAGAGGGAAGCTGACCTGAGAGAACAACTGAGGTTTGCTGAAGAAGAGGTGAGACGAGTGTAATGATAAATAAGCACTTTCGTGTCACCTGTACTACTACACTTGCGTAAATAAACCTCATGCATTTATTTTTATTGCGGTTAAATGATAATATTTCAATATTTGTAGTAGGTGTATGTTCAATATTACATTCTATTTGGTTTGCAAGAAATTGACCCAATTGTCAATAGTAAATAAAAAAATCGTGATGTATGATTTTTTAGGTTTAAAGTAAATCAACGATACTCATACTTGGGTTTCTAATTGTTAATGTTGACTTGTTATTTCGTTAGGGATATTCAAAAAGAACAGAGAGCTCAAGCCAAACCTATTCAACGCGATTAACGTCCCTAGCGTCTCAAGTGCGAGCCGTCATGACTCAAACTGACCACACAACTAATTCTGGAACACAAACATGTGAAGAGTTTGACAATCTTGAAGATATAGTAAATAATATAAAGAATCAGTTACAAGCGAGTTGTTCAATGCTGGAATATGTTTCCAGTACAGAGGATATTAGTGTTATGCACATCGATGAATCGGACAAAGAATGCAGAAAATACAATAGCCACATCAGCAGTGATGATGTCGAGAAATCGGATATCAATATAAATGAACGTGACAAAAGACATGAAAATAAATCTAAAGATCCTAGAAATGGTAGTAGTAACACTTTGATACAAAATGCGTTACGTTTGTCACCATATACTTCTACTTCAGTCGACAACAATGGTTTTTGTGGAAATTTAGAAGTCCTAAGTGATGGCTCACCTTTAACTTCTGATGATTCACCAACATCATCTTTCACATTATATCAATTTTATGATCTCGACTTTGAAAGTATTAATATGTTACAAAAACATTTCCAGTTTTGTTCAAATGTTACATACAAAAATTGTTTTGTAAACAACAAAACTGCCGGTGTAAAATTTCAACTTCCCCATTGTACTCATACAAGACAATACTTAAACAGAGTGATATTTTCAATAATTTGTCAAACTCATCAGAGATCATCAGCTTTGCCAGAAACTTTATTCAGCACAATTGGATACATGTCACCTACCGCTTCATTACTTTTAGCCTTAGGTAATTTCCAAATTAGCAATGGTTTATAATATCTCTAATTTTGTTTCAGTGTACCCAGATACCCGTAATTTATTAACCTTTTTGTTTGATAATTATAATGAGTTGGTGCCCTTTTTGTGGTTATTGTTATTCTTCCAACGCTCCAATGCCGTCTCGCAGCTTTTTTCATTATTACTTTTATTGTTTTGTTTTAACTACTTTAAATTCATTACTTCACCATGAATTCCTTATTTTTGATGACGAATCGGCTGAAAAACGATGACAATAGTTTCACGCATTTTTCATGTAACTGATATCTACTGCTATTGAATTATGGTAAAAAAGGCCTCATAAGAAGATAAGTCAAGGGGTGTGCCTTTTCTAAATGGCTTCACCAAGTTTGAATGCATCTTAGTATTTTTCAATTCTAATACTCGTGGTTCCTCTGTAAATAATGGATGTTGTTGATGTGTTTTACAAACTATTTTCAGGCTCAAACACTTCGGAAAAAAATATCTCGTGTTGAAGACGATAATGACTCTTTAGCTATGCAGCTCAAGAAAATGGCTACAAAAGCTAGAAGTATGTTATCAACGGACAAATGTTTTCAAAGAAATTTATATGATTTCGGATAGTTTGTCCGTCTGTGATTGTATTATTTTATATTACTTCCGATAAATTTCTAATATTAGAAATCGGAAGTATTGTGTACGTTTTTTTTATATATAAAAAAAAAATATTTACTTGCTCCGATTTTTTTTATTTGGCTTCTACTAATTCTACACGCCTTCTTATATCGACTTTTTTGATTTCTCACCCAGTAATTCTAGCATGAAAATCGTTTTACTAGTATATCGACTATGCAAGATATGAATGTTTTTGAGTAAATTGTCTCTATATTTTTTCATGAAGTTTCACGTGATATGCGAACAAGTTTTCTTCAAATCCGACATGAAACTTATAATAAATTTGAATGTAATTAATATGACCTTTTTCCCCATAAAAATATTTGAAGCAACCTTTTCTTTAAGTTTGCAGATGTGAATCTTGGTCAAATCATTCATACCTTTTGCTTTTGTAACCATTTTCTGAAATAGCTTTTGTTATCTGTTTTGACAGTGTTTTTATATTACCTAGGGTACGTATATCAATCAAATTAAACAGGCTGATCAGTATATCAGTATAAACAGAAAAAGATAAATTTCTAACTAGAGCTAATCAACAGATTAGTGCTGTTACTTTGTTTACCCATGACATTTTGATCAATACTTTGTAAATTAACCATTGACTAAAATTATACGTTGATTTAAATAATCAAGCGATTAATTGGACAATTTTATTGATAAACGCACCCTAAGTCTATTACTGCCAACTATAATATTATGGACTAGGGCTCCTTTGTATGGCTTGTGTAATTTTGAGTCATAAAATATGTGTTGCTTTATTACTAACTTTTCATTGTATCACCAACAATACCAACATACACCCAACATAATTACGTTAGTTGTCCCTAATTGTGATTGTTTAACGTACCTACATTTTGTGAAACTGTATCCAATAATTAATTTCGTATTATATATGAAACCAAAAATACGAAAATGACCAAAAATCTTTAGTAATTTTATATTTTGTGTCTTTTTATTTAAATTTTGTGTCTTTTTATTTAAATCAGTATTATTCTGAGCGTACGTAGCGTAGTCTTTTAGATAACCTTTAGATGAGATCCTAAAATTTTATTTTTAACAATGAATAATTTATACTTGTCATAATTAAATACATTTTTTCTAATTATTTTTTATTAGCATCCTATAATGAAGAACTATATTTTTGAGGAATACATTAAGCTCTGGAGGATACATTAAGCTCAAATCGGTAAAAAATTATAAAAGTTTTTTGGTACGTTGGTTCCGAAATGACCCGAAATGGCTTACTAGGGTTAAAAATTAAAGGTACCTACAGCCTACAGTTATTAAAGTTGTTTTTGTTAGTTGACAATTGGCGTCATTTTGGTCTATGAAACTATCTATTTTCCTCCAGGGATCCAAAATTAAGTACATGAACGTACTAAAAAAAGTAGGTTTTTATCTTTAAAGAAGGTTATCCAGGTATAACGTCTTTCTGGCACTTGACAAATATTCAGTAGTAAATTTATAATAGAATTTGGCTTCCTTCGTCAGTTGTATTTCCTATATAGATCTATAATTTATTAGCTCTGCTATCTTTCCTTTTCTTGTCAAATAATTCATGTGTAATGTATTATTCCCTCAGCAAGACGCAACAGCCCCCAGTCTAGGCTCACACCAGAACCTGTGGATAAAGATGAGGGTATCTCTGTTGATGAAAATGTTGGTGAACTAAAACTACTCTTGGAACTAAGTGAACAAGTAAGAAATATACCCTCCGAAAATTGAATGACGCAGTGGTGAATAGTGGATAACCATTTTTCCAATTATCAAAACTTTTTCTCTCATTGAGAACATAATTTTGTTTCTTTTGATATATTACAAATATACTTTAAAGAAGGGGCTACAACAATAAACTTTAATCCGAATTTTAACACGTAGACGACCGGGTGTACCACCGGTGGAACACGCACGTTGGTACGGAATGGACCGGGTGTACCACCGGTGGTACACCCGGTCGGATAGCCGTATTATCGCCGGTCCCACAAGAGAATTCACGAAAAACCATGCCGGTCGTCTAAGTGTTAAAGAAGGGCTCAAGAAGAGACTCTTGTACATAGTAACGCTTCCAGGTTTATACATTCTATAAATTTTTAAATTTATCAAAAACAAACGTCGGATAGTTTTCCAATAAATTCTAGGACCTCCCGAAACATATAAAACAAGATTTAGAGATAACAACATAAATACACTAACAATCGAACCACATTCCACAGCTTTATATGAAAAGAGTATTCGATTTAATGGAGCTAAATTATTCAATGTTTTACCAATAGGGTTCAAAGAAATTAACGAAAAACAATTTCTAATAATCATAATAGATTTAGAACGGAAAAAATCTTTTTATAATGGAAAAGAATACTTAGATTATAATAAATAATAATTATGTAACTTACACAAGAAATATATAACAAATTTTTTAAATACAAAGATAACAATAACATACTAAGTAAATTCGAATAATCATGAACTAATTTTTTTCTTCTTAATATTAAATTTCTAATCGTTTCTTTAATTTCTTTTTATGACAGGTCATTCATAATTATATGTCAAGATAATATGTAACTTTTGTCAAAAAAATAAAAAATATTTATTTACAGTTAATTAGTCAGTTTTATTATCCATTTATCTACTGTCAGTTGGAAAATAGAGTGCTGAAGAAATGCTTCGATGTTTCAGGAGACTTCTGTTCTTAGAAGAAAAGTTGAAGAAACCGAAGGAGAAAATTTGAAATTGAAGAAAACTGTAAAAGAACTTCGTGATAAAGCTGCAGCTAAAACGAGCACCAAAAAGTTACTGTCAAACGCCGGCAAAGACACAGGAACTGCAAGTCCAATTCAGGATGTTAAAATTAAGGTAAGTACATATCTAAAATCGAAATGTTATGGATAACATTTTCAATTCTCTTTTTCTGAATAATTTCATTTACGTTCTCAATATCCGACCCTAGGATTTGGTGGTATTGACAATGAGTCCTTGCTATCTTCTCACTGAAGGAAATCAATTTCGCAAAGTTTTCTAAGACTTTTTCTGGATTGTCTGCCAGAACTCCATCATCTAGGTACCAGGAATTTAATTCAGTCGTCAACTGCTGAATGATCGGGTGGATGGCCAATGAGAACAACATTGCTCCGCAGGGATCTCCTTGCTGGCAACCACTTTCTTAGTAGATGATTTCTTTATCATAGAATAACAGTGAGGGCATTGTAGCATTCCAATTTCAGTATTCCCATTTAAGTGCTGGGTCAACACGAGCGCACCGAAAGGTATACCTTACACATAACTGTAACCAAATTTTTAATACATTTTCTTGTCGGGTATGGGGATCGAATGACTACTGGCTAATCATGCGCTCTTTTTATAAATGAATGAACAGCAAATATTTTATAAAAAGGATTCAGTCTTTTATTTAGCCAGCCTCCGTGGCGTAACGGTTGTGACTACTGCCCGTAGTCCAGAGATCCTGAGTTCGATTCCCGGTTGGAGTAGACTTTTCGCACAGAAAATTCTGTTACCTCCGAACCTGTGAGGCTGGCAATTCCGGCCCTACCCAGGCTGGGTGAGGTTAATGTGGGTAGCTGGTACGATTCCCAGCAAATGGAGGGTAAAACCCCCGTCCTGTCTACCTCAAGTCAGGACGTTAAAACCAAATAGAATCAATGGACATGAAAGGAGCCTAGACATTAAAATCTGGGCGTCCATATAATCCTCTCACCACCGTGACTTAGGTATCAATACCTAACTCACGGACACGGAATTATTATTATTATTTAGTCGCGATTTCAAGTTATGTATGACTTATTTTTCAGAATCTAGAAGAAGAAATCGGTCAGTTGAAGGAGAAAATGAAGGAAAAAGATAAAGAAAGTGAGCGGTTAACTTCAGAGTTGACAAAAGTCCAGAAAAAGCCCAAATCTTTGCAGAAAAGCATGTAAGTAACTCAGAAACTATGTTCGTAATTATTAAACAAGAAATTACTATACTGAGTATTGACAGAAATTACAAATTTCGTCAATTATAAATTGAAAAACAAACTTGTGACTGACAAAGCTTACTCGATCATACTCTTGAGTGACAAAATTCCAACATTCCCATCTCCTGACCAAGTGGTGTACTGGTAGATAATGAGCTTGTTAAGGTGTTTCAATTATTTAACGGCTAGGTCTGCGGCGCGGTGCATTCACCAAGGCATGGCCGTGCTGCTGAAAGAAAAACATTTGGTAGTAAAATATGTATTGGTAGTTAAATTTATATATTTCTATCTACGAGGGACGTCCGGAAAGTAAGGGGACAATTGATGTTAAAACTCGAAAAATGCATATATTTTCATAAAATTTACAGGGTAAGTTCCAAATATAGTTCTTTATTTCTCCACATAATCACCGACAAGCTCCATTCACTTCTGCATCCTGGGTCCGAACTTTTTTATGCCTTCATCATACACGCTCCGCTCCACCTCCAACAGCCACTTCTCCACAGTCTCCTTGACCTCATCGTCGCTGAAAAATCTTTTTCCAGCCAATAACTCCTTCAGTTTCGTGAACAGATAAAAATCCGAGGGTACCAGGTCAGAGGAATACGGTTTTGAGGGTCACACGACGATCGCTGCGACTTTTTCATTGACTTTCTGCACAAGTTCTTCTGAAACGACAGACGGCCTCTTCTTTCTTCATTGTGTGTGTTTGTGCGACCTTCTTTAAACTTCTTAACCCACTTGAAAACCTTGGAACGTGAAATTACCTCAGGTCCATAGGTTTTCAGTAGCTGAGGATAGATTTCAGCAGCTGAATTCCTACGCAAAGTGATAAACTGCCCGAATCTCGCACCTGCGGTAGGTGGAGCAAACGGCACCTGTAGAGGTTGACGCGACGGGCTCCTGCGACGACATTTTCCAATGAACTGAGATGGGCAAGGGCTCATTGTGACCGGTAGGAGTTCCCCTACAAGCAGGTATACCAACCTTGAAAAAAAGACATTCCTACCAACCCCTACGACAATTGTCCCCTTACTTTCCGGACGTACCTCGTATCAATTCATAATTATGGGTATCAAATACTCAATTATATACTATGATTATGTAATCTTCTCTATGTTCCGACAGGAAAGGTTGAATAAAAGATAAGATTACACAATTGCATATTAAAATAATTTAAGTATTTTATGGATCATCATTACAGATCTCTAGATGGCGATCAACAAACTATTGACCTAAAAAGACAGTTACAACTAGTTGAGCAAGAAGCTACCATTCTTCGAACAAAGACCCAGACCTTGGAATCAGAAAACGAAAAACTGGTAAATGAAAATAGGAAAATGCAAATGTTAAGAAACACGAAGCGTGGAAAGTCAGTCGAGGGTGACACTTCATTGTGATAGAGTTGAAAGATAAAATTAAAACACTTGAAACAAATCGATGATTCGATTTAAAAAAATCAAGGATATGAAGCAAAGATAAGCACCCCCATAAAAACAGCAGTAAAAAAGAGCGTTTTTAAGCAGTCAAATAAATCAGGTGAGTGATTAGTTTTCGAATGTAATCTTGTAGATGTTTCTCAGAATGTAGAAATTAAATTTGGGAGTGAACATGTTCACAGATTTTTCTTAAAAACCCTTTTCGTAACGGTATTTTTTTCACTACACGTAACGATACGTTTATGAGAAGATAAAATAAAAAAAGCCTTGGGTCCGTCCCGTTTGTCCAAAAACTACCAAAAATTTTAAGCTGCGTTTTCTATTTAGTTTTTCAATCCCTGAACCGTTGAGAAACGTTTTGGTAAAATTTTTAAACAATATTTTTTTCTTTTACTTTCAGCTAGAAGAAACCCAAAAAAAAATTTCCGAGTCATTTGGGTAGACTCAAAAAAATGCCATTCCAAATTTTTAGACCATTTCAAAAGTTAAAAAATATTAAAAAAAAAAAAAAAAATTACCCCTAACCCCCGGGGGGGGGGGGGAAAAGAAAAAAAAAAACCGGAAATTTTAAAAAAAAAATTTAAAAAAAAAAATTTTTAAATTTTTTTTTTTTGTTAAAGGGGGGGAAAAAAAAAAAGGGGAAAAAAAAAAAAAAAAAAAAAATTTTAAAATTAAAACAAAAAATTTTCCTTTTGGGAAAAAAGGGGGGGGTTTGGGGTTTTTTTAAGTTAAATTTTTAAAATTTTTGAAAAAAAAAAAATTTTTTTGGGGGTTTTTTTTTAAAAAAAAACCGGGGCCCCCAAAAAATTTTTTTAAAAAAATTTTTTTGGGCCGGGGGCCCCCTTTCCCAAACCCACCCCCAAAAAAAAAAATTTGGTTTTTAATTCCCCAATTTTTAAAATTTTTCCCCCGGTTTTAAAAATTTTTTTTTTTTAAAACAAAAAAAAAATTTTTTTTTTTTCCCTTTTAAAAGGGGGGGTTTTAAAATTTTAACCCCCTTTTTTGAAATGAATTTTAAAAAAAAAAAATTTAAAAAAAAATTAACCCCAAAAAAAGGGGGGTTTTTTTTAAAAAAAAATTAAAATAAAAAAAATTTTTTTAAAAAAAAAAAAAAAAAAAGAAAAAAAACCCCCAAAAAGGTTTTTTTAAAAAATTTTTAAAAAAAAAAGGTTTTTCCGGGGGGACCCGGGGGGAAAATTAAAACCCCGGGTTAAAAAAAATAAAAAAAAAAAAAAAATTTTTTTCCCCAAAAAAATTTTTTTTTTTTTTTTAAAAATTTTAAAAAAAAAATTTTTTAAAAAAAAAATTTTTTAAAAAAAAAAAATTTTTTTTTCCCTTTGGTTTAAATTTTTTTTTTTTTTTAAAAAAATTTTTTAAATTTTTTTTTTAAAAAAACCCCCTTTTTGGGGGAAAAAAGGGGGGTTTTTTGGGGTTTTTTTTTTAAAAAAAATTTTTTCAAAAACCCCCAAAAAACCTTTAAATTTTTGTAAAATATTTTTAAAAAAAATTTTTTTTAAAAAAAAAATTTTTTCCCCTTTTTAAAAAAAAAATTTTTTTTTTAAAAAAATTTTTAAAAAAAAAAAAATTTTTTTTTTTAAACCCCCCCCCAAAATTTTTATTTTTTAAAATTTTTTTTTTCCCTTTTTCCCCCCCTTTCCCCCCTTTTTAAAAATTTTTTTTTTCCTCCAAAAATTTTTTTAAAAAATTTTTTTTTTTTTTTTTCCCCCTTTTTTTTTCCCCCCCCCCTTTTAAATTTTCCCGAGGAAAAAAAAAAAAATTTTTTTAAAAAAAATTTTTTTTTTTTTAAAAAAAAAAAATTTTTTTGGGAAAAACTGGGAAATTTTTTTTTAAAAAAAAAAAAAAAAAAAACCCCCCCTTTTTTTAAAAAAATTAAATTTTAAAAAATTTTTTTTTAAAAATTCCAAATTCCCCAAAAACCCCAAAAATTTTTTTCCAATTTTTCCCAAAAAAAAAAAAAAAAAAAAGGGGGAAAAACCCCCGTTTTGGGGGGGGGTTTTTAAAAATTTTTTTTAAAAATTTTTTTAAAAAATTTTTTAAAATTTTTTAAAAAAAAAAAACCGGTTTTTTTAAAAAATTTTTAAAAAAAATTTTTTAAAAAATTTTTTGGGAAAATTTTTAAAAAAAAAAAAATTAATTTTTTTTAAAAAGGGGGAAAAAAAAAAAACCAAAAAAAATTTTAAAAAGGGGGGCCCCAACCAAAAAAAAGGGGGGGGGGAAAAAAAAAAAAAATTTTAAAAAATTTTTAAAAGGGAAATTCCCCAAAAATTTTTAAAAAAAAAAATTTTTTTTAAAAATTTTTTTTTTAAAAAAAAAAAATTTTTTAAAAAAAAAAAAAAAAAAATTTTTTTTTTTTTTTTTTTTGGGGGTTTTTTTTGTTTTTTTCCCCCAAAAAAAAATTTTTTTTAAAAATTTTTAAAAAAAAAATTTTTTTTCCCCCCTTTTTTAAAAAAAAAAAAAGGTTTCCCCAAAATTTGGGGGAAAAAAATTTTTTTTTTTTTTTTAAAAAAAAAATTTGGTTTTTTAATTTTTTTTTGGGGGGGGGGGGTTTTTAAAAACCAATTTTTTTTTAAAAAAACCCCCCCGGGGGAAAAAAAAAACCAAAAAAATGAAATTTTTTTTTTAAAAGGGGGGGAAAAAAAATTTTTTTGGTTTTTTTTAAAAATTTTTTTTTGGGTTTTTTAAACAAAAAAAAATTTTCCCCGAAAAGGGGGGGGGTTTTTTTTTAAACCCCCCCTTAAAAAAAAATTTTTTTTTTTTAAATTTAACCCAAATTTTTTAAACCCTTTTTTAAAATTTTTTTTAAAAAAACCAAAAAAAAAAATAAAAAACCGGGCCCCCTTTTGGGGGGGAAAACCCCCCCTTTTTTTGGGGGGGGGCCCTTTTTTTTTTCCCAAAAAAGGGGGGGGGTTTAAAAAAAAAACCCCCCGGTTTTTAAAAAAAAATGAAAAATTGGAAAAAAAGAAAAAAGGGGGGTTTTTTAAAAAAAATTTTAAAAAACCCCAAAAAATTTTAACCCCAAAAAAAGGGTTCCCTTTTTTTTTTTAAAAAAATTTTTTTTTAAAAAAAAAAAATTTTTTTTTAATTTAAAAAAAATTTTTTTTTTTTTTTCCTTTTATTTAAAAAGGGGTTTTTTCCCCTTTTTCCCCTTTTTTTTTTTTTAAAAAATTTTTTTAAAAAAAAAAATTTTTTTTTGGGGGCCCCCCCCTTTGGGGTTTTGGGTTTTTTTTTTAAAATTTTTTTGAAAATTTTTTTTTATTTTTTTTTTTTTTTTTTCCCCCCTTTTTTTTTTTTATTGGGGCCTTTTAATTTTTAAATTTTTTTTTTCCCCGGGGGGTTTTTTTTTAAAAAATTTTTAAAAAAAAAAAATTTTTAAAAAAAAAAAACAATTAAATTTTTTAAAAAAAAAAGGGTTTTTGGGGTTTTTTTTTTTTTTAAAAATTTTTTTTTTGGAAATTTTTTTTAATTTTTTTTTTTTTTTTTTTTTTTAAAAAAAAAGGAAAAACAAACCAAAATTTTTTTTTTGGGGGGGGGGCCCCCCAAAAAAAAAAACCCCCCCCAAAATTTTTTAAAAAAAAAAGGGGTTTTTTTAAAAAAAAAAAATTTTTTGATAAAATTTTTTTTTAAAGGGGTTTTTTTTTTGGGGGGGGAAAAAAAAAAAAAATTTTTTTTAAAAAAAAAAAAAAAAAAAAATTTTTTTTTCCCCCTTTTTTTTTTCCCCTTTTTTTAAAACCTTTAAAAAAAAAAAAAAAAAAATCCCAAAAAAACCTTTTTTTTTCCCTTTTTTTTTGGGGGGGGGGGGAAATTTTGGGGGGAAACCCCAAAAAATTTTTCCCGGGGCCCCTTTTTTTTAAAAATTTTAAAAAAATTTAATTTTTTTTAAAAAAAAAAAAAAAAAAAAATTTAAAAAAAAAAAAAAGAAAAATAAAAAAGTTGGGGTTTTTCCCTTTTTAAAAAAAGAAAACCCGGGGGGGTTTTTTTTTTTTTTTAAAAAAAAAATTTTTTTGGGTTTAAAAAATTTTTTTTTTTTTTAAAAATTTTTTTTTTTAAAATTTTTTAAAAAAAATTTAAAATTTTAAAAAAAAAAAAAAACTTTTTTTTTTTTTTTTTTTTTTTTTTGGGGGTTTTTAAAGGGGGTTTTTCTTTCCCCTTTTTTAAAAAATAAAATTTTCCCCCCTTTTTTTAAAAAAAAAGGTTTTAAAAATTTAAAAAAATTTTTTTTTTAATTTTTTTAAAAAAAGGGGGAAAAAAAAATTAAAAATTTTTTAACCCCAAAGGGGGAAATTTTTTAAAAATTAAATTTTTAAAAATTTTGGGCCCGGGGTTTTTTTTTAAAAAATTTTTTAAAAAACCCCTTTTTTTTTTCCTTTTTTTTTTAAAGAACCAAAAAAAAAAAAAAAATTTTTTTTTTTTTTTCCTTTTAAATTTTTTTTTTTTCTTTTAAAAAAAAAAAAATTTAAAAAATTTTTAAATTAAATTTTTTTTTTTTTTTTAAAAAAGGGTTTAAAATTTTTTAAAAAAAAATTTTTTTTTATTTTTTTAAAAAAGGGGGTTTTTAAAAAATTTTTTTCCCCCCCCCAAAAAAAAAAAAAAATTAAAAAGGGGGAAAAGAAAAAAAGAGGGGGAAAAAAAAAAAAAATTAAAGGGTTTTGATAAAATTTAAAAAAAAAAACCCTTAAAAAAAAAATTTAAATTTAAAAAACCCTTTTTTTTTTTTTTAAAAGGTTTCCCTTTTTTTTTTTTATTTTTTGGGGGGGGTTTTTTAAAGGGTTTTTCCGGTTTTTTTGGTTTTTAAAAAAAAAAAAAAAATTTAAAAAAAAAAAAACCCTTTTTCCCAAAGGGGGGGTTTAAAAAAAAAAGTTTTTTTTTTTTTAAAAAAAATTTTTTTTTTTTAAAAGGGGAAAAAAATTTTTTGTTTTTTTTTTTTAAAAAAAGGGGGGGGGGAAAAAAAAAAAAAACCCCCCTTTTATCGGTTTTCTAAAAATACGTAACTTTTTATAAAACCGGATAGGGGTAATTTATTTTTTTCAATTAAAAAACGAATTTTTTGAAAATTTAAAAAAAATTTGGGTTTTCCCTTTTTTTTTTGAATTTTTATTTTTAAATATTTTTAAAAAAAAAAAGGGGGAAAAAAAATTTTATTTTACTTAAATTTTTTAAATTTAAATAAAATAAACCCGGGTTTTTCAAATTTTTTTATAAAAATTTTGGGCCCCCTTTGGGGGGGAAAATTGGGAAAATTTTTTTTAAAAAAAAAGAAATTTTTTTTTTTTTTTTTGTTTTTTTTTAAAAAATTTTTTAATTTTTCGGGTGGGTTGTTTTGGGAAATTTTTTAATGAAAATTTTTTGTTTGGGTTTAAAACCCTTTTTTGGTTGGGGGGGGTTTTTTTTTTTTTTGGGGGGGGGGTTTTGTTTTTTTGTTTTTTTTGGGTTTTTTTTTTGGGGTTTTGTTTTTTTTTTTTTTTTTTTTTATTTTTTTTTTTTGGGGGGTTTTTTTTGTTGTTTTGGGGGGTATGAAAATTTTTTTTTTTGGGGCCCTTTTTAAAAAAAAGGGGGGAATTGGAAAAAAAATTAAAAGTCTTTTTTTCCTTTAAAAAAAGGGGTTTAAAATTTCCCTTTTTAAAGGTTTTAAAATTTTTTTGAAGTGAAAAAAGTAAAAAAAAATTAAAATTTTGGGAAAAATTTTTTTTTTTTGTTAAAAAATTTTTTTTTAAAAAAATAAAAAGGGGGAAAATAATAAAATGAAGTTTTAAAAAGGGGGGTTAAAAGGGGTAAAATTAATAAGAAAATTTTGGGGGGGATAAAAGTTTTGTTTATTAAAAAAATTTTTTTGGTTTCCTTTAAAAAAAATAAAAAGGGAAAAATTGTTCTTTTGTGGGGGGGATTTTTTTTAAAAATTGGGGGGCCCAGGGCCCAAGACTTAAAAAATGGGGAAAAAATTTTTTTAAAAAAAAGGGGGAAAAAATTTGGGGGGAAAATTTTTTTTTTTTTTTTAAAATTTTAAAAAAAAATTTTTAAATTGTTAAAAATTTAAAAAGGGGATTAAAAAAATTTCTTCCTTTTCTTGAAAATTTTTTTAAAAAGAAAGGGGGGCCACTATTTTTATTTAAAAATTTTTCATTTTTCTTTTTAAAATTTTTTTAAATTTTTTTTTTAGAAAAAAATTTTAAAAAATTTTTGGTTAAAAAAATTTTTTTCCCCCGTTTTTAAAATTTTTTGGAAAAGAAATTTGAAACCCACCAAAAAAAAATTTTTTTTTGTTTTCAAAAAAATTTTTAAAAAATATTAAATTAATTTAACAAAACCAATTTT
>CM044957.1:24981338-25037580 GCA_024516035.1 Bactericera cockerelli | reverse complement strand
GTACATGCATATGTATGTACATTGTACAATGTACATAGATAATAAGGCTTCTGCTCTAATTAGTCTTCTCTCCGATCCTATAGCTTGTTTTGAAACTATATAAGATATACTATATCTATCAATGAAAATAATGATAAAATCTTCTTTGTCTGTGTCTCAATACAGCTAGATTGGTTGAGCGTATTAGGAATTAAGGTTCCTCTCCCCAAGGTATTGGAGATGAGATAAACGTTAAGTGCTAAGGCAGTTAGGATTGTCTGTGTGATGATCTCATGATATACAGCTTGATTTATGACAGTTCGCAATGGTGCCTGAGCGCTCTAATGTGTTGACAAATAAATCACAACACATACATTTTGTTGTGCAACAATAGGATACCTATCAAACAATCGTGGCTGATAGCAAATCTCGTAATGAGGTAACACAGTTAACGAAAGTGTGACACCAGAAATTTTACAAACATGTCAAACATGACAGCTGTACCGACTTTTCAATCTCTTTGATACTATCCAGGTTATATTATGTTAACAACCTGGAATTTATAGTCCTTTTAGTCAACAGAAGAATTAGAATATTTTTTAAGTTACCTATTCATTTTGAAATTTAATGAAGTGTTTTGCTTAGAAAATATTAGTTAAGAGCGCGTTGAAAAACGCACAAAGCGTTTTGTTCACTAACGAATTTTAAATATATTATGTTCGTATATGGTAGGTATTGATAGCCAAGCATGTAAGGAATGTTTCTTATATGAAACCCTGAAAATTTCAGCTCAGTTGGGCAAAAATTGCAGTTTTTATGGCGAAAAGGAATTTTGATCCAAACCCTAGCGTTAGTATGGGTAGTAAAGATACTATAAAAAGTCCTACTGCTCAGTTCGTGTTGTCTTTTAGGATGAGCTAAAACTTATTTCATCAATCAACCAGGGAAGAGACTACCAACTTCATTGTTAATCTTTAGTTAAACTCTATATTAGTACTGACTTCTTTTTTTAAGTATTCCTTGTGATATAGTAATATTTTGTATCTATTTCACTGTGGAAAATTCCTAATAAATTTTAAGATTTTTTCAAAATCTCTGTCCAGATCAAAACAAACTCAGCATGACTACTAGAACTTCAAACTGAAACTATTTTCCTTTGACATTTGGTTGAGAATCAGTTGTAAAGTTCAGAGCCAAGAAGTTTGCCCCTGACATTTATGTAATAGTTGTAGTGTGCTCATCAGTAATTTTTCTAGTTATAAAATTATGCTTTATGTAGGTGTCTCGGTACTCGGTAGAAATGTTTGCAATATGTACTTTAACAAAGCAAGGCAGTGCGGCGGCGGGCGCAATCAAATTTCTTATCTCACAAGACATGTTATAGTGTGCACATGATTGATGATGTTGTGTCCAGTGAGGTACTTCTGGAACGAATGAGATCATTATCATTATTTTCATTGCAGGTGAACTAAGTTTAACAATCAGTACAAATTGTTTGTACAACCTTTGTACTAATTTCTATCATCATCAGGTCTGATTACTTCTTGGATGTGTTGTTGTGTTACTGTTAATAAATTTATTTGAAGTTTCAAGATTATCATGACTAGTTTAAATCCAAGTAATAATTGAAATATTTGAATATTATTTAAATAATGTAAATACGAGTATGTATTAACTCCTAAAATGGTAACTGGTCAGGTATATTTTGTGTGTGTGTTTTTTTTTTTTTTTTTTCATATTGAATTTTATCATCACAGTTATATGGTCAATTAATATAGTGCTCTTACCAATACTTTTTAATGTTATTAGTTTAGGCCACTGTTATAAGTTTTTCCATAGTAAGTACCTATATCATAAGTTTGAAATATATCTACAAAAGTTTCAAACTTGTTTGATAATTGTCCTGAATCTGTAACTTTGACAAATTAAATTTTAAGAAGTATTTTCCTAATTTTAAGAAATGTATATTTTGTAAAATATTCACAGCCTGGTGAGATTGTCTAGGATTTTCTTGAACTTGACATTGCTGATCAAGTATGAAGACTCCAAGAGAAACGGAGCATAATGTAGAGGTCGTTTACACCACACGGACCAAATTGACCATTCATTATCACATAGACAAGGTACATCAATGTTGACTTAGACCTCAGTCATGTACGCACCATCACATTCTGTTCACAAAATTGGTTGTTCTTTTCAGAATCCATAACATACTGCTAAGAGCACCATTATTCTATAGATTTAGGCAAATGTTTACTTTTGCTATATTTGATTTTTGTTTTTTACTCTAGAATATTATTTTAAATATCTCTGGCACGGTGTTTATGTAACTTATTAAAAATCAGAACATCTTTTCTAAGTCCCATAAGAATAAAGAAAAGTTTGAACCTTCAGTGCTCCATCAACGCCTCTCATTATGTAGATTCAATGCGGCAGTCATTCAGGGTCCTTTTTCCTTTAATCACCCCTTTAAATCAACTAGGTATTTTATGTGTTCAGTTTTCTTTCAAAGTTAACTGAACAAAATTCAGAACTGAAAATTACTGTATGTAAAACTTTTCAAGCAACCTTCAAACGTACATATGTATACAAAGAGCTTGTCTCTCCTGCTAATAGCCTCTCAAAACAATCTGCCCGCAATGCATGCATTATACCGTGCAACCATCACGTCCTGTGATATTTATTGAATCTAATAGATATAATAAATAACATTGGGATGCTGTGGGAAGTCCGTCTCACGCTGGGAGATACGTTGAAACATTGTTGACTCTGCAGTCCTCTCAGGAGGCCTCAATGAGATGAGCAGCCCACAGTCAGGGGTCATGTTGTGACAACTGCCCATAATCAAATAGGAGCTCAGTTCGAGATGAAAAGTCATCAGCACATTAGTCATAACAATTATATCAGTGTATGTTCTTGCACACTAATAGTATGGATATGAGACCCTCCTGGCTCTGAAGATTCCATGCTTAGAAACAAGAATGCCATTTGGAGGCAAAGGTCAATTCAGTATAGGAGTATAGGTGTTTGAGAACACAGTCATTAGCATACCATTTAATTTTATGAATATTTTTACAGTCATAATAGTTTTATAAAATATTAAATATGACATTACGTACTTTGGATTTCTAATGTGAACCTTAAAACAAAAATTCGCCATTAATCATGATAAATATCAGAATAAATATGATGATAAAATCCTTATAAGAAAGAATTTCAATTAGAAAAGTAGTGGATGCGCCAACTGAACAGTACAATAATCTATAGCAGCGGTCGGCAACCTTTTGAACTACGCGGACCCCTAGCTTATCTCGAAATTTTTTAAGGGACCCCCACATTAAAAAAGCGTGGGGGGGGGGGGGGGGTATAAAAGAAAAGTAGTTAGGGGGAAGTAGGGTACTTCGGACTATTTATGATTCGAGTTCATGAGCTATTTTTCTTTTCTTTTTTTAAATCCTGATATGGCTCCGCGGACCCCCAATTTAGCTCTCGCGGACCCCCAATTTAGCTCTCGCGGACCCCCGGGGGTCCGCGGACCCCAGGTTGCCGACCGCTGATCTATAGCAACTGATGCTCTATTAAAACTTTTGTGATAGTATTCTGGCTACAGTATTCGCATTAATGATTCCTGGGTACCGGCTGTCTATTACGAGACACACATAATACATATCTCGGTTTATACCAATATGATGATAAAGTTGCTCTACCTACAGAACAAGCGAATTAATCCCCCACTTCACTTGAAACTGAACTTGTTTCCTAATACTCGGAGAATAAACAGGTTTGTGTGAATAAAATTGCGAGTGATTTTATTAGAGCAACTTTGAATAAAAAATCAATTCAGGTACATCCAACATGTGCCCCGCCCTCCTCCAACTTATGCTTCACTACTCAGAAAGGTTAAGCGAGACATGTGGAGCGATTGCAAATTTAGCTTGGAGTTATTTTTTAGACCGTGTGTTTGAACCAGGTCCTAATGAAGGACTGTTTGCGTGGACTTGTTAATACAATACAATTCACTGCCTGATTGGTTCGCTTCAGATCGAATCTTGATTCTTCTGACCTTGTATTTTATATTATATGAATCTGTCGTCTACGTCAGAACTGAAAGCTAACATTTACTTCCTTTCTTATAGCTGTGAAATCACAATTGACTGCTTATCTCACTGTCCATGATTGACAGGAAAGAAATGTCCTCTATAAATAGCCAGTTCATGAAACAATTACATTTTTATTATCCAGGTGTATAAACAGCACAAGTTTAATTGAAGGCGACATAAAGTTCCCAAGTTATAAATAGCAAAACAGTATTGTGAAAGAGCAGGTGCAGTTAATCATTGTCGATATGCGTAGGTAGGTAAGGTACCTTGAGATACACCCTGTGGTTACCAACTCACCGGTAGGAGAGTGTTTGTCAAGAGTCGCTAACTAGCCAATATTTTCTAACATCAAAATGAGTGTGTATAATAGTGTTCACTAGTATTATTTACTCAGGAAATTTTGTGGAAACGCTATAAAAAAACGACAGTGACTAATAGAAAATGAAAAAGCGTGTGATCATCTATCTGAAAAGTCCAATTTACTTACAATCCAACCGCCACCATTTACATTTTCCTTGTTAAATTTTGTATTCTTTGTATGCAAGTTGGAAATACACCCAGCCTCAAACATACTGATAGGTACCACATTGAATATTTAATTATTTGTCGTAAGGCCGGAACGGTGAAGAACTGGATACAGCTCTTGCCCAGTTAAATTCTCATTTAATAGGACTATCTGAGATGGCATTCACCGCAGAAGTCGATGGAATACAAAGGGGGAGACCTATGCTCTAGATGAGGATATTATGGGCTCCTGATGATGTGACTAATTTTCTGACACATACCTACCTATTGCAGGTTTCACGTTTTAATTTTTCTACGATATCTATCATATTTATTTACTATTGATTGATAGAATGAGGACATTCTATTCGCCAATCAATTAGTGAATTACCTATGCGTTAATTATCAGCAAAAAATGAACCGTTCTATCAAATGAAACTCAATTAATCATATTGCACAATGCACATAGCATAATTGTTTTACACATGATTTAATTAAATCCGTAAGCGCACGGCAGTGCGCCAGGCCAAGTTCTAGAAGTTCTAGAAAGAACGGCAGAATATCTTTACACGAACCAATTCACCCCTTTTTTAACACCTTTATATCTTCAGTTCTGTTGACCATGGAGCTATGAAATTTGGCACATAATTATTATATTCTCTTAGTATCACTCAAAACACATTTTTCAAGGGTCAACACAGAAAACTTTCGAAGAAATGTAATTTTAAATTTTGCGATTTTGTGACTGACTTATTCATTACTGACTTACAGATCATCAAAATTATGAGGCCAAGTTAGAGGATAGTAAAGTTAGCAGTTAATAACATACAAAATGAGGATAGTACCGAAGTAACTTGGCCTCTAACAAGACATCACTACCTTTATAGACTAAAACTTTTTGGATAGGAGCTCTGGAACATGGCCCTTTTTTCAACGGTAGTTTTTTGTGTATTGTCTTTAACGTCATGCACCTCCAAATTAATAACCGATACTGAATTGCTTTCACATTATGATGCCTACACAATACTAAATTTGCTCTTTTGTTGAAATATGAGGGACATCACCAACATTTATCTACCTTTTAACTTTTCATTTTTGTTTAAATATTAATTGAAGAGAAATGATGATGAATAGCTATTCTAGATAATGATAATTCTTAGGAAGAATAGCTAAATTCTTATGTACGTGTTATGAAAATCCTACCATTGCATGAAATAATGCTGAACCTAAAATAATACTAAATCATCTAGGTTTGTAGTTATCTTAGAGAATGTTGCAGTTATGTTGATCTAGAGACAGATTTCAGTTCAGATTCAGACTGATATAATGCGTATCTGGGCGTGATGTGTAGGTAGGTACATGCATTTTGAAATGTTCGTGCTACAGTTAGAAGTATGATTGAAATTTTAATGTTTGAGTTCTATTTCTTAGATCATGATACTTCCAAGTAAATAACTGATTGGTGTGATACTTCGTGATGTTGTGATCTATGAAGTAGAATCTAAAACAAATAATATAGCCGGTCCGAATGCAGTCAAAATCAACTCAACTCTCTGACAGTTTGAAGTTGGGAGGTGTAATTTTCTATCAAGTTTACTTCACTTCGAGCCCTCAATCTACTCTGTTCTATTGTTAGAACTATTACGAAGATAGTCAGTGCACCATTTCTTTGGATATTATTTTACTCACTTCTTATATTTGCAGCTTAATATATTGTTATGAACTACCACTATCTACCTTTTACCTACACTTCAACTAAAACTATCTAGCTCTAGCAACAATCCAAAAAATTGAATTCATTAACCATCAACTTTTTCAAAGCTAAGATAATGTAGTAGTAGATTCATGGTTGGTACTCATAAAAATAAAATTTGAGTTGTGATTTTATACATAAATTTTAAGATCAGTAGAATCCAACAGTATGACAAAAAAATACCCAAAAATATACATGACCATCTCATAGAGGCACACCATACAGTGGTTAGGGTCTCTTAGGAATGGTAATTTAAAACTGAAGGTGATCCAGTCAGACCATTCGAGAAGGAGGAAAGGTGGTTCTTACTGAATCTCTATAAACTTGTTTTAACTGGTATCTTGATCAAATAAAATTGAATAAAATAATATTCTTTATACATATGTATACCTATAAACTTTGCTGCACTTCCATTATTCACTCGGAAACAATAATGAACAAAAGAAATGCCCTAACTACTTAATATATTTTATACTTTTAAGTGGATAAAAAATGTATAGGTTTGATAATGAGAACGTTTGAATAGTGGTCATATTATATCAATAATTCAATCCGCAGCAGCCTCTGTCTGGACAGAATCTGCTCGTTCTAAGCAAGTTGATGGTGCAATGAATGAATCGGTTCGTATCATTACCGGTTATTTAAGACCCTCACCGGTGAATACAATTAATTTAATTCTGAATACAATTAATTTAATACAACCCCCTCAAATACGCAGAGCCACAGGCAGGCCTTGCAGTTGAGAAAGGCAAGCAGGTCAACGACCGAGGACACACATACGGATATCAACCAAACCCGAGGTGCCTTAAATCAAGGAAAAGTTTTATCGCAGCAGCAAGAGTTTCCTGAAGCACGCAGATTAGAACTTTGGAACTGCAAAACACCACAACCGAACTTGGAACCTATGGAAGAAGTTTTAAAATGTGCATATCCCTTACTCGGCTAAATAAAAAGATGTAGTTATTGTGCATCAAATGTAAAAAGAACAGAAGATTATTTCAAATAATATAACTATCTGTAAAAAAAGCTAAACATATTATAACTTTTATTTATAGCTAAACATAACTCGTATTTGAAATATGAAACCCCCAAAACTTAATACCTAGCTACTACTACTAACTAGCTTAAAATAGTGAAAATACACTGATACACAAATGGTATCACAAAGTACTGGAGGGGGCAGTGTGCGGACATCTCAGGTGACCCCTTACTGACATACTTGATCTTTAACAAGGTTCACTTTTAGTTTCGTTCGGACGAAGTAAAATCGTGTTCTCTGTGAATTTACTTTTCTCTCTGAACCAGCAAGAGCTGAGGAGCTCAGAAAGCAACTAGATGTCTCATAGATTGAATATAAAGTAGTCGTCTCTCAGACTGAACATATTTCATAGACTACACAAGATATTCCTGGACGTAGAACATGGTTCTGTGCAAGAATAAAATACAATATAGCATGAGAGTCTTGTAAAATGTCAACAATGAAAGAAAGAAGCACAATATCCAAAGCAGAATCAGGCGTGCATGAAAGACGTGGAAACGTATAGCAACCTGCTGGAAGAAGTGAATCTAGATGAGGAATTTTGCAATGACCCGAATGCATCTAACAAATTATGATGAAAATCTCAGTCACTAACCGCTTTTACGAATTCAGTCAACCAACAAACACTCAGCCTTTCAATTTGAGCAGGCTTTTCTCACCAGAAAAAAAACCAAGATAAAATAACATTCAACAGTCCCAAGCCATGGCTCATTTACGAACGTCATACATAAAGCATCCAGTGTGTGGTTGTATTGACATCCTCTTTCATGGTCGACGCTTGAGCCTACGTCATGAGCTGTTAACAACAATAACAAACAGTCTACTTCAATATAAATAAAATTGATCTAATAAATACTTTCCTATGTCTATTGGTTACGCCTTTATGATGTATGGCAGTATCAATGCACTTGTCAAAGTTTACATTACTGCCCACATAGTGAACGCACTGCATTGAGCTATGTTGTCTCTGTCTAGTAAATCCTGAGTTATTGTATGCCTTTTCTCACTATTTAAGTATTTATCTATCATTTTTTCATTTATGAACCTGGATGCACAGTTATCAGTTATGTTTTACTTCTAGGTTTCCTTTGCTCCGAGTTGCTCCTTTGCTTTTCCAATGTTCATACGTTAGTAAATACGAATCTTCTTCAACTTTAGGGTGTCTTAACATTTTGAGCTTGGATCTTCTTGAATTCATTTATTGATAGTACACTTCTGTTGTTTACGTATCTTTTCTATTTGTGATTTTCCCCCGATTATCTCACGCTAAACAGTAAAAGTAAAATAGTAAATCCTTCTTTTTGAACTGGACTGAAGCTAAAAGCTTTCCAAACTATTACAAAAAATTATAAAGTAAATTTACAGCATGTAATAGACAACTGAAATAGCTTGAATGCATTGATGTTCAAAATTCTTTACTATGGCCGTTTCTTTATAATGACATAACTACCATAAGATTGATTGAAGTAGTCAATATGCTCATCTCCTTTGTCATTGGAGGAAATTTACATATTTATTCATAGTGTTGTAAAATGCGTTACATTCTTCTTGTAGCTTTATGGTATTCGTGTTCATAAAACAATAGGACGAAAACAATGCTAGAGATGGCTCGTGAAAGATAGAGTGCTGTACTTTTATGTATTTATTTCATGCTCATTGGATTTGCAATATTTGCAGTTCCAGTTGGTAATGTGTGGCAAATGATATTGAATTCCAATTTTATATTTAATTTCCACAAATGTCTTCAATAGTCAAGACGAAATTTCCTATCTGAGGAATCGTTTCATGATGGATTTATTACCACAAACATGTTTTCACCATTAGTTAATAAGCACAAGTATGACCTAATTACACATTAATCTTTTATGGATTTTTCTTTATTTGATCTGATAACAGGAGTCCTATTTCAAATGTTTCCATTTTATGCATGTTTATTTTTAACGAGCTTAGATTTAGGCAGTACGTAGGTCTCTCCCGTATACACTTAAGTTTCTTTTTGCTAAGGGTATTATACGAGTATGTGGGTAAATTTCGTCTTTGATTTTATGAAAGACGTCATCAAGGATTTCACTTGTTAAATTTAGGTAACCCAAGTGACCCAAACTCATCAAACAGAAATCCGTGTACTCATCTGTGTACAATGTAAGTACATACAGTGCACTTCTTTATTTGGTGTGTTCCGGTCACCACGATACCATTCGAGAGATTGGATTGAAACCCCACTAAAATTGAAAATGATTGAAAGCTTAAAAAAGTACGGTCATGTTCACCTTTATGGAAATGACTTAGTTGCTCATGGTAAAGTACAGAGAAGTGGTTAGTAAAATGCAAGATTGGAGTCCCACTTCAGCCGCCACCAAGCAAACAATCACAACAAGAGTCCACTTGATATGATTCGATCAGAGCAGAAGAAAATGTTGAGGCCCTAACGTGAAGATCAAGTCAAGAGATTCTACAACCAGAAGACGAAGAAAGTGAAATCAGCTGAAATATTATGTGGGAATGTTATGTATAGCAAACACACTGTGTTATAATATTATAGTCTGCCTGTTATTGTTAATGTTTATGTATGAACTACAGGGTTCACTCCAAACCTGTCCTCCAACAACGATCTCTTATTTTCAAAATTAAAATCTGAGCTATGTGGATTTTTTTGGGAGCGATGAAGTGATTAAGTCGGCTGTTTTAAGGCACTTTGACGGCAAAGATGCAAACTACAATAATTTGAAAACCCCACAATTTGACAGATGTTACTCAAGTACTGTAATAAATGTGTTGACCTCAAATGAGATAATGTTGAAAAATAAGACACAATTTCGTTTTTTTATTTTTCTTCTCCGTATAAGTTATGCCGCGAACTTTTGGGACCACCCTTTTATACATTAAGGTGGATTCAATAAGAGCTCAGAACATTTCTACTGTGCCATTAGGATATTTATCGCCTCTTACAACTTAATTTTCCAGAATCATGGGCACAAAGCACCGATAATAAAGGAATTATTATTTTAAATGCTCCATGTATATTATATACTTCTCATAATTCAAAAATACCAGATGCCCCCAAAAAATAATAATAATCTATTTGCCAAGAAGATGATATTTCTTCAGGCAGTATGATCCTGTAGTATAGTACCCTCATGTATTGTGTATGTTAAATTCTAAATCTCTGCTAGATGGTTCAGATACGATTGCACGTACCTACCTACATACCAGGATAACACATATTCATGAATGTAAAGTTGATAATGCAAATGGCCATATACTTAGGCTAATTTACACTTGAGTAATTAGAATAACTTGGTAATTATTACATAGTCTATTGCATAAGCGGCACGGTTCTTCCTCACCGTATAGTGTTATCCGTTATGTAGGTATACATCATTATTCTGTAGAAGTAGTACAAAAAGATGTTACTTTGTAGCAGGTAATAGTAGGCAAATAGATTACAAATTCTTGATTCAAAGATCTTAAAATTAGAAGGAAAAGATTGTGGGATGGAGTATTAGAATTTCAATAGATAGTCACCGGGGTTACGTTATTTGAAGATTTTTGTATTTTCATACGCATTCCTATAAAGGTCAGTGGCTATGTGTTCTGAAACTGCTATGCATTTGTAACACAGGTTACTGACCTAGGTCGGAACCAAATATAAAATAATGTTTTTCAGAAGAAATGTTAATGTGGAAACCAATCAGTGGTAGTTTGCCCTATTCGAATGTCAATTCAACTATTGCAGTCTATTTGTGTGCATGCGTTACAAATTGTAGTTGTTGGTCTTTGGGTAGCTCTCGTATTAGTTCGATCAATAATGTTATCAACAGTATTCTCCAATATCTGATATGGACTTGGTATTTCTACGTGATCAAATGTTACTTTGGGAAATGACAGTATGTATATTTGTATATTGTATAATAGGTACAGTAATAATATGGTTTTTGATTTGACCAAGATCACATTCTACGTGTTTTGCATTATGACATACTCACATAGTATATAGTCCGTTGAATAGTAAATAGGTAGTCTGGTCCTCCTCCATTTTTTTAAAATACATTCTAAACTATTTTCCGTTTTTTTTTTTTTACTGATGATAGGATATCTACAGGGTGGTCAAAAAGTACCTTTCATATAAAAAAAATTCATGTATTCGTAATATATTAATGATATTGAAATTTGATTTTCTGGTTGAAGTTATAAGGCTTGGGAGATTCTATATGAATTCTACACAATTTCACAGCGATCAAAATTAATGAATTATTTTGCCAAAACTACCAAACCATACTTAAAACACAACGTAAAAACGAACATTTTATGATTTGAAAATGTTTCATCAGCTCCTGACTTCATCCTGTGGGGCTACCTGAAGGAGGAAGTCTGCAACAATAAACTGCAATCATCAGAGGAGCTCAAAAAAATATTCGAGTAGAGATGGAAAAAATTACACTGACAAACTGGACTTTATTTGCAACAGTGATAATCTGATGATACAAATGCTTTAAAAATCTTATGAATTACCCTAAAGAATATTCCGCACTCTTTGTATAAATTGTATTGGATCTTGAGGAAGCAATTTCAATTAGTGTCTAGCAAATATAGAAATCAATTTATTAGGATGACTTGTTCAAATTTCATCCATCAACTAATCCACATGTTCTGATTCATTTGTAATCTATTACTTATGTTGGGATTGTTGCCATCCACATGTTATTAAATGGCATTTTATTGTGAACTTACATTAGATGTAAGTATGTACAGGATCATTCTGATTTTGTGCTGTGCTCATAATGCTTGGTTTTAAGTTCATTGTCCTGCGTCCTATGTTCAAATGTCCGGAGACCAGCACTACAAAGTTCAAACAAACTCGATTATTTACCGGTCTAATCCTTTAGTTACTAATGTTTGGTAACTGCAATAATTTACCTAATGTAATTATCAACATCCGATGCGCGTACTTTGTGTCTTGATATAATAATACTTCCACGTCCTTCTTCAGAATAAATTGACAAAAACAGAATTTTGTGCCACAAATTTCTTCTCAAAAGCACCTCTTGGAATCGAGTTCTCATGACAATGAAGTACTTACATAGATCATTATCAAGCAAGAGTGTGCTGCTGGAGTCTGATTATCTGGAACCGTGGTTGTGAATTACTCAGTGAATCTTTTAATAAGTGGAAGTGATTGGCTCTTTGTTTCAAGTACCATAACCCTGCCTCGGGTTCAACACCAGGACGACATTGCTCCAGAGGCGGAGGGTTCCATCCTATTGATGTGCTTTATAAACATCATACACTGTATTCATTCAAAATGGATCCACCAACAAAACACACGCTGACTTTCATACACTTTTGACGGCTTGTTTCCCTACCATAAATATTGTATTTAGACTATCTGATTTCAAAAAAATATATCAACATTACAGGAATGTTGGATTTTATCTGAAACGAGACCAGTCAGAGATAGTTTGGAAACCTTAGTTTTATCCAAAAATAAGTTCGATGTCCATGATGGAATCTACTAGCGCCTCCACTGAATGGCTCACGCTTCTATCATTAACTAGGGATCAAGGCCGCTCCATTGATGACGACGTCAATTTCTTCTAGGCAGATTATACGCGATAGGCTGATCCAGTCCTTATCCCACATTGTCATGCAGAACATTGCTATCTAAATATCTAGGAACACTTGCAGTGCTCACTGAACCGCTCACATGGTCCTCCAACATTATTCTCATGAGGCCTCACCAGTGGACTCCGTGTCTCATTACCAGCCTTCTAAACGCTGGGGAGGTTCAGATAGTTCAAGATAATGTCCAATAGCTATTAGATTTCTTGAACATATATTTATTATTTCTAACATCTTAAAATTACCTATAAGTTATTTTACTCTGATTTTTCTGAAATTTTATTCAAAAATGTAGAATACCTCTTGACTCTTGAGGTTTCCGAACCTACATGATGCATCAGTACCAACCTACCAAACCAGATGAGACGCAATTGAACCAGTTTGAGGACGCCGAACCAGTCGATCTGCACAAAGAATCACAATGAGGTACCCAGAATCCTCAGATACACTTTTCCTTGGATGCCTCTAATTGTGCACATTCATCAATAGTGACACCAACATACAGGTTAAAAACCACTTTATCTGCCAGAGTCTCAAGTACATTGAAGCAGGTTGCCTCAGACTCTGATGAGTGGATAAACCGAATTTACTTTTTACATGTTTGAATTAAAGATAAATTTATTTCTCATAAGAACATTTATGTTTTCTACAGTGTGTTTCATGTTTAGGGAGCAACATAATGAAATTCAAAACAAGGTGTTCTCACCGATCTGTGTGAAACAATTGACCACGCCTTTATTAGAATTTGCGTTTGAAATTTCAGTTTTCATATTTTTCATTGACCATTTTGCACTCTTGTAACATAACAATATCATGCATCCTTGGTGTCAAATGTTATGTCCTAATTAGTTTTTTTTTCTTAAATTACCTTGTGGGTATTGTTTTCCATAATCATTTGCGGTATTAGTATTTTTGATGATGTTTTAGTGATTTTGTTTAGAACCATTGTTCTTTGTTTTTAATATCTGAAGGATGTGTCCAGCATTTTATTATTTTTCATATTGATAAATCAAGGAATATATGTATTTTCTGTTAGAAGCAATTTCAGGACTGCTTGGTTTCGTTCCTAGAACTCTTGAAGAAAGTTGGATCATTAATTATCAGATATTAACTTTGTGCTCTTAATTATCCTGTTCCACATTATTCTTGGAATAGCCGCACTTGAGTAAACCGTGATCTCGCATCGTGATTCCATCCCGTATGCTGCTAACAACATTACATTTTTTATATCGAAATAGGTACCGAGTTCGAAACTCTTTCATGTGTAATACCACTAAAAGCTGAAGAAATGCCCCAAGATACACTCGTGAAGGCCGTTCAAGGATATCAAGTATTGAGTTTACTTTAACCCCTTCATCATCTTATGGAACAAAGAGAATGTTTAAAAACGACAAGCCAGCAAGCCAAACTGATTACAGAACTAAACCTTCAGATATACCATCTACTTCTTTTGGTTTCTCTTATATTCATGAAAGTCATGTGCAACAAAAAAGGATAGCAGACATAATGTGAAAAGTATCATTTTTCTTCCTCCGTAGGAAAAACTACTAGACAAACATGGACATGCATGTTCCTATTGGAATAAATAGGTATCTAGTAAAATTTTGTCCTTTCTGCGCTTTCCTTGTAGCGTATCACCCCTTTACAAAAACCATTATATTTTAACTTTTAAGTACTGCTAAGTGAATAAATACATGCTTATACTATACTAGGTAGTTTAAAATTATAAGTTAGGATCATCTATTTTTGTATAGTTGTATAATTGCGTCATTCGATGAAGAGACGTGAATGGGTTAGACATTAGATTTAATGAAATACTCGGCGAGGAATAAGATCACATCTTGCTGCCTGGTCGTGTAGCGCAGGCAAGTATCTTGTCAGTCCCCTGCACTGACAGGCCGAGGGTGTGAAAAGTAAGGAAAATAATCATGTTCACTTCTGAGCAAGGTGTTAAAAGGAAATCAGGAATAGTTGCTCTCCTTCAATCAAATGTAACACCTTCATTTTAGGTGTTCCTTGTATGTTATTAATCTTGTTTTACTGACAGTATCATTTGTTCATTTTAAACCGACAGCAAGAATAGGCCTCTAAATATCCCGAGGCTTCACGAGCTTATTTTTGGCAAAAATTGAATCCCACTAATCAAAATATCAATGTCTGCTAATGATTTACGTTTATCTCATAATTGATTATACGTGCGATGTGAATATGTCAAGAGATGATCAGAAAATTTCTGGTGGAAAAGTTAAAACGGATAAAGTCTATGTATTATGGTAAGTCTATTATATCTCTTTATGAGCAGGTCTGTTAAATTAGAAGCTTTGCTCATACAGTCCTGAGTACTTCCCTATGTACAATCCAGTGTATAATGAGCTCTGTATCCTCAAAAATGATATCCCCTGAGGTTATGTCGTTATTAATGTTTAAATAATAAATACAAGTCCTTATTATGCCATTAACAAGATAATTATGTTTTGGTAATTATTGGTTTACTGATTTCCGGCTCATCTGCTCCGGTAAGAAGTGTTTGGTAGTCTTGGTACCGAGAGACGGTGGTTCACACCCCGGTTCATCTCACTTTCTCCTCTACATCTGCAACTTGGTACAATATAATTATCTTTTTAGTTCATGATTTTTGCCTTCGATGAATGATGAATCTTACTGGTAAAATGTGAGAGGAATTTTAATAATATACGTCATATTTGAACTCCTAAAAAATGTTTTGATTCGTTAGACCTTCTAAAACCTGATATCAATGAAGGTTTTGTTGAAGATCATCTAAGGATTCTGAGGTAATTGTATGGTTTTTGGAATAATTTGGAAAAATAAATCCAAAAAGACAAAGTATTAACAGTTACAGTCTTGCAAATTTCATCGCTAGTAATTCTATTATTTATTTTTAGTTGATTTGAGTAGTCAGAGTGCCTCACAGTCCTGGCTATTCATAGCTAATCCTAGCCACATTGCTGTTCATAGCAAATCCTAGCCACATTGCTGTTCATAGCAAATCCTAGCCACATTGCTGTTCATATCAAATCCTAGCCACATTGCTGTTCATAGCAAATCCTAGCCACATTGCTGTTCATAGCAAATCCTAGCCACATTGCTGTTCATAGCAAATCCTAGCCACATTGCTGTTCATATCAAATCCTAGCCACATTGCTCTAACCTTAAAACCGTTGACACTAACCATCCATCGCATCGTGCAGAGTTTTGAAGCTTCTGCTTTATTAAAATCTTCTATGGGTAGCTTTAGCAAAATGGGTAGCTATAGAGTTGGTAAAAATACTTGATTGATGCACTAATAATGCATTATGGGTCTTCTAGACCCATACCTGTCAGCACCTTTTAATTATTTCAGGACTGAAAATTAAAAACATTGTCATCACTTTAATTTTTCACCCATTAAAATAGTACGTATAATATCTGACATTTCCCTTTTACAGAATAGTGTGATACCCCAATGAAACCAACTCCTCCTTGGAACAAGTAGTAAATGCCATAGACATGCATGGTTAAGTACACTGCCGGCGTGAGTGTGATGCTGCAATGAAGAATTGCATTAATGTTGAGAACCAGACAGTGCAGACATAATGCTCACTTTGGAAATGTGTGAGAGATGTTATTAAACATTGCAAGACTAATGAAACTCTGCATGTTCAAATGGTGGACTGCAGTTTCCCCCCAGCAATTTGTAGAATAAAACTGAGAAATGTTCATGAAGGAAAATGTCAAATTACTTAACGTGAACAATAAGCACATCCACTGAAAGAAGTGTAAAGTGGTTTCAGTCATGATTGTATTTATATCATAAAATTTACTATCAGCATCATTAATTAAGTATGCTACGAGTGTTACTTATACTTACTCTACAGCAATTTAAATTCTCCCATAAATATTGTTTTGAAAATTTGGCTTTACAGACTGAGGCTATTGTGCTAGGAACAGATCAAAAAGTGCAATTACTTGGTACATAATATAAAGTTTGTCGGTTGTTTCCTCCAGAGCAAAGGGGTTGATAAAATTCTAGTTCCATTAAATAGGATTAAAAATGGAATAATGACGTTGAGGTACCTGGGAAATTCTAAGAAACAGCTGAAAAGTGAAAGCATACTTTACTTCTTTTCAATAATCAATTTCTGGATACCTAGTTCTAAGATACACTTTTTCCCAACTACAGAACTTAAGTTTTCTCTCATCAATGACACAACAATAGGAATCTAGCATCTACGATTCCACAGGAATCTACGATTCCACAAATGTCCTCACGATGGTTGGTCCAAATAATTCACATATAAAATTTTGGCCGGGACGAGCTGGTAATAGCAGGACAAAACTCCGAAAATACTTAAATTAATTGCAAAGGAACCATACTCCATCTGAGCTTTTATTTATTAACCCGGTTGGATATTATCACACCCCCTTCCTTGACATAGCTTTTGCCGCTACAACCGAGCTACACTTTTTGTAAAGTTGAACCTATGATGTAAATAATGTATTCTTATGTACATAGACAAAATAATAGACATACTAGTTCTAAGTTCAGTATTGCGTAATTTTCTGTCAAGATTAAATAAAGTAAACATTCCCTTATCTTAGTCCAGTTCTTCAATAGCAATGATAAGACCAAAACCTGTTAGCCTGGCTAGGTTAACATGTTGTAACGTGAAGCAACTTTAGTGGAACAAGTTGGAACACACCCTGAAGTTATAAGAACGAAAGTGACCACATTCTGCGCCGCCATCAGAAAGTTGAATCGGAAGAAAGTTCTGTTCATCTTGGGCTATACCAAGGCATCTATGACATAACACTTAAGTAGGTAGGCACTTATAAGTAGACACCACAATGTGTTCAGGATACGAAAGTAAGAATTTGTAAGGAGCAAGACCTTTTAGCCATATGTAGGTATACGTATATTAATACATATCGATATTTTTTATGTAAATAAATTTTGGTCATAGCTATGCTTATGCAAACTGTGCATCCTATTAAGAACCCTGCAATTGAACACAAAGGTATTGTTACTATTGGTATTTTGGGAGAATTTTGCTGATGTGTCGAATTAATGTAAATTCATCTTTTCTCTGTTACAGGTTTGTCACTGTTTATTTTTGGGACATAATCTTCTTTGACTTCATGTTATAATTTCAATGGGTAAGTGTCTCCTACTATTAAAAAATCCGAGTTTGCTTCGATCTTGTACAAATTAAGTGAATTATCATTAATCATAATATTATTCTTTGTTACATGAAGTTATTGCAACTAATAATGATTCAAAGAAAATGCATACCTAATTAACAAAGAACAATTATTGACTTATTATAATATATCTACCTAATTAAATTTAAACTAAATACATTATTGTGTAAGTATGCATGAGCAAATCTATTCACATACACAATTCATTTGTGCACCAAGTTGGATCTACATGATCGCATTGTCCAGGATTTTATCAACAAATCTAATCTTCTATTAAGTAGATCTAAACCAGCGGGGCTGCGGATTACCTACAGATTCTGTTTTATTAATAGTTCCGAGCAGAGTCAGTCTAACTTGACACATAAATTTGAAAATCTAGATCAAAATGTCAAACACTCAAGGTTCCTCTGCAGAAATGTTCTTAAAGGGGAAAACACTCATTGTTCTTTGTTAAAAATAGTTAACTTGGAGCATGTAGTGGGGGCACGTTCAATACAATTAGTCTGGATGTAATGTATTGGTTTTGCTCTAATAGTGAAAGTGGTGGAGGAGTTTATGACCACTTAATCCGCCTCGGGTGGTATCGTACCACTGGTGGTGTAATGTTTACTGGAGCATTTTTATAGGCGCAGATTATGCTATAGATACAGGGTTCTCTTTAATTAGTATCACGTGTTCAGTATCTGACTAAGTATCATGTATTCAGTATCAAATTGTGTTAAAAAATTTACTCCTTTGAAGGATGGAGTTTTCAAATGGTATAGTTTTATTGTAATTTATTTATTCATTGAAGCATGTTATTTAAAAATGCACTTAGGAATTTTAGTTATCTACAATAACTTTAAAAGCACATAAGTAACTTTGGTATTTTAAGTATCTACAGTAACACTAAAAGCACATAGGTAACTTTGGAATTTTGAAACACCAAACACACGTACTTCCTATATTTATGTGTTTTCATGCATTTCTCTTTCAGGTGTTTTACAAAAATATTGTAAGTTTACCGTTGTTGCCATGTTGCTTCTTTGTGTTGAGCAGATAGCCAAAAATATATTATTCTACTTGTGTAAATAATTTCAAGTAAAACGCGTTTTCCTGTCGTGTCAACTTATGTTTTACGAACAACAGTTACTTGGTGAAGCCTATGGTATTTGCTTCAACTTGGCCCTGTATATCTCAGCTCTGACCTGATTGTTTCATTGCCCCATGATATTGTGATTATTTCTTGAACTTTTTGCCGCAAAATACAAAAGCGTGTCTCTTTCTGTTATGTAAAGGTTCCAACCTCATAGATTAAGTTCAGTAGATAAATAACAAAGCTGCAAGGTCGAATGCATTTACTACTATAGTGTTGTTCTGTTTGGAGGGCGAAATATCCTATTACCTACAGTGCAACTTTCTGTTAGCTTAGAGACTGTGTGTGCACCCACTGCGGTAATGCCACTGCTCGCTAATTGTATGTTTGCAGCAGTCTCCATACTTTTAGAAATGGCTGCTGTATTACCATTTTTAGTATTGCTGCATTTTGATTTCGCCGCCTTAACATCTAGAAGTTTATCACCATAAATACATGCATACTTGAGATATTCTTTCATTATGGTTCATTTATTATAATTATTTTCATCATCACTAAAATGTAGATAATTATTATAGATCTACTTTTTAGGTCCTTTATCATTGTATCCCGCCACCAGATTTAATCTGAATGGGGTACAAAATACTTCCTTATTATACTCGTATTTATACGCTTTAAATTGGCTCATTTTAAATGTATTAAAATATGTTGTATGTAATAGAGACTTGAAAAAATACAATAAAAGTAATATTAAAAGAACAAACATGAAAGAAAAAAAACATCTCGACAATCCACTAAAATAACAATTTTCCTAGGTTGTAATATTAGGTGTTCTTTGGTTTTGCGGTACTTTACCTATTTAAACAATTCAAATCAAAGACTGTCAAGTTTTCACATTCGAGTTCCAATGTCTCGTTCAGGTACTCTTCACCAACCAAGCTACATAAAAAAAACAAGAGCATTCATATTTTCACTATCTTAGCTATGCTTCTAGAACGAAATCTAGGTTCTCACATATTTTTCCGAGTGAAACATATTATATTGTTTTATAGTTTTTATACCGTTAAGAGCGTTATTCTCAATTTACGCTTATTTCATTTTTCGTACATTCTTCTTGTAGCGAGGTTTGATAATTCAAGTATTCGGTACATTGTGGTTATGTTGTGGTTTAATTGTGCGAAAAATATGTAGGTCTGATGTCCAAAAACACAGCATTGTCAGATCTTGCGAATAGCATAAGCTACAAATCTGGTTAACAACCGAATAAATTGAGCTTCAAGTTTAATTATTGCTCTTTTTTATACCCAGTTTTTATATGTCTGTTTGTGATGCAATAAATCTTGAAACATAGCTTTAATTTGCATGAAAGATTGTAGATAATAATGCATAATTTTACATTATGAAAATGTCGGAATTTTCGAATTAAGTTTTGAAGATCATGCTTTACCAGCTTTGCTTGTGTCCCGAGGATTGTTTTGTTAGAAAGTGAATACTATTACCTTCCAGTCAATGGTAATTTTACTAGCTACCCACATGAACATCACCCAGTCCGGTTGGGTCGGCAATGCCAGGTATCACCTTTAAAAAAACCCAACCTACCCAGAATTCGATCCCACGAACTCTGGACAACATGCAGTAGTCACTAGCTATACACCGCGGAGGTTACCTGTCTAGTTGTATCAACACAAGAGTTAGTGTCAAAAATCCTAGATGTGAAATTCTAGGAGATTTCTTGTCTCATTCGCTACTGGCTACCATCGGTCACCCCACATCATCATGATAAGGATAGCACATTTATCAGTCACAAGGCGATGGGCCACCCTGTATCTGTGGGTCCTAACTGGTTCCCATGAAGAATTAATCAATGAACCTGTGGGCCTCACTCTCCATGCTTCAGCTTTGTCTGTTGTGTAATCCATGCTTATACTCGTCAACGGGTCCTCGCCATTCGCTTACTTATAATTATGTTATGTAGTAAAAGAGTCTAAGCTATCTACTGTAATCCCTGTCATAAACTATATAAAAAAAAAAAAATTTTAGAGAGCTCCCTTTAAATAACTCTCATCAATATAATTTTATTATTAACAATGTAATGTAATCAATCCTTTGTGTTTTATACTCAGAAGCCAGACGCGGCTGATGCGAAATTATTTTGGGGGGTGCTGCTACATTTAAAATGGAATTTATTGAGTCGCTCTTTCAGTAGGTACCTATCTGAATAGTTTGAGTTTGTTATCCATGCCAATCATAATAAATATGCATTAATTTTTCTAGAAATATGTGATGAATTTCATTGTGTACCATCTAGGATTCGAGAAAATCCTCTCTTTATCTTTTTCGTCTGGGGGTGCTGCAGTTCCGCAGCTCCTTAGCACCGGCCGGGTCTGCTCAGAACCTATGATAATAATAAAAAAAATCAGAGATTCATTGAATAATAAATGCAGGCTGTGGTTAACAAAATGAATGAGTTCGGTCCCTGTTTTGACTTAGAATTGAGGCGTCCAGTTTCAAAACTCTTTATATCCAAAAAATCGAAAACGCAGATTTTTACATTTCTGGAATCTTCAGAACAAAGCACACATTATCTGAAAATATTTAGTAGCAAAACTATGTAGAACCCGGTTTAATATCATGAGAAAGATTCAAGTCGGTTGCTAAACTCAGTATTTCCAAAGGAGATTTGGCTGCATAACTCTGTATATCCATGCGTAAAAACTGTTACAAAACTCTTTATATCCTTGTATAATAATGGCGTACGGGAAATGATCGGTAACAAAACTCGTTATGTCCATCGAAAGAAAGGCTTTGTTCTTGTGAAAGGTGAAGTTCCCTACAGATCAGATGTCTGCAAATTCAAGTCTGTTATGAAGAAAGGTAAAAACTTGAATAATTTCAATCCAACCATTATAGAGTTTGATTAATTTGTCAAACCTGAAAAACTTGAAAAACTTGAAAAACCTGAAAAAATGACACTCTTTAATGGAAGGTAACCACCAGGCAAGGTTAATGCTTAAAGCATTTTCTACCACCTAACCTTCAGAGTCTTATTATTATGTGGTTACAAACTCAAATTAATGAGGAAAATTCATGCACTGGGTGGGATTCGAACCAACGGATCCCTACGCTACCTGGATTACCAGACTAGCGCGTTAACCACTTGACTACCAGTGCATTTACTACCAGTGCACCTAAACTTATTGATGTTAATAAAAAAAGTTATCATATTTGTGTTAAACACTTTCGTATTATCACAACTACTCCAATAACTCGTTTTACTAAATCTACGCTGAAACCCGGACTTGAACCACCGACCTCCAGGATACAAGTCCGCCGCCTTATCGATCAAGCTACTGAGGTCGGATTATTGATGTTTATAATTTACTATAAAAACATTTTGGTGAGTCTTGGAAAAAAGGGAAGATCTCAAATTCTACAAATTAATACTGGAAGAAAAGGTACTGCCCCACATGTAACTGAAGAAAAAAATGATGAAGATTGTTTCCCAGAAGAGGATGAAGATTTGACTGTTTCCATTTGACTCATATTTGTATGATAAAAATACATGCTAATTTTTATTGAACAAAACTATTGAATTACCAATTGTTTTCTTTTATTCTATAATATTATCAGGCAACATTGACTGATGATAATAGATTGTGCTGCTGCAAAACTCTTTATATCCTTTTGATACGGTTGCAAAACTTGTTATGTCCATGCTACGGTAGCAAAACTCTTTATATCCAAATTAAATTCTTAAATATTTCGAGAATACCTGAATAAAATGTTTTTTTCTCTTCATAAAAAGGTGTATTAAGACTTATACTATCTACTATCTACCAATATACTATCTACCAATTCTAATTTCAAGGGCTACCACTCAATGTCATTACAAGTGAAAGTGAATCGTTCTATGAAAGCACTTTTTCTTCACTTTTTCTTTATTCCTCTATATTTCTCTCTCTCTCTGTATATTTTTTTTCCTTCTCTTCTTTGTACTTCCACTTCTATATTTCTCATTGAGGTTTCATCAGTTGCTTAAGAAAAACTCATCCAAACCTAGAAAATTGAAATTTGAAACAAGAAGATAATATATCAAGAAATGTGTGCTAATGATATGAATTCCGGAATTTCACCAAAAATCTTATTTATTCTCAAGGTAGCTAAATGTAGAAATGTAAATTCAAAAGGTAGTGATAATAATAATAATAATATATAAATATCTACACAGGTTAGAAACAGGATAACGTGCTAACACGTGTCTAGTAGACAGTTTATCATTCGATGCCGGATTTATTTTCAACGAAGCAGTGACTTCAAAAACATTGGAGATGTGTTTCATATACATACGTCTACAAAATGCTGGATGTAACAAGCACACTCAAATTATAAAATTCAACATCGGATATTTAGCAGCTTATAAGAAGTCGAGATTTTTTCTAATTTTACGCTCATGCACACTAGATGAATGTTTAGTCATATTTCAGCTGCAGCCTCGATAGATATTCTGCACGCAGATGTGGTGGGTGCTAAGGCTAATAAAGGTTTCTGGATAGTCTGACAGATCTGGGCAGCCAATAGCTCACCCTTACTTTACCGTGCCCCCAAGGAATGAACGGATCCCTGAAACCAACCATTGCACAGAAGTTAGATCCTTCTCTTTAGTCCTCTTAGGTGATTCAAAAGGGGCACCTAATGGTATCTCCCTTAGTAGCAAAGCTAGGTTTTGATTTCTTACGTCATAAAGAACAAAATTTTTAGCCTTTAGGTATCATACGGAATGATGTTGATACTCAGAAAAGCACAGTCTGCCTGACTGCAGCTGGGGCGTAAACTCGTGACGGTTAACTCATGGCGGGCCTATGAAAAACGTAAAATGCTGGGTCCAATTCTTACGTCATCGAGTACGTTAATGAAACCAGTGCCATATTACGGGAAAGGTCCCCATGGTTCAGATCCACAAAGGTGAGACTTTTTTTGGAACACTCGAGTCAAACGGCTCTAAAGACAGCTCGGATAGACCAATTCTCACGTTATTAAGTACAAAGATGAAACTGGTAAATAATTAAAGAGGACATTCCCACCGCAAGTCAAATTACGCCACTGTCGGCTTCAAAAACAACTTTAACTTTTTCGAAATAAAAAAAATAACAAAAAAAGTCTAACTTTTGTGATTCTCAACCCATGGGACCTTTTTCAGTAATATGGCACTGGTTACATTCATGTACTCGATGACGTAAGATTTGGCCTCAATTTTTTCATACAACCGCCACGAGTTAACACCCCAGCTGCAGCCTGTGATTTTCTGAGTTTATAGGCCATTCCGCATGATATCTAGAGGATTTGTACTTTATGACGTAAGAAATCAAGGCCTAGTTCCCCTACTGTATCATTACAGAGATATGCAGTACCTAAAGATTTTTAAACAATAGATAGTTTTATTTCCCATTTGTAAGCTCACAAAAAGACAAGGAGGATTTTATTTAAATTAAATAGAATGTTCACCTTACTGTACTGATGTATTTGTGGCAATGTGGCTTCTTCCTATCCATAACCCCATTCTCATGGCATACGCACTGTTAGGGCTTCACTTTTTTTGCTATGAATGACCACTTATATCTACCTCCATGAGCGATTGCGTGCGCAATTGGTTGTCTCCAACTCGATGGAAAATCTCACGTCGGACTCTTCGTGAGGAAAGTTCTTTCTTACCTTAATCAACTCTTGACCAGCACACATCGCAACTATCCACCGTATCATCTTGCTCCGCTAGCCGCTTTCGCCAGGCCTGGCGACTTACCATCTTGATCAGCGGCCCCAGCGTAGAGCAGAAGAAGATTGACGAACGACAACCGTAAGCTCATTTTCCATTAACTATTGGAAAAGCCATCTGCTCTCCAATACATAAGTTGGTCATTCGAACCGAAATCGTAATTTGCCAGTTTTATGGGTCTATAGTTTAACTTAATCTTTGTACTTGCTTCTGGCCTCGTGTCTCGCGTTCGCACCATTAAGTCTTTCTCAAAGCAGTAGACAGTAGTTAGCGTGAGTCAATGTTCTATCTGTAGCGTTTGTCATCTTCATTACCTATTTCACAATCATTTCATCTTAAAATCTTAAAATTTCAATCTAAGTGAAATATTACTCTTGATTGCCTTCTTCCTATCTGGATTACTGGCATTGAAAATTGAGTAAAGTTGGGGTTTAATCAGTGTTTTAAAATCATAATCAAGTGAAAAAGAATTGCTTTTACCTTATTTTTATCTTATTAATACTCAATCTAGTACCCTTTGTAATAATCTTGTTATCTGATCCTGTGTCACAACTGTCAATTTACCTTACATTTGTGCATAATACTAAAGTATCATTATCTTCTAAAGTTTACTAGCCAAAGCTCAGTTTCCAAGATTTTTTTTGCATTCTGTGAATAAGTCTGGTTTCTAATTGTTCATATCTCCACAAAAACCTCATTTTTCTACATTAATTTACCGATTTCAGCAACCTAGAGTAATTTTTAGTTCTGTATTTTGATCTTATTTGGTTATTGGAAAATTTAGCTACATTTGTTGACCTCATGGGTTTTTGATCTTGCATTTTCTGCATATTATCTTATTTTAATGAAACCTTGATATTGCTATTTACCTGCATTCATTTCATTACAATCTAATCTTATAAAGTTGCATAATTAATAATTCTCACCCACCGAGATTTTGTTGCAGTTAAAGCAACTAATTATCTCATCTCCTTATATTTGCTAACCTATAACACTTACCTGTAGTTATTTCTATAACAAACCTCAGTTTAAAGAGTTATTATATCTGAGTTTACCGAGTAAAGTGTGCTCAAGGGGATATTTTTGTATTATCCAAAATTTAATGATCTTGTTCTGTGCTATTATCTGCATAAGGAATTACCCACCTAACTAATCTTACCAAGTGATTTTTAATAATTAAATTTTGTCACAATTATCAGCTAAACCCATTTAAATATTGGCAGTGATTTTTTTTACACGAGAGTTATTTTCTAGTGGTTATATAATCCAAGTGATATTTTTTGGATTAAAATTTTCCATTTAAAAATTTTCAAGTGTGTTTTTTTGCATCTATTAAATAATTTGCCCACTTTCTAAAGTTATCACATTTTTTTTGTGAAAATTTCACCTATATTTAACTAATAACTAGTCAATAATCTAACAAAAAGAAGAAATATTAGTTTCTACAGAATACTTACCGGTTTTTAGTTACCTAGTGCTTTCTACATTCAATAATAAACATGACTTCTCCAGCTGACCAAATGAAAATTGCATCAGACTACAGAAATAGGCTGTATCGGCGAATGCAAGAGTGTTATAATGCTAGCTTAGATGCAAATAAGGTCAGTGATTTTAAAGTGAGAGTTGCAAAGGCTGATGAAACGTTGGACAAATTTGAGAAAATCTTAGGTACAATGGATACTTTGAATGTAAAGTTGGATGAGGCTGACCGCATTGACTGTGATCAAACTTTATCTAGTTTTGAGGCCATGTACTTCAAGGTCAAGGCTAAAGAAGCCGTTTTGAAGGCTGAAATGGCTTCACCGGTTTCTCCTGCCCCTCAAGCACCCAAAATTCACCTTCCAACCATAAATGTACCAATATTTAGTGGTGAAATTTCTGCTTTTCCTGCTTTCAAATCTTTGTATGACCAGTTAATCCATACCAATACCGACCTTTCTGATATTCAAAAATTCAGTTATCTTAAATCTTACCTAAGCAGCCATGCAGCTAGTTGCATTGATCATATATCTTTTTTGGCTCAAAATTATCCATTAGCTTATCAAAGCTTGGTTGATCGCTATGGAAAAAAGCGGGTTTTAGCCAATAACTATCTCTCAAAAATCTTAAAATTTTCACCTTTACAAAGTGATCACATAAAAGGATTGAGGAATTTCTTGGATATTTTCCATATCAATGTAGAATCTTTGAGAGGTCTAAACATTGAAAACCTAGGAGAATTTATCCTTCTTCAGTTGGGATTAAAAGCCCTTGATGAAAAAACCCGTCAAGACTTTGAAACCGAGCAGATTCAGAATAATTTTCCCAAATTTGAGGATCTAGTTAAATTTGTGCGTCACAAATGTTCTATTCTGGATCTTACCCATGACAACTCAGTGAATAACCACAAATCTCAATTACCTATTAGCCAATCTAATCGCAAAACCTATCAAGTTACTGCTCAACAAGGAGATAATCAATTTTCTTCATTTCAACCTCAACAACCTTATCAAGTTAAGCAGTTTCAAAAATCAAAGTTCACATGTTCAGTATGTAATTCTGGTGATCATAGGATTGCATCATGTACCAAATTTTTAAAGATGGATGTTACCAAGCGCTATGCTCAAGTCAAAGAATTAAAATTATGCTTTGCTTGTTTGAGTTCCAAACACTCCCGTCCAGAGTGTCAATCTATGTATCAATGCAAATATTGTCAGAGCAAAAATCACCATTCCTTGCTACATCAATCTGAACCAGGTGGAAGTCAACAGAAGTCAGGTTACCAATATCAAGGACACACTAAGGAACAAACTCATCCCTCAACCTCCAGTTCACACAAGGATAGGTTTCCTGCTCAAGGACAATCTTCCTCAACCAATCTATTTTCAGGAAATCATGCTGTTGAAACCTCAACCACTTCAAACTCAACGGTACTTCTGGGAACTGCAGTGGTGCAACTCCAAGACAGATTTGGGATGTGGTATTCTGTTCGTTGTCTCCTTGATTCAGGTAGTCAAATCTCTATAATCTCGCATCGCTTAGCTCAACAACTCAAGCTTGGATGGAAAGCATCGAACCTTCACATCTCGGGTATTGATACGTCCAATCCAGTAAAAGCCAAAGGGGAGTTGTGTGTTCAACTTTTACCTCATAAACATATTATAAAATCAGATAGTAGACCTTTGAATATTCAAGCCGTCATCTTACCGAAGATTACCAGTAACCTATCAAACACTATTAACAATGATGTTATTAAAATGTATTCCCACTTACCTTTAGCTGATTTAACTTATGTGGATCCAAAACTAGATTCTACCATTGAACTTCTAATTGGAGCAGAGTATTACTGTCAACTTCTTGATCATTCATCAAAGACAATTTTAGGTAATCCATCAGCTGTACCATCTATTTTGGGTTGGCTGTTGCTGGGCAAGTGTCCTAACCAACTAAAACCTCAGTCCTACCATACCTTCTTTGTCAAAGAGGATCCAATTGCCATGGAATTACAAAAATTCTGGGAGAGCGAAGAACTGCCATACATCCATTCTCCAAATCCAGAAGAAGTTGCCTGTGAACAACACTTCATTGACACCCATCAGAGAGACTCAAATGGAAGATATGTGCTGCGTCTTCCCTTCAAGGACCTCATACGACCTGATCTTGGATCAAATAGAAAAATAGCACTAAAACGGCTGGAATCTCTCGACAATAAGCTGTCCCGTGATCCAGAACAAAAGAAGCTGTATTATGACAACTTGGAATCTTATCTTGAACCTGGACATATGACTATTGCTCAACACCGTTCAGACTATCTTTTACTGCATTTTGGCATCTATAAACCAACATCATCTTCTACACCCCTACGTGTTGTCTTTGATCCGAACATTTCCAGTAATAATGGAAACAATCTTGCAAAAAATCTTTTAGTTGGTCCTAAGCTCCAGAAGGACATTAGCGACTTACTTACTCAGTGGAGACTTCATCCTGTTGTTCTTCTTTGTGATATACAAGCCATGTACAGAAACATATTAATCCATCCTGACGACCGTCAGTTTCAGCATATCCTGTGGCACGAGAAGGGTTCTATGGAGGTCACAGAATTTGAACTCACCACCTGCACCTTTGGATTACCAGGGAGTCCCTATCAGGCTCAACGTGTCTTAAAACAGTTGGCCCTAGATGAGGGTGAAAAGTTCCCGAAAGCAGCAAATGCCCTGCAAAATGAAGCCTATGTGGATGATTTGATTACGGGATCATCAACCGTAAAAGATGCTATTGCATTGAGAAATGACATTATTTCTCTCTTAGCAAAGGGTGGCTTTTCTGTGAGAAAATGGGCCTCATCTAACTCCACTGTCCTTGAAGGTATAGCTGAAGATCTTTGTGAAAAAACCTAAATGTTTTTCAGAGGGGGGAGAGGAGTCTATAAAAGTACTAGGCATGCAATGGTGCCCTAAATCTGATGCATTTTTTTATGTAGTGAATAATCAATCCTTTCCACCCACTCTTTCTAAAAGACAAGTTTTGGCATTTGTCGCTAAATTATATGACTGTAATGGCTATCTAAGTCCAGTAATCATTTGGATGAAGATTTTTCTCCAAAAATTGTGGCTTGATAATAGTTTATCTTGGGACACACCGCTCTCAGATAACTTACGTGAAATGTGGCAAGCATTCACAACTGAACTTACCTTGTTATCTACCTTTAAAATACCCCGTTACATCAATAGAGAAAAGTGTCAATCCATGGATCTTGTGGGATTTGCAGATGCATCCAAGTCTGCTTATGCTGCAGTGGTGTATCTCCGAGTGTGTAATTTGGAAGGCAAAGTTAAAAATTACCTTCTTCGTGCAAAAACCAAAGTTGCACCACTCAAAGTGCAAACCATTAATCGATTAGAACTGTGCGCAGCTTTATTATTGACAAAAATAGTCAAATCACTCGATTTTTTATCATTTGATAATGTTTATCTCTTTTCTGATAGTTGTGTTGTTCTATCTTGGCTAAAAACCCCACCTTATCAACTTAAAATATATGTAGCAAATCGTGTATCTCAAATCTTGGAAACTACTAAACCCACTCAGTGGCAATATGTCACTTCTGAATTAAATAGTGCAGACTCAGCAAGTCGGGGTTTAACCCCGTCTCAATTTTTGAAAAATGGACTTTGGTTGAGGGGACCATCTTTTCTAAAATTACCCGTTGAGAGCTGGCCACTCAAAGTAATTGACATGGATAAACCATGTCCTGAGACAAAGCCTGTCACAGCTTTACTCACTAACATTGATATCAATCCTTTACTCCAGATAGTGGAGAAATTTTCTTCCTTAAGGAAGCTAAAGAGAATCTTTGGATTTGTGCTTCGGTTTATTAACTGTTGTCGCAAGCAAAAATCAAACTTCAAACCTGAGTTATCGGTGACTGAAAATGACCAAGCTCTTGAAGTTATCATTCGTATCACTCAACAATGCTACCTGAAGGATGAGGTAAAAGCTGTCAAGAGTGGACAACTGGTTGGAAACAACTTACGCTCTCTATCTCCCATCTTAAACTCTGTTGGACTTTTGGCTGTGGGGGGGAGACTCTCCCAATCTCCTCTGCCTGAGAGTTCAAAGCATCCAGTTCTCCTTCCAAAGACAGCACATCTAACCAAACTCCTTATTGATCATTATCACCAACTGACTCTCCATGGAGGACCTAAAGTAGTTCAATCCCTACTACAAAGGTTCTATTGGATCATTGGAGCTCGTAACCTCATCCGGAATCATCTATCAAAATGTATCAAGTGCATTAGGATGAAACCACTCTTCCATCAACCCATGATGGCTGACCTACCAGTATCTCGTTTTGCCCAAGGTCGTGCATTTCTAAATGTAGGAGTGGATCTAGCAGGTCCTTTCTCCTTGAAATCTGGACCACGTCGCAATTCTCCAATTGTAAAATCATATTTTGCTATCTTTATCTGCATGTCAGTCAAAGCAATTCATCTTGAGTTATTATCCTCATTATCTACCCCTTGTTTTCTGGCTGCATTAGATCGGTTCATCGGAAGACGCGGACTTCCTTCTAATATCTTTTCAGACAATGGAACTAACTTTCAAGGAGCATCCCGTCACATCTCTGAAACTCAACAGTTTCTTTCCTCATCACAAGGTCAGATTGCATCTCATCTTCTATCACGTGAAATTCAATGGAACTTTAATCCTCCATCTGCTCCCAACTTTGGTGGACTCTGGGAAGCGGGTGTGAAATCTGTCAAGAAACATCTCAAACATGTGTTGAATAATCAAACCTTCAACTTTGAAGAGTTTTCAACCATCCTGGTATCATGTGAGGCTATCTGCAATTCCAGACCCTTGTGCGCCATCAGTGTAGATCCCAACGACGGAGTGGATGTCTTGACTCCTGGACACTTCTTGACAGGAGCGCCTTTGTTAGCTCGTGCTGAGAAAGATACCTCAACAGATTATATCCCACCTTTGAAGCGCTGGCTTCTGGTCACACAGGTAACACAGTGTTTCTGGAAGCGATGGAAATCTGATTACCTTAACACATTGATCCAAAGGAACAAATGGACCTCCTCTAATGATAATGTCAAGATCAACGATGTTGTGATTCTTCATACTCCAAATTGTCCACCTCAACAGTGGCCCATTGGAATTGTAATCAATGTGATGCCCGGCAAGGATAATGTTGTCCGTGTTGCAACGGTTCGAACATCTCATGGTGTGCTGACACGACCAGCCTCCAAACTTGCCCTTCTACCCGTGGGCGATCCCCGCGACTAACCTTTAAGCAGCCAAGCTTAAATTTGTAAATAGGAAGCTAAAACTTATTTATTTTCATTTTTTCCTATTGGAATTTTTTCACTATTTTTTTTTTATTATCAATTAACCAATTAACCCTTTTCTTCCATAATAATTTGTAAAAGTATTACTGATCATTTAACTTTGTGGTTGCTGTCTGAGGTACTTTAATTTTAATCCTAGCTTCAGGTTGAGCAATTAATTTTCATTTAATTTTTATATAGATTCTCAGGGGAGAAATTTCAATTTGCAATATCTTCAAAATAAGTTGGTTATCATAATTTTATCACCCTTTTATCATTCATCACCTCCATGCCCATACCATATTCACCGTTCATTTCTTGCTGCAGGAAGAACATTGACCATTAGATAATCCTGTTGGATTCTATGGGGGGGAAATGTTAGGGCTTCACTTTTTTTGCTATGAATGACCACTTATATCTACCTCCATGAGCGATTGCGTGCGCAATTGGTTGTCTCCAACTCGATGGAAAATCTCACGTCGGACTCTTCGTGAGGAAAGTTCTTTCTTACCTTAATCAACTCTTGACCAGCACACATCGCAACTATCCACCGTATCATCTTGCTCCGCTAGCCGCTTTCGCCAGGCCTGGCGACTTACCATCTTGATCAGCGGCCCCAGCGTAGAGCAGAAGAAGATTGACGAACGACAACCGTAAGCTCATTTTCCATTAACTATTGGAAAAGCCATCTGCTCTCCAATACACAAGCCTTTATCAATTTTTGAAATGTCTAGGTGTTTGTACACAACTCACAGATCACTTTCAACATAACCCATTGCTTCCTTTATAGATAGCTGGATCATTAGCAGTACATTTATCATTGAAATAGAACTAATCACCCTCATTAGCGAGAGGACACCACGCTGAATTATCCAGTGCGTTGGGCATTCCTAAAGTACGTACCAATGCGATGGTTGAGTGCTTGGAAATCTATATCGAAGCCTCTGAGGTCAATGGAACCTGCAGAACACACTGTCATAAGAAGTTTTAACTTTCTGAATATGAATATTTGCTTTTATATAACCTGAGATATTACGCCCTAAAAGCATTTCGAGTTTCAAATTAAAATCTGTACGGCACTTTTGAAAATAAAACATACAACTGATTATTTTTTTGATTCTTAAAAACAGTTGATCCATGATTGCTTCTCTCTTATTTGCATAGCCTGTTCTGCAACAGCTCTTCGCCAATATCCTCCTTGTCAAGCTTAACAGGAAATGTCTGACATAACATCATGTCCTATACTATTATTATTAACAAGAGCTCAGAACCAAGGGACTGCGACCTGTTTCGCGGTTGAATAAACTTTTTTACCAATGGATTTGTTCTTCTGGGACATCTTTTTAAAAGAATTGACTTTATCGGTTGCTTTTAGGTGAGTCGAAATTGATGGCGAACATAAATGTATCTTGTTAAGATAATGTAAAAACAGAACCTTTTAATTAGAGTGAGTTTTACCTGGGAATATAGTTCGCTTGACTAAAATACTTCAAAGGAGATCATATCGAACGTTTACCAAGATTAGAGCCGATTGCGCTGAAAGTAAATTTTTTTTTGAGCAATAGTGTTTGAAAATATTGATGATAGGATCTTGAATATTTTTAATTTAAAAAATAGCATCAATTTATTTCACAGCATAGGCTTTTCTGGTTTGAGCTAGCACCCATATTATACAGTCACTAATCGCTTACATTTCAGCTAGCATTTCATTTGTCCTACAGGACTCTTTAATTTCATTTTCATCTAGTGTAGTCAATACATTGATTCACCACACCTCATAATGTTGAAGCTTTTCTAAAGAATCAATACCTATAGTATCAAATACGTCGGCGAGTTGTGAAGAACGCCTTATACATAGAAAGAGACATCAAGTTAATACCTACGAGTAATTCAATATTTTATATTAAAACTAGATTGTTAACATACAAGTCTAGTGCCTGGCCACATGGACTACCAATGTGGTATAAAAAATTCAAAAAAAGGGCCGCACAAGTGGTCGGCTGATATTTCTTAGTTAAAACCTATCGAGTAGGGTATTGAATGAAAGTTATCGATGTCCTTATGCTTGATATGACATAGATATTTATAATAAGATAATTGAATCTGTGTGAGGTTTACAGTTTGCAGAACTACAAGTAGTTTGGGTTTTACGGCACTTTCAAATGCATGGTCGTATCACGACGTGGGTTTTACCTTCCAGATACTCAAATTAACCTGACTCAGCCCGAGTGGACCGGGAATAGTCAGGAGGCGAGGGTTCGAATTTGAATGGGTACCCATCCAAGCCCTGACCTTGCTGGATGTTGCTTAACTTCAGTGACTGAAAGTGACTTAGTTATGAAAACTAAGGGTAAAATTAATAGAAAAAAATCGATAACTCAAGTCATTATTTATTTATTTTTATTTATAAGTCATTGCTTAGCATCAGTTCTCCCTATCTTAGGCAGTACACACTCTGAGACTTGCGCCACAAAGGTATTATAAAAACGTCTATGAATTCCGACTAGATGTTTTTGCTTTAGCTCTAGATTTTGCGTATTGTTTTAAATGGGAAGCTAATGCATAAGTCCAAACTTGTGACCTCGATTTTCTCTATTTTTTTTTTTTTTTTTTTCGCTCCAAATATTCATGGCTCAATAAAATAGGTAGGTACCTCAGAGAAAATGAAAAGATATTAATTGAATAACTCATAACTCATTTTTCTTCTTTTGTATATTTTTGGTGGGGGGTTGAGTTGGTGGTCCCCCCCTCGGCCTCCACATCACCCCTTATAGCCGACCCTATCCTCCTCTAGCTTTTTTCATCGTTTTTTTTTTTCTTCATATTGTTTAGATTCTTTTGATTTTCCTTGTGTTGTGTATATTGTTTCTTGATATTTTTGGTGGGGGGTTGAGTTGGTGGTCCCCCCTCGGCCTCCTCATCACCCCTTATAGCCGACCCTATCCTCCTCTAGCTTTTTTTCTTCATATTGTTTAGATTCTTTTGATTTTCCTTGTGTTGTGTATATTGTTTCTTGCTGTATGTGTTCTTTTTCTTTCTTTTTTGCGTTTTATATGGATTCTTGTTTTCTTTTTGATTTATTGCTGGTATTTTTGTTTTGTGTTTATTGTTTGATGGTGTTTACTGTGTATATTTCCTTTTTCATTCTTTTTTGCTTTTCGTCAGGATTTTTGTTATTTCTTCTTTTGTATTTTTTACGGGGGGGTTGAGATGTTGGTTCCCCCCCTCGGCCTCCTCATCACCCCTTATAGCCGACCCTATCCTCCTGTAGCTTTTTCTTTTATTTTTTTCTTGTTCTATGTTCTTGTCTTGTCTTGGCGTTGAGTTTATTGTTTCTTGGTGTGTTTACTGTGTATGTGTCCTTTTTCTTAATTTTGTGCGTTTTATCTGGATTCATGTTTTCTTCTTTTTTCCTTTGATTTATTTCTGGTATTTCTCTCTTTTTTGTCTTGTATTGTGTTTACTGTGTATGTGTCCTTTTTCTTAATTTTTTGCGTTTTATCTGGATTCTTGTTTTCTTCTTTTTTCCTTTGATTTATTTCTGGTATTTCTCACTTTTTTGTATTGCGTTGTGTTTATTGTTTCTTGATGTGTTTACTGTGTATGTGTCCTTTTTCTTTTTTTTTCTTTTTTTTTGCGTTTTATCGGGATTTTTGTTATTACTTCTCTTGTATTTTTATGGGGGGTTGAGATGTAGGTTCCCCCCCTCGGCCTCCTCATCACCCCTTATAGCCGACCCTATCCTCCTGTAGCTTTTTCTTTTATTTTTTTCTTGTACTGGTAGTTCTATGTTCTTGTCTTGCCTTGCGTTGTGTTTATTGTTTCTTGTGGTGTTTTTTACTGTATGTGTCCTTTTTATTTTTCTTTTTTTTTGATTATTTTGGATTTCTCTTTTTTTCTTCTTTTTTTTCTTGATTTTTTCTGTTTTCTTTTTCTTATTTTGTTTGCGTTGTGTCTATTGTTTTCTTGATGTGTTTGACTGTGTATGTGTCCTTTTTCTTAATTTTTTTTGTTGCGTTTACCTGGATTCATGTTTCTTCTTTTCCTTTGTTTATTCTGTATTTCTTCTTTTTGTCTGCTGTGTTTATTGTTTCTTGTGTTTACTGTGTATGTGTCCTTTTTCTTAATTTTTTTTGCGTTTTCACCTGGATTCATGTTTTCTTCTTTTTTCCTTTGATTATTTCTGGTATTTTCTCTTTTTTATCTTGCGTTGTTTTATTGTTTCTTGATGTGTTTACTGTGTATGTGTCCTTTTCTTTTTTTTTTTTTTTTTGCGTTTTATCGGTTTTTTTTTATTACTTCTCTTGTATTTTTATGGGGGGTTGAGATGTTGGTTCCCCCCTTCGGCCTCCTCATCACCCCTTATAGCCGACCCTATCCTCCTGTAGCTTTTTCTTTTATTTTTTTTTCTTGTACTGGTAGTTCTATGTTCTTGTCTTGTCTTGCGTTGTATTTATTGTTTCTTGGTGTGTTTACTGTGTATGTGTCCTTTTTCTTAAATTTTTTGCGTTTTATCTGGATTCTTGTTTTCTTCTTTTTTCCTTTGATTTATTTCTGATATATCTCCTTTTTTTTTGTCTTGCGTTGTGTTAATTGTTTCTTGATGTGTGTACTGTGTATGTGTCCTTTTTCTTATTTTTTTTTTTTTTGCGTTTTATCTGGATTCTTGTTTTCTCTTCTTTTTCTTTGATTAATTTCTGGTATTTCTCTCTTTTTTATCATTATTATTTTTTGTCTTGAGTTGTGTTTTTTGTTTCTTGATGTGTGTACTGTGTATGTTTCCTTTTTTTTCATTGCTTGCTTTTTATCGGGACTTTTGTTATTTCTTCTTTTGTATTTGTACGGGGGGTTGAGATGTTGGTCCCCCCCTCGGCCTCCTCATCACCCCTTATAGCCGACCCTATCCTCCTCTAGATTATGTTTTTCTCTTTTCTTGTTGTGGTAATTCTGAGTCTTGTTCATTTTTCTCTTATATTTATTTTATTTTTAATGTGGGGGGGTTGAGATGGTGGCCCCCCCTTCGGCCTCCTCATCACCCCTTATAGCCGACCCTATCCTCCTGTAGCTTTCTTGATTTTTTTTCTCTTAATCTTGATGTGGTTATTTCGACTATTTTAAGTCACAGTAAACAGTGAACAGGAACGAAAAGTTGATGAGAAGCAAGACGAACAAAACAGCGAGAGAAATACTAACGAGAGTTCGAACATGACGAAAATTACTTGAACAGGAACATGGAACATATTGAATGTGATAACATTATCTTCCAAAGTCTTGATTAACTGAAGATGGTGACAGAAATTTTAACATGACTGGTAATTTTGATTTCGTTTGGAATGGAATTTGTGTTGCGAAAAAATGTTTGTAATGTTTGAATGATTTTTTTCAAGTGAACTATGAATGAAGTGACTGCGGAAATATTGAACTGGCTAAGATGATTTCCTCGTGAAATTATTATTAAAATATTGCGTGGCTGAAAAAATAATTAAACAGTAAATTTAGTGAAAAAGCCCTGTTTACAACATGACGGAACAAAATAATCATTTCTGTCCTGTGGGCCCGTTGATATTTTTTTAATTAACACCCATCGATTGTGGTATTGTCTTACAGGTCTCGATGGCATGAGAATATCGATTTGTAGAATCTATGTGATTTTCACAGTACTACTATTATTATTATTATACAACGCTTTATTATTTGAATCGAGAAAATTACACCGCGACCGCCATTTTTTATTGCCGTTCAACAAGTAAATTTAAAAAGAAATCAAGATTGCGATGACCCCTAGAAAGGATACAGAAAGATAAACATAAGAGGAATAAATTCAGAAAGGAGTGCAGAGAAATAGAATGAGAGGAGGTAAAGGTGTTCTCAATTTGATATCATTTATTTTTAGCTAATTATACTCACATTCTATTGAGTGGGGCGTTCTTCCTTTTTTAACCACGCAGTGGTGTTTTTGGGGGGATATCAGTTCTTTTTGTACGAAAATATGGGTTCATACACTACTAAAACATTATGAATAACAAAAGTAAATAAGCTGGAAAAATGTGAATGTACAAAGTTGGCTCACATTCCAATTTTTTTGTTGTTTTACCAGTAGGTATTTAATTTTGCCAAGGTCAATTTATATTTTGATCCCCAATTCGGCCCCCTGAGTCCCCAAAGTGAGCCTCCAGCAGGTCTGGATAGTTTAATGATATACACATTTGCAATAAACACATCAAGACCTTTCATTTGGAACCCCACATCATTCGATAATTCTTAACTCGCCTAAATTTCCCACAAGGGGGCCACCTGGTGGACCAGATGAACCAAAAATTTATAAATTTAGAATCAGCCCATCAAGACCTTTAATTTGGTACCCCACGTGATTAGATTATTCTTGATTGGTCCAAGTTGGCCGAAGGAGCCCACAAAGGTACTAACTGGTAGACCGAAGGAACCAAAAAAATATATACATTTGTTATCAGCCTATCAAGACCTTTTGATTCTATACTCCAAATGATTAGATTTATCTTTCAATGCTAAATAGACCTCGGAGCCTCCCATGAGGGACACTTAGGGCGGAATTAATAGACGTTTTTGTAATACCTCTGTGGCTCTAAGTCACGGATTGCTTACTGTGTAAGATAGGGAAAATCGACACTTACCAACGACTTAAGTTATTGATGTTGTCTATTAATTCCGCCCTTAAAGACCTAGATTTACAAATGCCGAAGAAATTTGCAGTGACCTTATCAAGACCTCACGAGGTGTGAGTGTACCCCGGACATCCATGGACAGAGAAAAAAACTACCCTGATGAGGATCAAACCTAAGTCTCCGTGCGTTCAAGCCTAGTATACTACCCACTCGGGTCACTACTTTGTCATAACTTTTAGTGAGTAGCATCGACATTACGCGAGCTAATTCATTATATATTATTTTATCTCCATCTAAACATGTCCAAAAGCAATATCGTACTGTCGCCACAGTTCACAACTACTACAATTTTCCTTACGAGTGTAATCGGGGCGTCATCAAGATCAAATATAAAGAGCGGAAAACAGAACAATGTTAAGCCCAAATTAAAAAAAATAGAGCTTAAAAAATTTCGTCCCCACCAGGATTCGTCGAACCCGTGCTACCTGGGTTACAAGTCGATCATGCTACCACTAGACAAAGTTGTCTTCTGAAGAAACGAGGACAGAAATGAACTAACTAAATTAGTACTTTGAAACTTAATATTAAAATTTTGCAGAAAGAGAGCGAGGTCATCTCGAAAAATACATACTGGCCAAGATCTGACCACTAACTAAGGATTCGAAGGTACCTACCCGCCAAAGAAAATGAAAAGGCCACCAGGTGCCACCTAGTGGACCGGATGAAGGAATAAAATCAATAAATTTGGTATCTGCTCATCAAGATCTTTCATTTGATACCACTTAAGATTAGTATTATCCTTCAATTCCCGATTTGGGCTCCCAAAACCTGAGGCCGCCCAAATGGGCCGCCCGCTTATAATTTAGAATTTTTTTTTGGTCCGGGCTCATCTCCATTATATCTTGATCACTTTAGACACCTCACTTAATCTTCAGTGCCAAGTTAAAGACACGAAGTCGGGTCTCAAAGGATCCGTATGAAAAAAAGTAGAAAAAAAAAAAAAATTATGAATCTTTTCATGTCTTTCACGATTGTTGGGGGGTCTCGAAAATGGGGTTCCCGTTGTCCTAGGAAGTCAAACAAAGAGTCAAATCAATTTATTTTTCAACGTAGAGTCCATTACTGCAATAAAAATTGCACATTTTGAAATGTATGTAGAACTTTTCGCTGGCTGAAAGTACATGAAATGCATGGGAACTATGTTTTCCGTAACCTTACACTCTGCCGGGCTGTCTCTTTATTTGTATAGGCGATCTCGGCCGAGGTGTTTGAATCCTCTACAATTTATTTCTTGTTTTACCTCACCTTTTTACTGACCCTGTTCAACTGTGAGTGTTGTTCAACTCTACTCTAATGCTGTTTCCATGTTTATTTTATAATAGTATAAAAAAAACTTGTTAATGTTTCCTTTTTTATCTTTTTTCATAATTTTAATGAAAAATTAAATCAACAAAAGAGCTTTATTGAATTTGCCCGGAAAACTTGTCTGCTAACAGCTTGTTATTCAAGATTATAATTGATGTTTTCAATTGAAATGTCTGAAGATAATTTGTTTATGTCAATTATCCACCTCACAAGTTTGACAGTTGAGGATATAGCCTCGGGTGTAGACAGATTTGGTTTATTATTTCGAGCCAATCAAACAAAAGTTTGTAGCAAAAAAATAGAATTTTCGTAGTGATCACATCGTTACTTGAGGCTATGAATTCACATTTTTTGTTGGAAAATCGTTTGTGTTATCTTTTTTAATACTTCTATATTAAAATTCATTTTCAGAATGAATCTCATTTAAAAGATAAACAAAATAGTTTTAATTTTCATTCAAAGTAATAGTTTATACATGAGATTTATTGGTTTTAAGTTTCAGAAAATATCTTGACTGTTGCTTTTAGTGTTTTGTCTTGTTTGTGCCTATATTTCTATCAAATTTATCTGTTTATTTATTTAAAAATGTAAATACGGCGAAACCCGTAAATATGTGAACGTATACCTAACACATTTACCAGGCATTTTATTATAATCTTTCAATTTGGAAATAATAATTCTTAACTATTGAGTAAAATTGTAGAAATTTATGTTGGACTGAAAACATTATTATTACCTTATTGAAAACTTGAACATCGTGAGACTTGTACCTACCAATATGAATATTCTGTGTTTTGGATTATTCGTGATTTTGTAGAGTTTCATGTAAATTGATATTTATCTTGATGACAACAGACTGCCATGGGATTCTGTTCCATTGATTACTCTCACTGAGGAGTTGGGGTATGCTTTGCAGGAGATGCATGCTTTCTCAACCTACAAACAACATGAGAGTTTTAGTAGCTTACATAAGTACTATTTTCCTCGATGAAGAAATACTAACATAGAGGAGTAGACAATTAACAATACCAAAGAAACAAAAAATAAAAGCATGAGAGATGTGAATGTACCGAAGGGTCCTCAGAATATTCTAGACACAGCACACAACTAATGAGGAAGTTTTAAGAGGAATGGAAAAGAGAAGAGAGCTCCATGAACATTGTAAAAAAAACTACAGTACCTCAGACATCGAATGAGAAAGAACGCTAAGTCAAAAAAGTGTAAAGAAAGTGAGGACGAGGACGTCCCAGAACTTCCTGCTTGTAGAATCTCTGGAAATGGTTAGGGAAGATATCCACCGAACTAGGTATTGAGAATAGCTGTCAATAAAGTCAAAATGAGCCATGACGGTCGCTAACACCCGAAACTGATAAGCACTACAAGAAGAAGAAGAAGAAACATTTACGAGTGTGATAGCTATAGAAATGACTTTTCAGGTGTAATGCGTTCATAGCTACATATGTATGTATTTTGATAATAGCTACTATATATTTGAAATACATATTTCAAAAGGTTGGTCATCTATTTGCCATTTCTTAGAATACATAGCTAATTTTAATCCATCAGGAAATTATCGTCTGAATCTTCAGATGACAACTTTATCGTTTTATTTATCGTTAAAGATTATCCATGCCTATGCAACCATGTTAATGTACCGTATATCATTCCTCACGAGACGAAGATCTCTAAGATATGGACGGACAATTTTTTTTTTAAAGAAGGAAAGATCATTGATGAATGGCTTGCATAACCAACGCGTCTATTTGCCTATCTTGTCACCTGTAATCCTACAACTAATTATTAACAGACAGGATCTTGGTATGTCCAACCAAATAGTAGGTATCTTTTGATAAATCGGGGATTAAATTTTGAAAATGAAATTTCTCAGCACGCTTCATATCCCAATTTGTTATCTGTCAATTGCCTTGGTATTTCTATCGCACCGACTCTGTATTAGCTAGAGCCACACTGATGTGGAGATATTAGGGACACTGATGAAGTTACATTTTCAGATTACTCTGTTTTCCCCTTTCTAGTGTCTATCCATTCATTATAATGATGACATATATTTTATAGGTATATATGTAATTAAATAATAAGTGTATAGCCACAATACTATGCAGATGCTGATAGCCAAGGTGATGCTGATAGCTCAGTGTCCCAACATGCGGCTGTAATACAGCAAAGCTACTGGTAAAAAATCTGTCATAGTACGTGTAAAGCCCTGTTTTTATTAATCCTACTACTACCAATAGAAGAATATGTTTCACTCAAAACTCTCAAAAGCAGTTCATGAGTAATGCCCTCAATTTTTGATAATTTGGAAATGTACCCATGAACTTTTCTAGTTTAATGATCAGAAACATACCTACCATTCTGTAAAATTATTCTCCGTCATTACGTTTTATTATGTAATGCTGCCTATGAGTTTTCTAATATATGTATCGAAATTCTGCAGCCTCAATATTGTTTAGATTGCAATGTGTGCTTTTTTCGCTCAGCCTAACATAAAAAACAAGAATATTTATCTTATTTGTGTAAATCACAAGAGAATATTACACAAATCTGAATGTCTCAAGCCCGATCTTATCAATATTCCCGGTGTTTAGGGCTCGAACCACCGACCTCCAGATTCCAATCGACTGTGCTGTTTACATTGATGGAGGATAATCTGAAGTCACTCACCCAACGGTAATGACACACTTGGCGCTCCCAGGTCCCATTCAAGCCAGCAAGGTCGGGATGAGGAGATGCTCCAGATGATCTAGTCATGAACAGCGAGGGAGATTGTGGCAATGATCGATATTTCTGATTTCTGCTCTGAGAATAAATAAATAAGTTGATCCATCGGTACTGAGATAAACAGGCGAAATATTTCAAAGCTTATATTATTATCACATTTTTATATTTATATTTTTAGTACAAATCATCATCACCGTCATCATTGACTTTCCCACAGCTTATTTACTTCTCATTCTAAAATGCATATTGGGAGTTTTGGCACATCCACTGACTGTATTGCAGAAAATGTACCGACCACCGAAATCTGTACTTAATCTGAAAATTTTCATTCATATGCAACTCTCCTAAATATTATTGAAGCTTATTTATTTATTTTACAAAACTGAATAATGGTCCAGAAAATTTCGATTAACGACGTTACTAATAAAATTATTGGAACTCATGTCTTAAATTTTAATGATTAAGATTAGGAGTCAAACCCCTGTCCTACCCATTGAATCTATGGTTATGTTGACTATTTTTCTTACTTCTCAATGATTCATCCTGTATTCCGAACTCCAACAACAGTACAAATGAATTGATTCAGTCGCCTTGATCTTTGATTCCTTTTCCTTTCCTTTATAGTCCGATCCGATACTTGGATTCGTTCCTATTAGTTGAGATGATCTATTTCATTATTGTGTTCTGTGACTGCCCTACACAGTTGTGAAATCTCTTTTTCCCAACTGCCGCTTCAGACGAGCTCAACCCAATTCAAATCGTGAATGACAAAATGTTTGGAAATTTAAAGTAGAAAGTATTATTCTCAAGAAAATTCAACATGTTAAACAATACAACTCTTTATTATGTGTTTGACAGAATGTTACTCAATGCATTGGAGATGGTGCATTGAAAACACCACTTCTCATCCCATGAATGATGTTAAGCAACGATCAGCATGGAGAGGACATGAATATGTCACCTTTCTGGTTTCGATCTGCTGGCTATTTCCGGCCTCACTCAGTTTGGGTGAGGTTAAATTGTGGGTGAAACACCGGCCCTGTCGCGACTATGTAGGTAGTTGGAAGTGGCGTTAAACCCAAATAAACATAACAGAATTGTACATGATTTAGTTTTTCTAAAGTGACTTCTCCTATTTACTGAACAAGCTTACACACATGGCACTTCCTCGCTAAAGTTTCAGCCTGTGGTTGGCGTTCCACTGAAAGATCCAGAAAGCGTTAATCTATTTAATGGAACTGAGAAATAGACAGAGACAAAGACAAAATTAGCATAACAAATGGGATCAAAATAAAGCTTAACCTAAAGTGACCCTCAAAATATTAACCTTGCTTGATCGCACAATAACATGGATATTAATAAAAAATATATTAGATATATTCCTGAGAGTTTCAAACAACTAACAATTTGCTGATAAATATAATGTAATCTCGTAGCCTACATATAATATGTGTTCAAAGGACTTTAGCATTATATCAAAATTGAAAGGGATTACAACTTGAAATTTTGATAAACCAAGTCAAAAATATTATCAACATTCCTGAGGATTACTCAAGCACAAAATTGTTGAACCGGTAGGTGTCAGGACGGGTTAACAAGATTCGCATAATATATTTCTGACAGTTTTAAGAAATGAATAATGAGACGGGCGGAAAGTCAAGGAGCCAAACTGGACAGCAGTGGCCACAGGAAACCAAAATTCCAACACAGATTAGGATCGAGAATATTTAAGAAGATTCCAACCCACAGCAGCTGGACTACCAGATATTTTCGGTTCTCTTATGTAACCTTTTGGTTCGATAAAGAATTGAGTATGAAAATCATATTTACATAATATGATCTAGTTATGTATTAGTACAATGTATACCTATACCTAATTCACTCATTAGTATTTTTATTTATTTATTTTACTGTCAAAGACGTATAAATTTAAATAAAAAGGTGGCTATCCAAAGATTTTTTTTCCATTGGTTCAACAAGCTATGAAAAACAATTTTTTATCATCATTTTGTACACCTTATAATATCATACACGTAAATGCAATAGTAGGTATTATTGCGTGTGTCTGTGTACCTATGTTATTAAAAAAAAAAAAAAAAATCCCTTACCTATAAGTATAGAGGCATGGGTTAGTCACTATGTTATTTATAACTTTTATATAACAAATTAAATATATCTCATTTCTAGTCATATAAAGATATCCATCCAGAAAGTTAATTATCCAGGAATATAATTTACGTTTGCTAGGCAACCACATAAACTGTTTGACAGGTGTCTTTGCATCGCGAATGTCTCTATCAGTTAATTTAAGCTCAAGTAGACACAGGTAATCAACAGGCGCACTGCGTTAAATCATCTTCTATACGTAACCTCCCCCTGTGAGTGTCCTCGGGCCAAAGTTCAGTCACTCCTTTAGAGCTCTGAATCATGTGCATACCTTCGATAACGTAGATAGGATGGATACCTATATAAGTACTGTTAGTTACGTCAAGTATTCTTGTTAAATAATTTTAACGGTCAAGTCATCCCACACATATACATACTCGTATGTATACTAAACAAAATTTAATTAGGAATGCAATTCATCTCTGCTGACAAAAAATCTGCACTCATGAATTGGTTCTCCCAATAGAACATTAGAACACACATATGAATATACCACGGGGTCTTTCAAATTGGCCTTTTTTGATGCCTACATACATAGAGTTCATAGTAAGAGGAATCACTATATGAATTTTCATCTATCTATGGGTTCTACCATCGCATAGTTGGTTGATAAATAATTTATCAGTGAGTGGACGAATATCCCTAGGGCTTTGTATTTCAAAAGTACTAGACCTACCTATCCATGTCGTCCTCACTTCATTAAACCATCCTAGAGGCCACGGAGGTAAATAGACCGGAGCCCGGCTAGCTACTCAGTGGCACAAGTTCGTGTCCCGCTATGCACGTCTGCACACATCCATCATCCTGAGAAAAGTAAACAAACCATTCACTGTGCCTGCCAAACACATTGTTAGCCAGATTCGTGTAAAATACATGAACATCACTTTGTTACTCATGAAAACCCTATTGAAAGATAAAAAAAAAATCTCTTTATTTTGGTATGTTATTGTATCTCTCGCTTACAGAACTTAGATCAAACAAAAAAATGCAAGAAAACTTAGACGTAGGTATGATAGGAAATAATTGGTTCTAACTTTTACTGATTTCTGTGGAGCTGATCGTAGAGCAATGGAATTTAGCATGTAGCTGTAGGGCGCTAAAAATACGGACCCGGAACAATTTCATGAAAATAGGCCATTTAACTTCTAAAGAAAAATTCAAATATCTCGGAAACCATCAGCATTACCGAAAAAACTAATAGAATTATAAGTCGTCTTATATGGTGATCTAACACATGATTTACATATTTTGAATATAAAGTTCTAATATTTTTGATATTTTCCCTATAAGCCGGTGGTTAAATTTTTGTACAATTATGAAATATGTGCAAATATCACGTAAACGAAAAGAGATGTGGAAATTTTAATTTGATAATATAGTTTTGAATCGTAATTTACAGATATTTTCAATTCTTTTAATATGAATTTTCTACATTTTTGAAAATTTGACCTGAGAATGTGTTCATTTCTGATAAAACTTCCTCAATTGTAACAGAAAGTCGTGTGATGTTCACACCAGTTTATTTATCAAGGAATTCCAAAAAAAAGTGTTTTTTTCAATTTTATTAATGTTCGAATAATAATCTAGACTACATTCTTTTTCCTTTTAACAAAATGGTAGATTTTCTTTAATGTGTTTAAATTTATTTAGTGAACAACCACGCCCTAACCGACCTGTAATTAATTAACACTCAAGTTCAAAATTAAGGAAACATTTGAACTTCGCTTCTAATAACTTCAACATGGGCAGGATACCATTACTAAATATAGAATAGACGTATGTATATTCATTCGACCAATTTCGACCATTCGACCCATTCTGAAGGAAAGATAATCTTATTTTAACGACATACGTTGTATTATAAAACGATTCGTTAGGTATAAAAGAAAACTTGATTTATGTGATCTAAGTCTGAACTCATGCTCAGTTTACAACCTTGCGGCAATCGCGTGGCATTGAATTAATTAGCAGAATCAACAACCAACTCGTTCCATATGAGTCAGAAATAGAGATATCAAATAGATACTTCACTATCAATTGTATTGATACTTCACTGTCAATTGTAAAATAATTGGTGGAAGCACGAGTCAAGCAAATACTTGGTTACAAAGGAAACATAGGTACTGTACCTTGTTAAACAATTAAGAAGTCTGGAGAGATCCTGAGGCACTTACTCAATGGTCCATGAAGGTTGTGAGTTGTTGGTGCGCAATCTGGGATGTGATATCGCCAGAAAATTCAGCTTTTTCTCCGATACAAATGAAAGATAAATGTCTATCTAGATTCTAGATAAAGTTGTCTTTTCCTTTGAAATACATTTAATCATTCTAATTTCTGCAAGATATTCTATACAGATGTAATTTTCCTGAGTTATTACTTCTTAGGGGTAAATCTTTATTAAAATTGATCTTTTTTCAAATTTAGTTTAACGTTGTTAAAATTGAAACATGTTTCTTTCAATTGATTGATTTTTTATTAGGTATGACTGCGTGACTATAAATAAAATAATATAGGCATTGAAAAGTTCGTATCCATAGCAAAAAATGGATATTTCATAGTTAATAAACGAAATGAACCTATTGTTAATGTTGAATTCAAGTCCTTGATGTTTGAAACATGGAGGATTGAACCTATCGACTCATCATTAGATCACTTTTATTTTCTTTGTATTACAAACTCTTTAAGCTTGAAGATGATGGTGTTTTTCTTCCGAGCATTGTCTACCTACGCAAAGCAAATCACACCTTCTTTTCCCCATTTACATCACCATGTCAAACTGTTATGATGAAAACTTTGAGAAGAAGCAAATGCTGTATAATGCACTCATGAGTCATGGCTTCTCAAGTTGGTTCTTGGACATCACAGGACAGTTATTTTGGCCTATTTTTCCTTGTCGGCTCGGAGCTGTGCAGAACTCGGACAATTTACGCTAGATAGACCCTGCTTCAATAACTTTGTTTAAAATTGTAAATATGTAAATTTGAGCATAGGTAATGCTCGTACTTTCGCCACAACATGCACGACCATCACTGGACTGTTGTTATCAAGTTTTGAAGAGAAGATTCACCCCTCTTCAAACCTTTGGCATTATGATATCAAGGTGGTAGGTGAATAACATTGTAGGTTGTAGGACAAATTATAATTACAAATAAATCATAAACAATGAATGCTTAATTATTTCAAATTCAACCATCAATACAATGTAATACGTACATAGTAAGGAAAAGTCCTTATATTGAATAATCCAAGCTGTTTCAGATATGATTTGGCATTACAAATGAAAACAATCTACAACCCTAGAAATGTCTTGTTGAAAGTTGTTGAAATCTTATAAAGTCAACTGAACAGTGTTCAGAGAAAATTATTAATTATACTAAAAACTTATCAAGGATTGAAAAATAAAAACATGTTGTATGAACAGATGCATAAAGATATAAATATTATACTAATTTTTTGCAATATTACCTATCAATGTCAGAATAAGTACACAATTTGCACATAATTATTTCATATTCCAGGTTTTTTGTTATAATAGTTGTATCGTATTTTACTTTGTTTTGTTGAGTTTATAATATTTCAGAGACCAAAGAATATCTTTTGTCCAATTACTACGTAGGTATACATTAGGTGTCACCTAAACAGCCTACAATCAATGGAATAGTACCCATTATTGAATCTATTTTTTCAAATGAAATTGTAGCAAATATTTTAATAGGTGTAGATTTGCAGGCATAGACCAGACTATTCCATGGATTGCTTTGCACTTATAGTATCGAATTATATTTAATAAGATTAACAAATTTAATTATAATAATTATTGTTATCAAATAATATAAAATAGTATTTCCATCTAAAATAGTAATGACCATATTTAATGTGTTTGATCTTGTAGGTGTTACAATTTTAATTGTGCAATAAAGCGCCAATTGTTGAATGATTTTTTTTGTATTCCATCTTTATTCGGTGTCTGTTGTTGCACGTCCAGACGGATTGCAGTCTTCAATGTCATTTCCTAGATCTTGATTTCAAAATATCAATATACATAACAATGTACATATTATTAGTATTACCTGCGTAGATTGTTAGTGGAACTTTAATAATAATAATAATAATATCGCCTTATTTATACTGCCCGATTAGGACTTTTAAGTCCCATTATTCCAGCAGTAAGCCCAAGACATATTATTATGTGGTAAAAATCCCAAGTGGGAGGATAACTTGTCATGTCCCGGCTGGGTTTCGAACCCACGACCTCTGGAATCTTTGGATTCACAGAGTGCCGCCTTTACCACTGAGCTACCGGGACAGACTGTGTCTATGTTGTGTGTCTATGTTGAAAATGAATAGGTTGTGCAAGTGTAACATTGCTCTGGCATCGACATAGTGCTGATAAAACTCAATGGGTCACTTGCAAATGGTTTTTTGTTGTTGTTGTGAAAGACTGAATCTATAGTGAACTAGGCGCGATGCGGCTAGGCCTGCGGCACCGTGCGTTCACATAGGCATGGCGGTGTTGGTGAAAGAAGAATATTTGGTAGTTATGTATTCATAGTTAATTTGATACATTACTTTTTCTCATTTCATAATTATGTACTTCAAATATGTACAGGTGTACACAACTATGTATAATTATGTTATCATCTCTATGTTGCGACCAGAATTGTTGAACTAAAGATAATCACAAACCCCTTGCGCGCATTGCTCCGGAATCCGTGGGTTCAATTGGTACTAATAAATTCAATTTTTTTTTCTGTTTCAGGTATGGAAGTGAATTATATGTAAAAAATGTTAACATCTGCAGAAATCACGCCGCTTGAAAAGACCCTATTTAGAGTTACACGGTATGGTATCATAGATAGATAGATAGATAGATAAATATAGTTGTATTTATTTTAAAATAAAATGTTACAACGAGGTTGGCAATAATAGATACAAGATAAAGGTTAAAAATGAATAAATAATAGATTAAACTTCTTACAGAACAATAAATAAATAATTGCAAGTAACTTTAGAAACTAAATGGGCAGTAATAAAATAAAACAAGTAGATATAAAATAAAAATAAAAAAAATACCTTTTTTTTACATTTCAAAAGGTGAATAATTAGCAATATACCTACCGTTCTTTGCTAATTATAGGGAATTCAACTAGCTAAAATAATTAATTTTAAAGGTTTATTCATTTCTTAGAAATGCTCTTAATTTTAAAGCTTCTTTCACATATATATAAAAGTTCAGTACAGTTTCCTTCGTGGGGTTCTGTAAAATATTGGACAATGTAATGTTGTCTCTCGTATTTACACTTGGTGCTAGAAATCGCTCTCGAATAGCGGAGTAATGAGGACATTTAATTATGAAGTGGGTCAAGTCTTCTTTTTCCCTCAGGTTACAAATACTACAATCTTCATTACTGTCCCATTTGAAACTAATTTTATTAACATAAAACTGTACAAATAAGTTTCCAGATAGTCGCATCTGGGCCATGACTCGAATTCTATCAATAGGCACTCGCTGTAATATGTACTCGGAAGTTTGTAAAATATTTTCAGCACAAGATTTTAACTTGACCTCTTTGTATAAAGTGCAGTATGATGAGTTACCCAACCTTACCCAATCCTCCTCTATTAGTTGGACATGGTATTTACCTAAAATATCATTTTTCCTAAGATTAAGCAATGTTTTGCACTGAGCTTCCCAAACCTCCGCAAAACCCAAGGAAACCAATTTAGACTTTAAAAGGGAGGCCCAATTGTATTTTTGGACATTGCTAGAGTTCTGATCCATATAGACTAACTGGTTATAACAAACTCTGGGATATCGCTCGGAAGACATAGATAAAATTTTGAGCCACCATTCCAGCATCATCTTAAACACCTGGTAAGCTAGCTTGACCACGCCCATTTCGCGTCTCAACATGTAGTGAGGGGTACAGCGGGGCAGGCAAAACACTGATTTGAGGAACTGGGCTTGACATACTTCTATCACTTCTGCATATCTGCTTCCCCACACCTCCACCCCGTAGAGGAGATTAGCCTTCACTATAGCATTGTACAGCTTCATTCTGCTTTTATGGGACTCCATTTTTGAATTTACCAGTATTTTCCTGACACTAGCCACTGCCATTCTTCCTTTGGACATTGCTTGCTGGGACGCCTTATGGAATACTCCATGGGAAGAGAATTTTATTCCCAGGTAGATGTAGTCAGGGCACACTTCCAATACACGATTATTATAGTAGAACACGTCTGATGCGGCCACTCTACCACCGCGACGGAATATAACTATCTTGCTCTTGGACTCGTTGACTGTCATTTTGTTCGCGACGCAGTATGAAAGCAGCAGATCCAGTTTTCTCTGCATATCCGCCTTACTATTTGACAGAATTATCAGATCGTCACAATAAAGAAGGAGTAGGATATCTGTTGAGCTGTTAATACTGACCCCATCGGCTCCTCTTTGCCTCAGATAATCCTCAAGGTCATTAATAAAAATAATAAAGGCAAGCGGTGACACTGAATTTCCTTCCAAGACTCCCTTCGTTATCCTGGCGGCAGGCGTTAGATTTGTGTCGACTCGGATCTGGGTACTCGCTTTCTGGTAGATATTTTTCATCGTCATGATAATTTTGGCTGAAATTCCAAATTCATACATCTTCGCAAACAACAAGTCGTGCTGCACTTCGGAGAAAGCGGACTTATAGTCAATGAAGGCAGCGTAAAGTTTGCGTCCTCTGATGAGATGCATGGACACTATACTAGAGAGGCTGAATATGTTGTCCAGACAGCCTCGACGAGGTCTAAACCCAGCCTGAGCCTCGATAAAAATCTTGTTGTCCTCACTCCAGACTAGCACACGTTGAGATAGTAAGTGTGTAATTAATTTCAGTATATTGTTCATGAGAGCTATACTCCTGTAGTTTCCACATACTTTCGTATCACCTTTTTTATGCAGCATAAACAGGAATGAGCTTGTTAAGTTTTCAGGAATGTCACCCCCGCTAAAAATATGATTCATATATTTTAGCAATTCTGCTTTCCACACTGGTCCCAAGGTCTTCAGGTATTCATTTAGAATGTTGTCCGGTCCTGGACTTTTATTATTTTTAAGGTTCTTAATTCCTTTTTCCAGCTCTCCCATACAGAATTCAGAGTCCATCTGTTCTCTCAAGACATCTGTAAATACAATTTCCGTGGCCATCTCCTGGTCGGGAAATTTTTCCATGAGATAATTAATCCATTCTTCCGTTGAAATCTCTTTACTTTTGTTTGGTCTATGGGGCTTGAACTTATTAACTGTCTTCCAAAATTCTTGCGCATTCTTTACTTCGGCTAGTTTTTCTTTTATTTCTTTTTCGTAGTTACTTTTCAATAGCGAGCACATATTAAAATATTTTCTTTTAGTAACCAAAAAAGAAAGTCGGTCTTCCTCAATTTTCTTTCTTTTCCATTTCCTATAAAGGTGATGACAATTTTTCTTTAGGTTCCGACAGTCATTATTATACCAAGGCTTCTTAATAGTGCGCTTAGAATTTAGCGGTATCTGATAAGCCATGCCGAGTGAAGTAGCAGTATCTTGGAATTTAGTATTCAACATCTCGTAAATGGATTCTATTTGTGAAGACGGAATATCAAGATTAATTTTATGTACAAACTCTAAAGCTTTTTCTTCCACCCACCGGAACCGAACGACGGTCTCTCCTGGCTGAGAAGTACTGACTCGTGGTGCGCATGGACAGTCCAGTGTGAGAACCACAGGGAGATGATCCGATGTAATGATACTGTCAGACACTAGGAGATTCAGCACCAACTTGCAAGCTTCGAGGTTTGTCCAGATCAAATCTATAACACTATTTCCAGCTTTACTAATATAAGTATATTGACCTGGAACATCCCCCGGAGTTCTGCCGTTCAGAACTAAAAGTCCATGTTCCTCCATGTATTCCACCAGCTCCACCCCCCTCCTGCTCTCCATCTGATCCTCAGACACTCGCTGCGCCTGGACCCCGCACTCCTCCGCCACCATCTCGTCTAGGTAGTTCCGCTCTGATATTCTCGCATTCATATCTCCTCCGATAATAACATGGTCGTTATCAGTATGTATATCTTCAAGTAGTAAACTCAAGGAATCTAATGCATGTTCTATACAGTATCTGGGACTAATGTATATGTTGCCCAAAATTATATCAGGTCCATTAGGTAAACATAATCTTATAAAAATCCACAAGTTTGAAATATCAAGTATCTGGAACGTAATTTCTTTATTTACAAGAACAAGGAGGCCACCACTCCCCCGACCTCGCTGTCCATCGCGCACCGCCACTGAGTGCACCGTGTTGAAGTAATCAGCGAGTTGAGGGATGCTGGGTTCCGCCATGGCCCAAGTTTCTGTGACACAAATTATTTGCCAGGACAGAAGACTGGCCAAGTCTCTTTCACATGCGTTGCACAGTTTAGAGATTCCATTAACATTCCAAAATGCTATTTTTAACGGGGCACCCGGTGTCTTCGGATACCCCGAAATCAATTTTTTTTCAGAGTTACTCTTTGGATAATTGTTTGGACTTAAATAATTATCAAGACGTGTTTGTGATAAAGTTCCTGAATCACTCACTACCAGCTTTGATTGAGCTAGGATTGGACGAGATAGACTTTGTGATTGCTCATCACGTGATGGTTCTGATTCTAGTCCTCCTCCAGTAGCTCCAGGATCTCTCACCTCCTCTGTGTCCATAAAACTTTCCTCGCTATGCTCTGTCGCAGAATAGGAACTATCATTCAAGTTAACTCGCTTGTTTTGATTTATTTCCTCAGGGGACTCAGAGAGACACCTTTTATTATTTGCTGTCTTACTTGTACCAGCCTGTGATGTGTTATTATCATGAACAATTAATTTTCCATACCTGATAACTGCATACTTGCCTTCTCCGCGCAGTCTGTCCATCTCGCCGCGTAGCGCCTTCTCCCGCTCTTTCATCTCAGGTGAACAATCTTCATTGATGTAGATAGAAGTGCCTTTCAGATGCTTGCGGTTCTTGAGAATCTCGATCTGCCGGCGCTGAGTGGTGAAACCAACAATTACTGGCAACGGAGTTTTACCGCTTCGAGTTTTCATCCTCCTGCAAAAGTCAAGCTCAGAAAGGGAAAAATCAGAAATATGTAGTATATTTAAAACCACGCTGAGGACTCTCTGCTCCAGTGCACTGTGTGACTCGGCGGAGTTCTGCTCAAGACCGAACATGATTATGTTCTTCCGTCTTTTTTCAATATCGAGATATTTGATGTCCTTAGAATTTTTTGCTACTTGTTCTTGAAGAGGCTATAGAGTATTTTGAATCGTATCAAGTTTGGAATTTACTTGAACATCACTCTTCAAGGACTCCTCTTGCAATTTTTTTATACTAGATATTTCCTGAAATAAGGTTTTCATATCGAACTGTTCCATGTCTTGTGTCATCTTTACCAAATAAATATATCAAGATTTTTAGTACAAAGCAAAACAAACAAGAACACTGTGCCGCTATAATGGCTGTTCCGTGGATAATCAGACAAATTTTATTAATTCATTATTTTTGATACCAAAGTATTGCACATTGCATATCTTAAAAATTGGTATCATAATTATATTATGCATATTATTTTTAGTAAGATATACCTAGAATTATACCATCAGTGCGCGGATTGAGAGTGTGATGTTTTTTTTTACTTTCCTTATCTTATAATAAGGAAAGTATTGTATTCGTCGAAAATTTGACCTACCCAGTTTTTCACATTTCTGGACGAATCATGGCCTCAGGATACCAAAAAAGTTGTTTTCAGCCATTGGTCCGTGCGTCTGTCTGTCTGTCTGTCTGTCTGTCTGTCTGTCTGTCTGTCTGTCTGTCTGTCTGTCTGTCTGTAAACAGGATATCTCAAGAACGGTAAAAGCTAGAAACTTGAAATTTGGTACACAAATTAATTTTATACACCAGACGAACCACGAAACTTTTGGTTGAAATCGGCCGCATTCTGCGGCCACAGGGCCGCAAATGCTAGCCGCAAGCGCCGCTTCTTTAAATTGGTTAAAGATACAAATTTTTTTAGAGAACAACATTTTCTTAGATTAAAAAAATAATAGGGGTCTATTCTGATCATTTTTTTGATATCTTGAACTTTTTGGAACTCGGCCCCAATTTACCGGTATTTGGGGGGGACCCGCTTTGACTAACTTTTTTACTATTCATCCTACATAGGGGTTGTGACATATCAAATTCAATGATTTTGAAGTGCTGATTACGAATTTGGCATTGGTTTTTAGTTATCTATTACTGTTGAGTCACCAGTGGCGGAATTCGACTCTTTTTTGGGGGATAAGGAAAGTCGTGTGATGTTTACACCAGATTTTTATTTATAAGTACAAGGGTAGGTTCATAGTCATAGCTCTTAATTACCTGCTCCTACACACTCGTTATATACAACATAGATAAAACATCAGTTATGTAATCTAGAGTTTGGTGTGCCTACCAATATAGTTTAATTTCTCAAGATTTGAGGCGAGGTCGTTCGATTCATTACACTTTGTATGATTTGCTACCATTGCTTGTACACGGTACAATTCTACTAAAAGACTTGGTCTCACTAATGAGTGTACAACTGTTACTATCTATATCAATATTTCACAAGTTACACTATCCAACCAAACTGCACTAAATGAAGACTGAGCTTAGGTAATTCAATGAAAATTAAAGGTGCTATTTAATACTGTGGAAAATAAATATTCCCAATTTACCAACCATTACGTCAACAAATAGTACCTACCTACTTATAAGAATGGGCGAATAATTCCCATGAATCTCAGTGTGGCATCAGGAATATCTTACGAATACCAAATGCACAAATCAATCTAAGATGATGAGATGTCCAACGCGAACGGTGGCAAATCAATTTATTCAGTAAATGCACTAAATATAAGAATAATAGTATTAAATGTATTACAACAGAACTAGAGCCCTGAAAGAAAATTAATTATTAAAATTTAAAGGTTTTTTTTGTGTGGCTTGCGATGTTTAATTGCATGCAGATTGCTAGTGAATGAGGTAAATAAATTGCTGATGCCATGATCGATCAAATTTTCTCCAACGCACCTTTAAAAATATAATATTTTTCAGAACCATTTGCATAGAATAATTTTAGCTAGTAGCTAGTGTAAAGGAAATTGTAAAGCTAGAGCACACTTTTCTTAGTATCAATAATTTACACATCCAAAAATAAAACTTGCGTCATACATACTAAAATTGATAATCGTCTATGAAACAATGCAAGCCCGAAGACTCCTCAGCATCAATGAGGAAAAGACAGAACTGTCCGGAAGGGACAAAGACCATCTTACAAGGAAAAAGGCCGCAGGCAATCATTAGAGAAATACGTTCGATAGTTAGATATGAGGTATTTTTATTTATGCAATAGCTAAGTGGTCTAGAGGCAGTTTACCAAGATATTATTAACCTT